>CM076245.1:10082153-10412153 GCA_038380765.1 Odontothrips loti
AGGCAGCCCAGCCCAGCCCAGCCCAGGGCCGGGCACCACCGGGCACGCGGCCGGCTAGAGTCCCGTACGAGAAGGAACCGCCGGAGTGCCGTGCGCACCGTGCGCGACGATCTCGGAGAATCGAGATGGAAATGGACCGCTGTGTTGAAAAATAGGGTAATCCGGAGAGGAGCCGAAACGGAAGGAACAAGTTACGAAGAACCTCAGAAGCGGATCCAATGTGAGGAGAACCGCGAGAAGAGAAAACGATACATGGGTTTACACTTAGCTCTCGCTGGCGATGTGTCACGACCATTTGGTAGGGTCAAACAGCACCAAGATCACTGAGCGCGCGCGCGGTCTGACGGTGCCCATGTATCAGCGCGTAACGTGCTGCGTAACGATTCATACCGTAGACTTCCGTATCCGCTTTTGTGATTCTTGTCGTCTTCGCATTCTTGTTTCCGGTCAAGCTCTACTCCGGAATACTCTATTCCGCAACATAACATTGCCGTGTACTGTTGTACGACTTGAAATCTCTTCACCCCTCGGCCCCCCGTGTTGTTTCTGTGATCTGTACGAGCTCTCCAAATGATGTCCATGGCTGCCCCATTAATCACACCATGGGTCTGCATGATCGATCTCAAAGTGCAAACTAAGTGCCACAGCACTGTTTTTGATACATCTAATGATGTATTGTTGTGGGTTACTTGTACATCGTTCGTACTGTGTGTGTGTGTGTGTGTGTGTGTGTGTGTGTGTGTGTGTGTGTGTGTGTGTAAATGTTTCGGGGCGTTAATCCCTGTAGTGTCAAAGCGCTCCCAATATCTATAAGGTCAATCTACGAAATGGGCCACCGACAGCGCCAGTCTGTGTTTAAAGCGCCGACATTGTCCAAAGCCTGCCGGCCCGTTCCGGCCTGGCCCCTCGCGGCCGGCCCTCTGGCTCTGGGCTGCAACGTTGTACCCGTACAATTTAATTGTCGATAATTATGGCGATAATTTATTGAACGGGTTGTGTGCAGCGCTACGGGCCGTGTTGCTTAATTATAGGGGATTATCCAAGATAAAACGCGTTATGGATCAGGAAAAAAGGGCAGCAGGCGCGGCTGGCAGCTATTGGCTCTGCCCTGGAATCTTGGCGAAAAAAAAGGGAGCGCGCAGACACTTTTGTCGCAACGTGCGCGGCGTCCACTGGACTTGCGTCACTGGACTTGGGCCCGGCAGTTTGCCATTTCACCGCGTTTCACGCTAACGTGGAAACGTGCGCCACCCCCGCGCTGTCGAAGCCATCTGGTGTGGACGGTGGGGTTTTACGGAGGACTAACCCGGAAATGAAGAAGAAGTCAAGAAGAACATTTGCGGCAACAAAACGTGGTTATCGTAAGGGTTGCAGTAGCAGAGAGTATCTCCGCCGCGGCGTCAGCCACGAGCCTAAGTTAAAAAATTTGGAGGCTTAGCTCTCGCTGACGACATGTCACGACCATTTGGTAAGGTCAGGCAGCGCAGACCCATACCGACTACTCAGGGAAAATATTGCTGCCGGTCCCACGGAGATTGTCAACGCTGCCAGACCCTACCAAGAAGTCGTAACATATCGTCAGCGAGAGTTTAACCTTTACAGTTTTGATGTGGCTCGTGCTGACGCCGGAGCGGAGATACTTTCTGCACCGATAACTCTTGTGATACCCACGTTTTGTTGCCGCTCATGTTCTTCTTGACTTCTTCATTTCCGGTTTGGACCTTCTCCGAAATACTCTATATGTCACGAATGTTCCAAGGACAAACCGAATTTGAAATCGTGTTGCGTCCTTGGATCACGGCACGACCTGGAACTGACTCTCACTGGCTGTGATTTCGAGATGATTATGAAACGGATTCTCTGCTTGGTGAATGCTCCACTGCGTGAACAACAGCCGTGACGAAGGTGATGGTTACAAACAACAGCAGCAACAATAACATCTCCAAGGACGGTGTGAGGGTATAGGCCATAGGCAGGCCATAGGCAGGCCCCTATGCCGTGCGGCCACGTTCGCGCTCGGCCGAGCTTCAATACGGGCAATGCACGATGTCTTTTGTGAGTGAGATAGCGCTCTGTTTGTCACGAATGCATAATTATCGCCAAGGAAGTGCGCAATTAGAGTGGAGGTGGACTAATTACCTGGCGATTACCCGTCAATTACTCGTGTACGTCCTAGAGGCACAATGCAGCTCATGCGCTCCTCGGCCGCCCTCATGGCACGACGGCCGAGCGAGCAACAAAAATCGCCGATTCGGTGGATACGGTAATCGCCCTCCCTTGAACCTCATCTCATGAGAAGTGCAAGGCTGGCGCCCAGATCCATGAATATTCTCACTCCCAGCGTTGGATTCGGACCGTCGCAGTTAAATACTCTTTCTCAAATAACATATTCGTAATTTTATTGTATACAGGCTAGCTTTGCAGCTTATTTTTCGCGCAAGTTCCACATTTGCAGCACGATGATTTCAGTAATCCTCCCCACCAACCCCGTCCCGCAGTATAAGAGGCGCGCGTGGATACACGTCTAATGAGACGACAACGGCACTGCACGGCTCGTAATCATTTCCGACCAGCGATCGAGACGAGAGCGAGGAAAATGGACGGACGGAGACGGGCGGACGCACGTGCGGGAGAGAGACGGCGCGATATACATCCCCCTCACTCACACACACATGTGATGCGAATGTATTGGAAAGTAGAATCGAAATGACGGCCGTATGCCTTCTGCTGATGAGAGCGATAGGTCTCGATCTTGTTACCACCGTGAGACGTGGGGCGTGTGCTCGGTGCTCTACACGTAGGCCGCCATCATCAGACATTCCTGCTTAATTTCAGGAACGGGCTGCCTGCATGGCCCCCGCCGGCGAGTGGTCCTTATTGGTTTCACATCGTGTGCCACCACGGCGGGGCGGGGCGGGGCGGTGCGGTCGTCCCTCATTTGTGCGGAACAACCCGAACAAGGCCGTGGCCGTGGCCCCCGTGCGTGGGCCTCCTGTCACGGAGTCCGCCCTGCCCTGCCGTGCCGTGTCGTGCCGTGTCGTGCCGTGTCGTGCCGTGCGCTGCGCGGTGGCTATAGGCGCCGCGGCTCCGGGTACTTGAACCCGCGGTCTCTCATTGAGACGCCGCGCCGCGCCGCAGCACTGTGACATTCTGACCCAGCTTTACGGTTCGGATCGGCCCCTGGCCAACGGCGAGATGGGACGATATACAACGTGTGTGTGTGTGTGCGTGTGTGTGTGTGCGTGTGTGTGTGTGCGGGCGAGTGTGATCGTGTGCGAGTGTGTGTGTTATAGAGATGTGCGGTGTGGAGGGGCTCAGCTCGGCCGATCTTGCATCTATAATTACAAACCCGCTCCGCGCGCGGCGGAGAGAGGGGGCGGGGGGATAATTATCATAAGTCCTGATGGGTAATTTGGGACAATTACTCCGCCTCTATACCGCTCCGGATTAGGCGTTAGAGCTCGGATTTTTCGTAGCGAGGAGTGGGAGTGCTGCGTGAGGCTGTGCCGAGGCCTCGGGCGGGGACACGTCCAGTATAAAGGTGGTCGCACTCACACACACACACGCTCTCTCTCTCTCTCTCTCTCTCTCTCTCTCTCTCTCTCTCTCTCTCTCTCACACACACACACACACACACACACACACACACACACTTTCACACACGCGCGCGCGCGCGCGAGCGTCGCCTGATCTGCCCGTTGGCCCGTGCCCCCATGGCAAGTCTAGGACGCCTATCCGTCCCCGTGCTGAGCGCTGCCGCTGCCGCCGCTGCCACCGCTGCCACCGCTGCCACCGCTGCCACCGCTGCCACCGCTCCGCGATCACACCCACTAAATGCCCGCGTAAGTTTTCGTGTCGCACGCAGAGCGTTCGCCCCTGCCTTTCTTTTGAAGGCCGTCGGCCCGTCTTCGTCTTGTCGACCTCCCTTGCCCTTCGCTTTCGCCTGCTTTTGGTGACGTCCTCACCGACCCCTCATTCCCTCCCACGCAGTCAACTAACCCAGCTCTCTCGCTCTCTCTGTCGCTCTCTGTCTCTGTCTCTCTCTCTCTCTCTCTCTGTCTCTGTCTGTCTGTCTCTCTCTCTCTCTCTCTCTCTCTCTCTCTCTCTCTCTCTCTCTCTCTCTCTCTCTCTGCCCGAGTCCCCCCCCCTTCCCCTTTTCACCTCTCCTCTCCTCCCAGCACGCGTGAAACCCAATTTGCCAGAGTCTCCCTATTACACACACATCCACAACTTGCGAGGACATAAAATCGATAGAGGTCCCCGGCAGACAGTCCCCGCAGGCCGCCGCCCGGCATACACACACACTCACACACTCACACACACACACACACTCACACACACTCACACACACTCACTCCCCCCGCGCCGCGCCACGCCCCGGCCGGGACCATGGCGGGGCCGCCCCATGGCCGCCCCCCGCGCACGATATATGCACGTATTTTAACGATTTCTGTCCAGCGCGGTAGCGGGCGGCCCCACCCACTCCTTCGCGCCACCCCAGCCTCCCTGCGCCGCCCTTATCCCTTCTTCTCTGTCTTGTCGCCGTCCTCCAGCGGCGTCCATGCCGTCCCGGCCGCCCGCCCCCCCCCCCCGCGCCTGCCTGTTTGCATCGTGTCGCATCGTACGTCTTGGCCCACACCAAGGAGTAGGTACTTCAGATGACCTCGGGACGAAAGCCGAGCAGTCCAGAGTCCGACAAACCGAAACAGATCACGTAGTACACCCTACAGCAACGAGGAGCGCCGCCGGGCAGCGGTAGGCAGCGGCGGTCCCTACCCTGAAGTCAACCGTAGCACACCGCGCGAGCTAATGCATGGTCCCATCCACTTAACTTCAGCCGACGCAGGTTGGCAGCGTGTGACTAGCCATTAGCTCGCGCGGTGTGCTACGGCCGGCGCCGTCTACTCGGTGTCGCGGTTGGCGGTGCGCTCTCCCCCACTTCGAGATCGCCTTCGGCTGCGCGACGCCCTCTTTCCCATCACATCTGCAAATCTAGTAACGCGTTGGCCGCCGCCGCGGCGGTGTTGTGGTGCCCGCTGCCAAGGGCGGAATCTGCTGGGGATGAGATATGGGCAAATTTGAGGAAAACCGCGGGCCCGCTCCCCCCCCCCTCCCACCAAGCACGGCCATGACACGGCCAGACTACTTTTGGCCGGGAGCCCCCCCCTCCCCCCCTCCCGATTCTGGAGCGCCTGCCTCCGGGGTCCTCGCATCCATCAGGAGAGGGACACACACACACGCACACACACACACACACACACACACACACGCACACACACCACGGAACGACGGAACGAGTGGTGTTGCGTCAGAAACGGCTATTAGTGACATCTCGAGAGAGACTCGCATCCCTACTCTACTTTAGTTTGCAGAATATTATTGACGAGTGCGAATGGCGGAGCGGACATCCCGACTGTGGCTGGGGGTGGAGGAAGGCGGAGAAACGATCAGCGGGAAAGGCGAAGAAGAAGAAGAAGAAGAAGAAGAAGAAGTGGAAGAGGGGGGGAGGGGTGGAATTGCGCGGGAATGAAGGGTTAGAGGGGTGATGGGACGCCTGTGTCCAGGCCACACCAGCAGCGGCGCGGCAAACAACAACAACAACACGAATTCGGGAGCAAATCCTTCATTTTTTCGCACGCCGAGATTTATGAATGTTCACACACGGAGAAATTGTGATTTCTCCCCCGTGATATATGGCGGCAGTTTGTGTGAATTCAAATCCTTATTCATATCGCGTTGTGTTGGTCGACAATATCTTATTCGTTCCTTTATGCCACGGGGGGTGGGGGGGGGGGGGGGGAGGTGCGGGGCTCCTGCCGGGGGGGTGGGCGGGGTAGCGCGAGGGCCGACCGGAGAAGACTACGTGTCCGCTCGTTACCGCCCGACTTGCATTTAACATGCTCTTTAAACACCCGCCGGAGTTTACTACTTCTCGAGGCAGCGCAGCCGGTAACTCCCCATAGTTTGTGTTTCTGCACGCCTACCACCGGCGGGGCGGTGAGAAGACAAGGTGCTCAGCCTACCCTTTGCCGCTGACGAGGTTTAATGGAATTCCTGAGTCTCCGCACCGCCACCGTGCACCTTCGCATGCCTCCCCCCCCCCCCCCCCCCCCCCCCCCCCCCCCCCCCCCCCCTGCGACGCCCCTTTGGCATTCCCTCCAGAAGGAAAGGTGTCGAGTGACACAGGGAATCCAAGATATTGAATGCTAAAGGCCGCCCCGCACTGTGCGTGCTCCCCAGCTGCTCCCGGCTGGGGGCTGCCTCCCGCTGCCGCCCGCTGCCGCCCGCTGCCGCCCGCTGCCGCCCGCTGCCGCCCGCTGCCGCCCGCTGCCGCCGCCTCCCCCGTACGCCCCCGCGCCTTCAAAACTATTCGCGGGTCGGGTTTGCCTTCCGCACACAGCGCGGCTGCAGATTTCTCACACATCTAACGCTAGAGCCCGGAGGTGTGCGGGCAGGCTGTTTCCATACAGCAGGGCGGTGCCCGGCCCCCCGGCTGCCTCCAGCCCTCCAGCCTCCACACGACGACAGTGCTGAAATTAAAAACGTGCCCTGGATAAAATGCAGTGCAGCCCGGTCCGCGGGAGGGGCCGTGTTGGCCGTTGCGGAAGCCCGTCTTCCAAGGTGGCAGCGTCGTGCCAGTGTCCCAGTGGCGGTCAACTCCTGGTACCTGTACACCAATTCCCATCCGAACACCGAAGTAAAGCAGGAACGGTTCCGGACGCAAGTCTGTGATGAGGTAGGACCCGACCCGACCCGACCCGACATGCATGTTTGTATGTCCGACCCATTTTGGAGAGGATTGAAAATACAAGTGAACATATAACAACGGGCTAGAATCTGCTTCCATGACATTTCATGCCATTCACACCGGAGCCTCGAACAGAAAAATTTACTTACCTGGTTCACCATTTATAAAAATCGAATTCATAGAATTTCCTTCGCGCCACGTCCAGGCCCCGCTGGTCCTTGCTAGTGGATTTGTTTAATGCGCTCGGCTCGGCTCTCTCCTATCTCGCCCTCGGCCCTCGGCCCTCGGGGAGCCCACGATGTTTGCCGAGCTCGCAGGAGCAGGCGCTGCCCTTCCACTGTCCCATCGCGGGCCGGCCGGGCCGGGCCGGGGGCGGTGGCAGTGTTTGCGCGCCCCGCCCGCCCCGCCATCCGCAGCCGTGCCTCGTTTTGGATACGGAGCGTCGCACACGCGACACGCGTGTCCTATCGATATGGACATATAGCCCTACCCGCGCCGTGCAGATAGCAGGACCCCTCGCCCCCCCCCCCTTCCATCCCACAGTCCGCGCGCTGTCTATAAGCAAAACTTTTCCCCACCGTGTGAAACTATTTAAAAAAATCCGTACAATTTCAAAATGAGAAATATCTTTCTTTGCATATCCATTTGGTTCTGTTTAGTTTTTACTGGAGGGGGGGGGGGGGTATGTTAAAAAGAAATCTTTCGATCATAGGTCAAAGAATCATTTGAAAATGCATTTTCTTACTTTCAAAACAAAATCCAGGAATTAACGACAAGACAGGCATGCAGAACGCTTTACCGTTCTAGGACAGACTCGTTCTTTGAGTTTTGAGGGGAAAAAGGTATGTTGTGTGAGGTTCAAGAATAGGAAGAGGGGGTGGGAAGTTACATTTAGGGCAGCTCTGATTGATATTGCAGTTATTCTCCGGCCCATGGAGAAGTTTCAACGGGAGAGCAATACTCGGTGTGTCCAAAGCACATACAATTCTTCTCCATACGGAGAAGGCATCACAAGTGAATATCGGCACTCTCCCTTCCGTATCGCACTGGGACCAAGGAGCTGCCCAGATCCTGAGCGCAGACGGAGCACACCGCGCGCAATTCCGGCGTTGACCGAGAGACAGCGACTATTGGCGAATGAGTCAGGGCGGCTGGCCAGGCTCAGCGCGCGGGCAGAGCTAACGGTGCTGCCGGTGCTGCTATCTGCGGGACAGCAGTGGCTACAGTACCGGCAGCGTGCTGATAGCCTCCATCGCATATCCGTAGCGTAGTGGACTAGCGGACCGGCCGGTGACCGCAATGTCCACGGTTCAACTCTTTGCCGGAGTAAAAATTTTTCTGAAGTCTGCCGACCGAGGATGGTGGGTAAAATATACCAAAAGAACGTGTTCAAAGTGTGTTGTCTGAGTGACCGCGGACGTTGGGCCGCGGCCATTCCCCGGAGGTTGAATACACTGCTGAGGAACAGTGGTTCGACGCCCGAGCAGGGGAATGGTGCTTGCCAAGACTCGGCAGAAGTTAAATGTAGAGGCCTAGGGTTCGGCCTTCTACATTTTTCAAGCGTAAGGCCTCGGAATCTGGAGTATTCGGGCAACACCTACTTGGATACATGGCGTAGAAGAGTAGAGTACAATCGGCTTCGGCCGTGTACGATCTGGGCATCCTACCTCCCTCTCAATCCGCGAGGGAGTGGCCTCACGGCCACAGACCAACTGGCTGGTCGAAGGGGGTTGACTCCTGAAATCTAGTCAGCGGAAGGGGCGATGTTGGCCGTTGCGGAAGCCTGCCTACCAAGGTGGCTGCGTCGTGCCTGTGTCTTAGCGGCGGTCAACTCCTGGTACACCGGTTCCCATCCGAACACCGAAGTTAAGCAGGAACGGTTCCGGACGGAAGTCTGGGACGAGGTAGGACCCACCCATTTTTGCCGTTTTTTGTTGTTGTTGTATTTTTTATTTGCAGGGTCTGAATCTTGAGGATTCAATATACTTTTGAATTTAAAAAAAATATTGAAATGAAACGCTCTCTACCAATTGATAGAGAAAAAAAGGAAAACCGCGAAAAAACAAATTCGACCAATAGTGCATGAGTGTAACGAGCTTCACATTCATGCTGACAATAGCATGTGCCTCACGCATTATTCTGACACTAAAAACTTATATTCCCTCAACACCAAAAGAACGAGTGTTCTAGAACGCTAAAGCGTACTCTGTGCCTGTCTTTTTTTTCTCTCTCTTTTTTTTTAGCAGTGTCCGACGTTTCAGGAAGCCAGTGCGTTGTGGGCTCGGTGCGGTCCGGCGGCTACCGCGCGCTGCTAATTGGCTGGTCGAGCTGGTTGGCCGCTGCGTGGGCGCGGCCGCAAGCCACGGGGCGGCGGGGCGGCGGGGCGGCGGGGCGGCGGGGCGGCGGGGCGGCGGGCGGGGCGTCGTGACGCGTTGATGTGGGTGGGGCAAAAGCAGGCGAAAGGGGTGGCGGTGTTTAATTGGTGGGCTAAGAGGCCGCGCCGGGCCGCGTGGAGGGGGAGCACGGAAGGGGTGAAAGGCCAGCATGGCGCCGCCGGAGGAAAGGGTGGGGGCGGCGGCCTTCCTGGGCGAAGGAGCAATTTCATTCCAGACAGATCGCCTATGTTTCCGTTCTAGGACAGACTCGTTCCTTGGAGGAATAATAAAGTTTTTTGTGTGAGAATGATGTGTGAGGTGCATGTACAGAGAGGAAGGTGGGAAAGGAGGAGGGGGACTGTTCTAACATAAGTTATTTTACCACAACTACACCGCCAATGAAGATCGGCCACTCCCGTAACACACCGGGGCCAAAGGGCTCGCCCGGGTCACCACACCCTGAGCTTAGTTTCATCTTCTCTTTCTGATCTCGCAGTGCTGTGCTGCCGATCACCGACGTACAAAAGCACTCCCGTCCCTATTCGCCCCCGTCACGCACACACACACACAACACTCACTCACACTCACACAGAACAAACGGGATGGCAGCTAGTGTATAATGTATGTACTTGCGTGAGTGCAAGTAGCAGACAGAGAGATCTGTATCCCCTTAAGCTCGTCTTTTTACTTTCTATCGCTATTTCTTACGTCTCTCGCTCCCCTTTTCCCAATTCTCCGCAGCCAAACCCTTCCTTTTCATCCTCGGCCTCTCTCCCCGCTCTCTCCCGACTCATCCCTTAGCCCCGACATCAGTTCAGGGGCAGGAGAGGGGCTGGGCGGATGGAGGGGGTGGCGCAGGGTCTGGTCTGGCTTTGGCAGTCTGAAAGGCATCATTAGGAAAATTCAATGTTGTATGCAAAACGAGGGGAAGGGGGTGGCGGCGGGTGGATGCGGGGCGGGAAAAGGAATCCGAGCGCGAATGTGAATGTGTAGAAGAGAGAGAAAGAGAGAGAGAGAGAGAGAGAGAGAGAGAGAGAGAGAGAGAGAGAGAGAGAGAGAGAGAGAGAGAGAGAGAGAGAGAGAGAGAGAGAGAGAGAGAATGCGACAGAGGACGGAAAGAAAGCAGAAACCAGTGAGAGTGTGTGTGTGTGTGTGTGCATGCGAGCAAGGAGAGACGAAAGAGTGGTGGGAAGCCTGAAGACAGGTGAAGGCGCGGCCAGGCGTCTCCACCACGCCTGAGGGAGACAGATTGATGTCACTTCAGAGAGTGGGAGGGAGTGTGAGAGAGAAAAGGGGGGGGGGGGGCAAGACTGGAGAGAGAACTGAACTTTGTATGGGGAGGATGGCATGGGCTCATTGCGGAAGGTTTGATGTTTGAGCGGGGAGCGGAGGGAGCGGGGAAGGGGGGAGGGGGGGCTGAAACGGTTCGCGGACAGGAGCGGGGGGTAGCGGTGGTCCGTGCAGTAGTGGGGGTCGAGAGGAACGATATGGAGATCTGGAAAGTGAATGAGGGGGCGCTTTGCTCGCCCCCCGCCCCTCCCCCGTCACACCAGCGTCACCCGCGCACGCCCCCCCCCCTCCCCCACTGCCACCTTGCCCGCTGCTGCCTGTAGGTAGGGCTGTAGCCGTCAGCTGCAGGGCGCGCAGGGCTTCGCGGCTCAATTTTCCGATGTATCGCCTGTTTCGCGTGAGCATATTTTATTCATTGGGCGCTGCTTGGCTGCTCCGCAGAGCAGTACGTCACTCGGCCCGCACTGTCAACTGAATATGCGATGGAGTGTCGCGGCTCGCATACCGTCGCCGTGCTCTCATTTATACCGCGGCCGGGGGGCTCCCGTCGGCCCCCGTCATCGCCATCCAGGACGGCACAGAAGGCCGCCGTCGGCCGCCGCCGCCCGCAGGCCCTCTCGAGCGCCTGCAATGGCTGGGTAGGCAAGCCCGCCGAGCAGCCGTGTCTGACGGGACAGGGTGCCCTCGCAGGGGCGCTGGGCTGGGAGCGTGTCCTTCCTGCTGACTCTCTCGACGTCCTCGCGGCCTGGGATGCACTGGCGGCCACCGACACTCGGCCACCGACACTCGTCCGTGCTCTCGGAGGGCCCGGCGGCCGGCGGCTGTGCCTCAGTGCGACTCGACGCGCCGCCGCCGGTCGGAGCCGTTTTATCCAAATGTATTCAAGTCAACAGCGCCTCCGAGTCGGGCGCCGTGTGGAGAAGGGGCGTCGGCATCTGCGGAGTGGGGAGGGGGAGGGGAGAGCTAAAAGCCGCGCGATGTCCAAGTGCAGGGACAGTTGCGATGAGTCGCGAGGGAAGTTTGTGCAAATGGAGCTCTGGCCTGCACACGGAGCTGCGGAGCGGCGGGAAGGGGTTAGGACGGGGCCGGGCCGGGCCGGGCCGGGCCGCCCCTCCGGGCCCCTCCGGGCCCCTCTCCTCTCTGTGGAGGCCTGATGGACGGGAGGAGGACGGGAGTCGAGAGGAGAGAGAGAGAGAGAGGGAGAGAGAGAGAGAGAGAGAGAGAGAGAGAGAGAGAGAGAGAGAGAGAGAGAGGGAGAGAGCGAAAAGGAGGGGGATTTTCAACTCGCGATCTTCGATGTGACAGAACGGAAATCCCTGGAGAGAGACAGGATGGGATAGGAGAAGAGGGAAAGAGAGACACTTAGCGACGCCCAGGCCTTGCCGCCGCCGCGCATCCCCGGCAATGGGATGGTGTGCGGGCGGACCTCTTACAGCAGCTCTCTCCCTCTACCCCCATCCCTCCCTCTCTACCCCCCCCCTCTCTTTCTCCCTTTCTTCCCCTTTCCCTCCTCCTGTTTTCTTCACTTCTGCACCAAAAACATACACCTGCGGAATACACTTTGTCGTGATTTTGGACGCAGTTTTTAGCAGATGATATCTCAAAACACTAACATCAGAGCTAAAAATCAAAACTTAATTAGTTTGAGGTGTCAGCTAGCTTTTACTCCCGATAAGTCGAAAAGGCGTAGCGAGTGCGGCGAACTAATAATATAAGGCGGGCCGGCACCAGGGGGGACCCGTGGGCCGCTGGCGGGCCGCGGGCCGCGAAATTGTCGCGCACTGCTCGGGTAGCATTGTTGTCCAGAACGCCGCCGGCTCGGCTCCGCCTGCACTCGGCTGGCCTCGCCTTCGCTCGCTTGGCCAAGGGCCTGTACCGAAACCGAAAATTAACTTTCCGGTAAACAAATTTGCCTCAGGAGATGTTCTTTCCTTTCAAATATCTTCTGCTCTCCCTCATAATAAAACAAAAGACAAGTTCTGCTTTCACAGACACACACATAAAACTTTAGAGTTGGTATCATCTGCTTCCTATTTAAATAGGGATTTAATTTTTTTTACTGTACGGGCCAAAGTTAAAATGTGTCCTTGGCGAGGGCCAACATGTATTTATAACCGAAGCTGTCCTCGGTTGCCCCGGCGTGCCCATCCATCTCACTGCAGAACGTACATGGCGTTTCTGATGAGAACAACGCCGACGACTTCACCCTCTGCAAATCTTCGCACGTCTTTCGCGGCGTTTTAATTGCTCTCGCTTCCTCCTAAGCCCCCCTGCCCCTCCCAACACACACTCACACACTCTCTCTCTCTCTCTCTCTCTCTCTCTCTCTCTCTCTCTCTCTCTCTCTCTCTCTCTCTCTCTCACACACACACACACACACACACACACACACACACACACACACACTTCCCATCTCCCCCGCTCACACATCTACCTGTTTTGCACAGACAAGGATAGCGTATTCAATTTCGTCCGTCGCACTCCCTCCCTAGCCGGCGTGGTGTGGGGCAGAAAGAGACGCACAATCAGGCCCCCATCAGCCCGCCTTGTTTATACGCGCCTCGCGACCAATTAACCGCTGTCAATTATTAGCCCAAAGAGTTGTTCCGGCCCGGGGCTGTGTGGGGCCTGAGTGGGGTCCTGCCGGTGCCCGGCCCACGTCCGTACAGTACCGAGTAATGGGATGGGAAAATAATTGGGGGCTTAACACGCATACCCAGCCACCTTCATTTTAACTGTTTCGCTGCTCTCGCTCGACGGTTCAATTTTTGTCACTTTCATAGCGGGGAAAACCCAGGAGTTTTTTTTATTTTGAATTTGAAATTGATTTGTGGATTTTTTTTTCATTGTACCTAATTTTGCAATCCCCATTTCGGTGCTCGATTCGACACACTTCTGGTTTCGGTCGCCACGACGTTCAGCGTCCTGGGGCACGACAGCATCGTGGAGTGCCAACTTCTCTGGCCGTTTTCTTCAGCCCGTGCTTGCTGCTGCCTCGACATGTGAAAGGTCGGTGGACGCTTTTAGCTTTTAGAAAATTAATTCCAAAAGCCACACGCGGCAATAATCATTACGCTTCCCGCTGCGGATCTAATTGCAGACCGGCAATTTGCCTTATTTATTCGTTCATCTTCGCCTCGTCTGCAACATATTTCCCGCCAATCGCGTGCGCTCCGCCCATTTCAACGGGCGGACTGCGGCGCGCTGCCTGCAGGCCTGCCACCCGCCACCCCTAGCCGAGCCGGGCGGCTGCGTTCGCGCCAAAGGCCAGCCGGCCTGTCTCTCCGCACGCAGCCCAGGACGCCTCGCGCTCTGTGTATGTTGTTGTTGCTGTTGTTGCTGCTCTTATTACGGTTACTGCTTATTGCAGTGTGATTTCATGTTTATTCGATATCAGCTTTGTCCCCCGGTGCGAAGTAATATGCGGCGGTCTCGCGGCCGGCCGGCCGGTCCCCGCTGGCCTCTGCTGCAGCGGCCGCCCCGCCGTCGCCTGCCGCCTCTTCGCGTGAGCTTTCAAGAAACTCGTTTGGGACATTGCAGGACGCCAGTGCGGCGGCGGTGCGGCGGTGTAACCGGCGTCAAACGTGTGGCAGGGAATCGGCACGGCGCGGGCTCTTATTGCGGCGAGGTTTTCTCTGCCTGGTAAAATCCGGTAAAGCCGCGGTGCCCTCTCAGCGCCGGCCCTAGTGTAAATGGCGCCGACCGGAGGGAGCGGCCGGGCCGGGGGTAGGGGGGGGGGGGGGGGCTCAGCATGGCGCACTACTTCTCCTTCTGCGCTGCGCTCTGCCCGCTCTGCTGTCTCCTCCCGACAATCGATCTTATATTATTCACCATGACACTTTCCTGCTCGCACGCAATCGCCCATCGGCGGCATCGCACTCGCAAGAAGAGCGGACAGAGAGAGAGAGAGAGAGAGAGAGAGAGAGAGAGAGAGAGAGAGAGAGAGAGAGAGAGAGAGAGAGAGAGAGAGAGAGAGAGAGAGGGAGGGAAGCGGGAATAAAGTAAAGCGGGAAACGGGGGAAAGGGAAGCATGGCGCCTAAAGAAGCGTAATATAAGCGCCGCCGGGACAATAATTTCTTCGCTCACGCACACACATGCGCGTGCTCACACACTCACACACAGCCATGGGAACGGCCCCTCGAGTTGCATGCAAAGCAGGCCATGCTGTCCGCGCAGTAGGACAGAAAAGTTAGAACGCCCATTGCGAGGCGATGTCCTCGCGCGCGACCGACCGGCCGTAATGGCTCCCGGCCGAAAGGGGTGGCGAATGTGAATGAAACAAAACGCGAAAATGAGTGCGGCGAAAACGGGTTTTGCTCACATTTTCGCGGATCGTGCGCGAAAAGGCAGGCCTCTGCCGCGTGTGTGGACGCCTTTCTAGCTCTGTGCGCCATCCGCCGTCGGCGGTGTAGACGGTAAGGCCACGAGGCACCGCGAGGCACCGCGAGGCCCGCAGGGCTGGGCTCGTAGTTCGCAGGGCGGCGGATAGATGTCGCCGGGCGTCGCTCTGTGGGCGCTGCCCGGCGCTGCCTGGCTGCGTGCGCGCGCGCCGGCTCGGTTTGCCTTGCTGGCTGTCTTGCTTTGCTTTCGTGCCGTCGTCGCCGCACTTGCCCCGGTGGCACCAGGCAGGGCGCTACGTAGAGCGTCGTGCTCGCCAGGGGGCCGGGGGGTGCCTGCCTAGTTCATCACGAACCCGAACCCTATCTGTCTTGCGGTGTTCTGAGACGCTCCGCGTTGCAACGCCAGAAAAACTGTGATGGAGTCATAGCTGTTATAATATCTGTACTTCGAACTGGTCGTCGCAGACTTTTGTGATTGCAATTCTGCGTTTTCTTGAGTGGAGAGTATGTACTCCTATCATTGTCATGTATGAGAGGCTTTCCTTCCCTCTTTCATTTTCTCATGAATTTCCCCTCATGTACACGTGTCACATACGTGGAAATAAGTAGGTGTGAAAGAAAATCACGAGATGGGGTTTCCTGATAAACTAGCAGTTTATTACCATTTATACAATGTTTAATCCAAACTGATACATTTCGGTGTGGAAAATAATCGCCATAAAATGTGATTTCAAACAATAAAAACATAGTCAATTAATATCGCAGTAAGGATCGCATGTAACACGCGTTACAAAACTGGGCGAAAAAAACAAAACAATAAATAACACGGCAGTCTCGTCACAAACAAGGATCATAATCATAGCCATATCGGATACAGGTTAAATTGTAAAGCGTGTACACTCAGGAACAGTAACCAGAACACAGCAGTCGTACACTAGAAATATCCTTGAAATATATTCCAAAGGTAAGGTATGAAGGGTACTCAGTGCAAAACTATTTCAGTATTTTAGCACACAAAATCGGATTGTTACAGGGCGGCATCGGGGCGATCTGACTGGTAGAAGCACACCCACCCAAGTGTTTTGCTATCTTGGACAGAGTATAGTACCAAGCGTAATTGTCTATTCGATTATGGCCCTTAAAATATGAAAAATAAACAAAGAGTTACAAATTTCTGCTCAAACATCTCACACGTGACGCTTCATTCCTACGTCGTTGTAGGTCTTGTCGTGAGATCTCGGGGCAGACTCCTCAGTGACGTTATGGATGGTGCACATCAGTGCAATTATGGTACAAAGCGCTACACCTACCTGATAATTATTAGTACAGAACTTTCCTAACAATCATTTGACTCTAAGGAACGTGTAACCGGCTCGGAAAAGAATGTAAACTAAACAAAAATTAGGTGTCTTTCGATCGGGTTTCAACTGCGCAAACTAAAATCAGCCGCAATCGCACCCACTGCCCCGTTTACTTCGTGAACAGCCCAAGCAAATATATAAATATCAACTCGCGTGTTTATGTACACGTTTTCCTGTCTTATGGTCTTGTAGGGGACGCGGGGGTACAGTTAGAGGAAGCACCACAAGGCGTCAGAAAGAACGTGCGTAGACACGAACTCTCATTAATTTTAAAGAAATGTTTGTGAAACACAACCACAGACACTTTACGACGTACATTGTCGAGTATAATATCTGATATTTTCCGGCTTAGCGCAGCAGTTTATCTCAAGACATTCCATTACAGATTGACATCCATAGACTTAAGTACCCCAAACTGGAAGACGGAGAGATAAAAACATAATCAGCAACAACGGTAGACTAATTTACAGATATAAATAGAAATGCAGCACAAACGAAGATTGCGCTTAGGAACATTGAACCATAGGACCCGTGAATCTGAACTACAAAGATCATCTGTCTCGTCAAACCCTAATGGACTAAGCCAATCGATATCGTGTTGGACACCGACAAGAGGACGCTTGCTGATACACGTTTTGAACACCATCCCCTAGAGAAACAATAATATATTCTAAAACCCTGAAGCTATGAGCTGAGTCTACAGCCCACGCTGTCTAAATGCGAGGTTGTAGTTTTAGGAACTTTGCACCACTTTGTGTCACAGAGTGTGTATCACTATTACAAAAAATATAAATGGCAAGTTACTTGCCATTGGACTATTTCAATAGAAAATTACGATGAAACATGAACACTGAAAAAGATACGCAATAGTAAAACGTTTACATGAACCCACAGTTGTGTCAGTATTACGAAAAAAATTGGAGTCATTCTAGCTTGCAGAAATTTGTATCTCTTTCCGAACCAAAAATGGAGAAAATAAGCAATAGAACATAGTGCAACTCAACATTGTATCGGTAAACGATATGACGCGTGACTTTGTACGACAGCCGGTGGATTTTAAAACCAAATGAAGAAAAAAAACAGTTTTCTTTTTTGTAGAAGTGTACCAAGACTGCAGACTGTAGTGCCATCGCATTTCACAGGACATGAACACTACAAAGTTTGGAAGAATCATTTCATACATCAAGATTTTTAATTACCAGACTTTCTAATTTAAAAAAAAAAATGAACCCCTTCGAGAAGGCAAAAAATTAAAAACTGCTTGTCAAAGATATGAAAACTACTAGGAACCTTAATCAGCAGCTTTGATCACTTTAAATCAGTTAACGTACACCGAACTTAACAAACAAATACACAAACACGAGGAGAAAAAACAATATCAATTCGTATAATAATCATAATAATATCCAAGTCCGTACACATACTACAAGTATTAATAAAATGGGCGAGGTTTGCTTCATTTGTACGTCAATTGTTACATTTCCAATAAATTGTCTAAGATGCTCTTGCCGAACAATTTTGTATACCAGGGACAGTAACCAACACGATGGTATCTAGTTAACGTTGCACACCAAGAATTGAACATCTAACTTCTCCTACTAGTAGCCTCTGTCCTCGATCGATACGGAACCCATTTAAAAATTGCGGAGACTAACAAAAAATATTTTAGGATTGCAACAGTGTCATTGCGCTGAAAATAAGTGACTTGATTTAGGGGTTCAAGTTGTCTATGAGCACCATCCAGACAAATATTCACTCACTGATTAGTGATTACCTGGTAGGACAACTTCGTATAGGAACTGTTTCTGTCTGAAATTGCAGACAAAGGAAGGACTAGTACCGATTGGCACCACATGACGCTTTCTATAAACAAAATCTCGAAACAACGAAAAATCAACAAAAAACAGATAACACATTCAGACACAAACAGCATACATAATACCTTAAAGAAACATAAGCAAAATACAGCGATTATTTCTTATCACCGGAGACGTTAGCTCCATTGGGCCTTAGTGTTTAGTCACAAACTAAATGAAAACCAGTTAAAGAAAGATCGCTGATGGGTCGGAAACGTTCTGCATGTAACATACCTCAAATGATAGATTCTTATACTAACAAGGATGGGCTCTGACAGCATGTAGTCGGAGTGTATCTGTGACATATCACATGCATCGCAGGAAACTTTGAGCGGAAACAATTTTAATGGTTGAAACTATTGTCAAATTGATGCTGTGTGGGTTCGTGATGTGCAATGTCAATAATCTAAAACTTTAGACGCAGCTTCCATCGTCCATCCCATCCTTGTCATCACACAAACATAACCACGCACACGTTTTCTTTCACATTCATTCTTGAAAATTTTCATTTCCATGCGAATATATTAATTTCACGAACACGTACTGCGTACTTGCATAAGACAATCAATATTTTGCCTTAAATTTTATATTAATTATTATAGAAAAAGCACATGATAATGAGGAACCTTAGAACTGTTAGCTAAAGATAGGAACCTTGGGTTGCTGGGAAGGAAATCGAGCCTTGTCAAGCAGCTGTAGTAGAACATAAGCTGAAACTATCGACCATCTTTGCGTGACGGCAAATACTATCGAACTCAACAGTATATCTTGGGAACCTTGTGATGTATAAATAAATGCTCGATTCATTATGTCACCAATTCGTTACTTAGGAGTACAATACTGTGTGTGAACCAACTTGATAAAATTACATAGTATATTTCCACAATACTACAGTTGTGCCCTTACGGCTCGAGTTCATATTTTTTTGGGAAACAAGTGGTTGCACTTGTTTTCCAAAGCCCCTACCCCGTTCCCAGCGCCGAGTAGGGACCAGGGGCTTCATGCAGCCGCTTTAAAAGCCAACACGATTCAAAGCGGGTGAATGATGCCTCTCTTGAGTAGCCAATATGAGGAACATTATCAGACAAGAGGTTTTAAAACTAACCCACTGGCACATCTGTTATTGGCTTCTGGAGGTGGATACCTGCACAAGTTAGAGGGCCAAAAGGACGACCTTCTGTCCTGCGCATTAATAGTCGTAAAAATGTTCCGTTTCATTGACTAACACCGCAAAGAGATCGCACAGATTTTAAAAACAAATTTGGACCCTATAGCATTTGCTGCTACTCGGAACCAAAGATGAAACATGGAATTTTAATTGTTCCAAACAAAACATTTATTTCGATCTACGTGGCGGTACAACGTCACAGTAAAACAAACGTAATTAAGCATGGCTCTCATTATATTCTCTTTTCTCTCTTAAATATATAATTAATTTGTGACATAGTCACTTAAAATTATTTCATAAAAGAGCTTAGATTACAATAGCGAGGTGTGAGATTTCAATATCAATTTGACACATAATGTCAGTGTTATTTTCTTACCAATCGATCACCACAATCTCCTTACATTCAATATAACCATTATTTCAATAATTATGATATATACATCTTCGGGCTACAGCCACTATCACTTCCCTGGTTTAGACAGTTGATTCTTCACAAGGACGCTTTATGAAAGAATTTGTAGGAACTTGCGTCCAAGGAAGAAAACTTTCCAGGGAATATTAAATTAATCGTCAGACGACGATATTTTTTTACTAATAAGCGATAAGTCCTCTGCTTGTCTCTTAAAAGTTTGGCCTCATTATAGCGTCACATGAACAGGATACAGGTGTCACATTTCGGTGATTACTTTGAAGTGAAACCATCCTCGCAAACGAAACTACGCTTACAGGAACATCAAGTATTTTGATACGTATTCTAATGACTAAGGTCCACATTTGCCCCTACCGCAGTATGGCACAAGATAAATGACAAAACTAACGAGCTATAAACACAACACGACATATCAACAGTTTTATACGCGGAAAGCTTAACATGAAAAGAGATAATATAGCTTTCCAGTAGGGTTTTCCCATAAAACATGGTAATCACTCAACCCATTTGATAGCACATCAGATCTATATTGCACATCATCGTGTAAATACAATTTACTACAAGGTAACGCTAATAACCAGGAAACATTGCAACCATAAAAATGTAAATGTCACTTTCATATGGTTTTCAAACAAATTAGATCAAAAACTATAGCTTTGTTACTCAGTAACAACTTATTTTTGTAGCGAGGTTTAGCTTTATCATTGCACTAACGACAGTACCATACGAATATTTAACCACTTCCCTCAATCTTTCAATAATACACAATAGTAATCCTAACAACAAAGTTTTCAAAGCAACTTTTTCGACAGCAAATTCAAAGATTGCATACTGTGCCACAAACGTCTACAGCGCATGGAGATGCAGTTTGCCCACTTCATGTTTATTCAATGTGATAAAAATGGGTTCAAAAACATTAAACATATATTTTGCATTTTCCGTCTCGTCTGCTTCTACTTTAAACATTAAACCTCCATAAACTTTTTACACAATATGGTACATACCTATCGCAAGTACAGCGATAAAATAAATCCTGTACACGTACACCCGAACTATAACTTGAAAAACAAACGCAATACTTTTCTCATTTAAAATCAACGACTGACCCCCTCAGGACAGATTTGTCCTTTATGGGTTTGTACCCTAGTCATGATATCTCATCATGTAAGCGAGGATAGTTTCATGTGCGTAGTTCGTTTGCGAGAAAACACGTTGACACTTCGTGGTAGTTTGAGTCCGTGCCGGGGGTTGCCTTCAAAGGCCCGTGCTGGGCACGGCGAAGGGCGGTGGGCAGGAGGCAGCAACGGGGCCAGGGCCGAGGCCGGGGCCCTTGCGGCTGCCGTCCTGACAGAAGATGTTTGCGTTCGAGTCGGGAGTGGCGCTGCCCTCTTGCGCCGCCTTGGCGGCCAGGGCAGCGATCTGGTTGACGACGTCCTCCATCTCGTGCGAGAGGGCGGTGGACGGCGAGTCCGGTGGGGGCGGCGGTGGAAGCGACAGGCCGGGCATCGCGCCGGGCACGCGCGCGCGGTGGCCCTCCGAGTCGCAGTGGCGCCGCATGTCCTGCGCCTTGTCGAAGCCGGCCCCGGGGCACAGGCGGCACTCGTACCGCGCGGCGATGAGGCGCACGGCCCAGCCCACCTGGCCGGGGCAGCAGCCCCGCTGGTGCGCGATGAGCGACGCCTCGGCCGCGAACGCCAGCCGGCACTTCTTGCAGACGAAGCCGGTCTCCGCGTCCAGGACGCGGCAGTGCGGCGCCCAGGCCGGTGACAGCTCCTCGGGGGAGGTGATGCGCACCGAGCTGACGCCCGGGGCCGTCTGCTCCAGCACGGCCTGCAGCACGGTGGGGTCCAGCCCCAGCAGCGTCACCAGCGAGCCCTCCACGCCTGAAACAGAAGAAGGAAGCGGCCGTCACTCACACTGCTGCCAACCGATAAAACACGATTAATAACTAGGGAGGGGCCAAGGCGCGCTGCGAGGCTAGGCCTAGGCTCTGCAGCCCGCCCAGCCCGCCCAGCCCGCGCAGATTCGAATGCAGATACCGCGCCTCCCTCTCCCCCCGCTCCCCACCTTGCCCACACGTCTCAAACGACCGTCCGGCCGAGCGAGCGCGCCAAGAGGAGTGACCAAAATGCTTACGCGTCGCGTACAATTGGATCCATTTGGCAAACGAGCCGAGGGGCCGAGCCGGGCAGGGACGGGCGGGGCGGGAGGGCAGGCGGGCGGGTGGCGGGCGGGGCCGAATCCAGCAGGCCCCCTCCGACAAATTAGTTTGACACCGGCCACGTGTCGGACGAGGCCGAGACGGCGAGGACGGGGCGGCGGAAGGGAGTGCTCGGGAGTGCGGAGTGCGCCCTTCTCTAAACTTGGAAACGAGCTGCGGAGTGACGCAGGTGGGGAGTGCGAGGGGATGGCGGCCGGGAGCGGCCACCTCCGCGTGCACCGGGAGCACCCGACTCCCCCCCCCCCTCCCTCACCCAATCTCGTCTGAAACGGCTGCTGAAAGGCGCGAGCCTCATTCGTCTTAATTTTGAGCAATGTTTCATAGCTGTCGCAGTGTCGGCTGAGCGAAACTGTATCAGAACAGAGAGAGAGAGAGAGCGAGAGACAGAGAGAGAGAGAGAGAGAGAGAGAGAGAGAGAGAGAGAGAGAGAGAGAGAGAGAGAGAGAGAGAGAGAGAGAGAGAGAGAGAGAGAGAGAGAGGACGAAATCAGGGCGGGAAGCTCGGCTGAGCCCGGCTCATTGTGCTGCGGGCTGCGTGCGGATGAGCTGGGCTGGGCTGCTGGGCCCTCGGCTGGGCCCCGGTGGGATGAGCCCCGCGACGCTCCGCCCGATCCCGGGCCGGGCCTGCCGGGGCCTGCCGGGGCCTGCAGTGCAACCCAGCGGACCCGAGGAAGCTAAATAGGTCTAATTTGTATGTGACGCGACGCTGCTGCGAGCGACGCCGCGCGACGCAGAGCGTTACCGTGACGGCCTAAACGAGATACAAATGACCGGACGTGACGTCACAGGCCGCGCGCTCATATCTCTCTCTCTCTCTCTCGCTCACTCGGTGCTTCCTTCCTCCATTCGCGATTATTCGGACGTCCTGAAAAATAAGACCGCGCTCACGGGAGAAAAAACAACGGAAAACAAAACAAGAATGAGCGGGCGAGAGGTGTTGATGGAGACAATGCTAGGTGTGAGCGAGGCGGTAGACAATGCGATACTCTTTGGGCGTATCGGCCCGCAAACAAATCCGCTTGTCCCCCTGCTTTGTCCGCGCCCCACCGGCGGGTACGGGACCGGCGAGGCCGGGCGGGGCCGGGCGGGGCCGGGCGGGGCCGGGCGGGGGCGGGCGAGGCGTGAGCGGTGGTTTATGTTTCCGATCCGAGCGGGGCGGGGCGGCGGGGCGGGCGGGGGCCGGCGGCTGGTCCACACCGCCAATTCCCTAATCATATCACAGGGCGCCGTGGTGCGCCTACCCCGATGAGGGCCATGGAGTCGTGGTGCCCCAATTAAGTGTGCGGAGCACTCAGAGCCCCAGCGGAACCGGGATCCCGCAGAGTGGTACTCGGGTACGGGATCGACTCTCGGCAGCGGCCTCCTGGCTTTTCGTGAGGACCGCACTCTAATGAATCGCTCGGCGCTAATCCCCGGCCGCGTTGCGGAACACGTTCGCCATCTCCCTCCCTCCCCTCCCTCTCTCTCGGTATCGCAACGGCTGCCATTTTCCTTCGACCGCGTTGTTTCTCTCTCACACACCTTTCCCCACCGAGATGACACCGAGCGCACTCACTCCTTTTCCTGAATGATCGCTGAGACGGATTCTCCGCCCCCCGCGGCGCGCGGTGAGTCAGCCACGCACTCTAATTACGACGGGTCAAACGCTGCACGGCCCCGCGGCACAGGTATGCCCCACACGGCCCAGCGGGGCGTCCCCGCGTCTATTTATCTAGGCGACCCCCAATTCGGGCATAGATAAATAGACAGCTAATCATCCGATCAAACACGACTTATCGATCTTCCCCATCAAAAAGTCACTCAAACGTGTTCTGCGGTCCCAGCTGTTATTGTGTGAGAAATAAATGTGAGTGTGGCGAACGGCGTACGGCGTGTTGGCTGTCCGTCCTGCCGGCCCCGCAGCCCCGTCCTCCTCTGCCTCCTCCTCCGCCCCACCCCACTCCCCCGCCTCCTCCGGCCAAGTCGCCTATTTATGTCTCAACACGTTTCCTTCCCATTCAGAGCGTTTCGTCATTAAGTAGATTAGATAATTAGGACATCCTCTCTCCGCAGGCTCCGCTGGCTCTGCAGACGCTCCGCGGACGTGTGTCAGCAGACTCTGTCCTCCTCGACTCCAAAGTGGCATGAAAGGTACTGTCAACATGGCCGGGCACAAGCCCCGACACAGAGGTATGTATTTTCACAGCCCCGCCGACCCCACCCCGCCCCACCTCACATTCGAAAAGTCATACACACCGTCACGTCACACATCACACGCCGTGTTGCCTTTTAAAAATAACGCGCATTATATACGAAATGAGACAATGGGCCCCAGCTCCGAAAAAGGACCGAAAGCGTTTTGGAGCCCCGTCCGTCCGCTCGCGTCCGCTGCTCCAGATTGGGCACGAAAGGTCCGGGTATTGTTTCCGTTTGTATTCATGACGAGCCTGATGAGGCGATTCACTTCGGACCCTGACACTCCGCCCCGCTCCGCCCTATTCGTACTAATCAGTGTAACGGACGGGGCCACACAATTATTCTATCATGACCAAACGGATTTCTAGGCCGGGGTCTAGGCGGGCCTAGCACAAGCGCTTAGCTCTCCTCACACACACACACACACACACACACATCCACACACAGACTCGTTAACAACAAGCTAGCTGGCTGGCTCAGCGACGGAAGTGTCACTTTATTTTAATTTACAGTCTTTGCGACATGGCAGTGAGCTCTGCATCAGCCGCCGCCGGCCATTGCGAAGACGCCCGCGAGGATTACGGCGGCATGGTGATGCCCCCGCTGTGATTAGCGCCCAGAGGGTAGGCCAGCCCGCACGACACGCGTGCATGCAGACCTCTGGGTTTGCCTACCCGCCAGGCGCCATTGGCAGGCTGCAGGCCTGGCCGGGTTAGGTCTGCCCTCTTTATTTGCAGAACAGTCAGTCACGGATGCGTGGGGCGCCTCATCAGGACGGTAAGCCACACAGCCGCATCGCCAACGGCAGCGACAACGGGAATGCTATACACAAGGACGACAATGAGGTGCTGCTGCTGCTGCTGCTGCGGCGGCGGCGGCGGTGGCGGTAGCGGCAGCGTCAGCATCAGCAGCAGGCACACTTGTATAATAGGGAGTTTCCGGCCTCTGCCGTGAATATAGCCAACACTTAATCCGTTCTCGCCTCTGATGAGAGCGAGCTGGGCAAGCGAGCAGGACACGGGCAGAGTGAAAAATTGGAGAGGGGGGGAGCGGGGCGGGGGGGGGGGGACTGAGAGGTGGGGAGGAGCACACACAGGGACAGAAGGTACGTGTTTCTAATTCCGATGGGTCCACCGGTGTGACCACGGCCGACGGCCGCCCCTCCCCACCCCCCACCCCCCGCACGCACACACACATACACACAACACGCACACATACACACAGGCCGAGGCAAATGCCGATATCCGCACGCCGACCACGCGGCCTGCCGTAACCCTTCGGCCCCTACCTAGAGGGGAATCCAAAGGTAAAGTCCGGGTAAAAGTTGTCAATCCAGCCGCCATACCAGGAGGCGTCAGGAGGCGCCGGGCGCGTCGTTCTTCCAGAGGCGGTTTGATTCCGTCAGTCCGCGTGGCGGTCGTTTGGCCGCCGTTTGGCCGCCGTTTGGTCGCCGTTTGGCCGCCGTTTGGCGCCGTTTGGCACGCGCCACCGCGCCCAATTAGAGGACGGGCCATGAGCTATTTTAATTGCCGGCGGTGCAGTCGGAAAAGCGACGCGGCCGCGCGTCAAGCCTCTGCTACCCCGGCCGGCCCCGGCTGGCCCCGCCCGGCCCCGCCCGGCCCCGCCCGGCCCCCGCGCCGCGCCGCCGCCACAAATCGCGGCCAAACGACGCGGTCCGGCGGCCGCAGCCATACCGGCCGCATACGGCCACCGCGGGCCCTGTGGACCCCGCCGGCCTCAGGTTATTTATTACGGCCTTATTAGCATCGGGACGCGCGGTGTCAACGCCGTGTGGGCCATATCGGGCAGGTTAACACTGACCGTGCGTGTGTGCGCGCGCGCGCGCGTGTGTGTGTGTGTGTGTGTGTGTGTGCGCGCGCGTGCTTGCGTGCGTGTGTGTGTGTGCGTGTGCCGTGGCGCCCCGCCACGCTAACGCCCGCCGCGAGGCTTATAAAATCGCGCGCGCGGCAACGAGAAAGTGAAACGCCGCTCTGCGCTACGAATTTATTACGGGAAATTACTCATGGGTGGCGATAAAGCGGTCGTGCGTGTGTGTGTGTGTGTGTGTGCGTGTGTGCGTGGCCGCACTGCTCGCCTGCACCCGCTCGCGCGTGTGGTACTACACAACATTCCTCGTCGTGGCGTATCGTCGGCGCCGCTGCCGCCGGCCGCACTGTCCCCACTGTCCCGCGCTGCGAGCCGTCGAGCGCCTGCGAGCCGGCGGTAGGCCACCCGCTCCGCAGCCGTGCCGGGCGGTTCAGGGACAGGACGGGGTGGGGGGCCCGGGCCGACCCTGGCCCTGGGTACCGCCGGGCTCCTGTCCACGCGCCAACACCCGTTGCCGTTGGCGGCCCTCGCCATGGACTCAGGGTCACGGCGGCGTCCCCTCCCTATGTATTTCCCCGCAAACGATACGCCACACTCCGATCCTTGACGCGGAGATAAGGATTTAATGAAGGCCGCCGCCGTATCCCGCATTATAATTCCCATCGTTTCCCGCTCGCCACCAGGACGCCGTCGTCTCCGCGGCTCGCGGAGTCCTGGTCCCGGGGTCCGAACGCCTCCCGCTAAAAGCAAATGATCCAGGTGGCTGAACACGCCCGGCCCGTCCCGGAGGCAACTCGATCGTGGGCCCCGGCCCGGCCCGGCCCGCCTCGTTTGAGACATCAGCAATTCGACACTCGCTGCTCGTCCCCTCGTCTGCACAGAGCAGCGCTGCCGCCACCACGGGCCTCAAATCACGCCCCCGCCCCGCCCCGCCCCGCCCCGCTCCGCCAGCGCCTCACCCAGCCCCCGGCGAAACTTTAGAGCTTCTGTCGATGACCCACATGCTTGACCGTCACCGAGAGCAGCGCACTCCCCGGCTCTCTTCCCCTTTCCCTTTTTACCCCTTCCTCTTCCTTCCTCCTCCTCCTCTCCTTTCTGTCCGTCTCGCCCTCCCCTCTCTCTGATCGGATAATTTTCACTTTCAGTCGTTCTTTTTTTTTTCGGTGACGCCGGCGCGGTGCCGGACGCAGACACGGGACACCGCTGTAGGGTTTCTTAATCCCCGCCCAGTCTAACTATGAACCCCCTCCCACCTCTCCCCCCCACCTCTCCCCCCTCCCCCTCCCACCTCTCCCCCCTCCCCCTCCCACCTCTCCCCCCTCCCCCTCCTGGCGGAACCCTTTCCTCCTCTTGTTAGGCCCTGCTCTCTCGCTCGGTCACTCACTCACACCGCATAGTAATGTGAAAGGATGAGGCAAGAAGGGCTGCGCGGCCAAAATTGGATTATTGCGGGGAAAGCAGCCGACGCACGGTCTGCGGGTCGGCTCAAGGAGCTCCCCGCCAGAGGCCGCCCCTCCTGCTGCCGACCTGTGCAGACTGCGTACTCTATACAAGACTGACAGTTATGTTGGAATAGGCAGAATTCACGCAGTACCACCCGGTGCCACCATCCACTGACAATAATAATTTCATTCCGGAGGTTCGAGTCTTCTCATTACGAAACGGAATAGCCGGCGCGCATGGGCACAACCCGATCAGCGCAACCCCTCGGGGTTCGGCGCACCCGGTGCCACCCCCGGCCTGTCGTACAGGGCCATGCCAGGCCGTGCAGCCCCTCGGCCAGCCCCCGGCAACCCCCGGCAGTCCCCGGCAGCCCCCGGCAGCCCCCGGCCATGAGCTAACTAGGCATGTCCACTAACAGGCTCTACTCGGCCGTGCGGTGTTCCCGGCGCCCTTATTCACGCCAGCAGGGCTTTCACTGGCCTTCGCTGGCCTTCACTGGCCCAGGGCTGCCTTAACACTGCAGGCCGTGCAGGCGGAGCGGAGCACCGGCAGACGGCAGGAGAGTAGCGCTTCTGAAAATATGCGACGCAAGCTAGATAGAAGGATGTGATTCGCTCTGCTATCGCACCATTTCTGTGAGACAAACGTCGCACGCGGCGTGTCACTGTTTACAAACTCGGGTGCAGCGACGACCCGCTGTATCCGCGCAGCGCAGCGCACTGCAGCCCACAGCCAGAGCGAGGCCACCGCTTCCCCTACGGAACTCGCGGGGTTAAAAACGAGGGTTGCCATAGCGCGGCTTTTAGTTTCAAGCACGCGGGAAGAGGGGGAAGGGGAGGGGGTAGGAGAGGGGAGGGGGGGAGGGGTAAAAGGAAACAGCGTGACAAGGCGTGGGGTAGCGCGGCGGAAGGCCTGCCGCCGGACTGCCGCAGGTGGAGACGGTGAGGGGGTGGCAGGACGGAGAGGAACGGACTATTTTTGGCTGCACTGGAAACCAGAACGATGATGCTGCAGGAGGGAAAGCGCATATTTCACCGCATCCGCATCGCGCAACGAACATGTTTCCCCCACAGTTCAGCGCGGAACGGCTCAAACTTTGCAGCGGCCAGTCCAAGCTGGAAACCAAACGCCATTGAAAACACTCACCGCTCGCGTTTTTTATTCCCTTCCTTCAATACGCGGGTTCAAAATGCCCCGGAAAGTGTTTTGTCCGCACATTTTTCTCTCTTTCTCTCTCTCTTGCTGCTTTTACTTTTTCATCTTTCTGAGGG
The DNA here is from genome assembly GCA_038380765.1 of Odontothrips loti. NCBI lineage: Eukaryota > Metazoa > Arthropoda > Insecta > Thysanoptera > Thripidae > Odontothrips > Odontothrips loti. Next base: position 10,110,659 of record CM076245.1, read on the forward strand.
TTGTGTGTGTGTGTGTGGGGGTGCCGCCGGCGCTTCGCCCGCTCCCTCCCCAGCGGCCAAAGCGAGGGGAGGCCGGGCCGCGCCGCCGCCGCGCCGGGATGGGGGTTCGGGGAGAACGTCTTGCATTAAAAAAACCCTCACCCCGCATTCATTTTTTTAATACGCAGCCCGCGCTCCGCGCCGCGCCGCCCCCGAGCGCGCCGCGCACGACCGCAGGGGGAGGAAGGGCAGGGCCGGGAGGGTGCGGCGGGGCGGCAGCCGCGCCGCTTTTGCGGCTGAATATGGATAGTGAAGTAGGTGGGGAGGGGAGCGAGAGGGGATGGACGAAGACGCGGCAAAGGAGAGCGGAGGAAAATCAGAGGGACAGGAAGACGGAAGACGCACGAGCCCCCGCCCCGCCCCGTGTTCGTTAGGGGCTGCGGCCGGAGGCACCCGTCGCCGGCCGACGGTAGGTACTCCCCCGAATGAATGTCACTTTGGACGAGTGAGGAAAACTCGCGGCCGGGCTCGATATCGACGTGACAGCTACCTTCAGGACGCCTGTGCTGTGAGAGCCGACGCAAGGGGTGCGCCCTGCCGGGCCCGGCCGGGGTGCGGGGGTGTTATTTAGAATGGGGAGGCCGAGGAGGAGTGCGGCGGCGTCGTCGTCGGGATGAAAAGAACGGCGGAGAAAACAGGGAAAGTAAGAAAATTAGGGGAGCGCCTGAGCGATCGCCAGGCAAATGCGCGCGCGCGTGCACACGCCTTTCCGTCCTGTGCGTGTGTGTGTGTGTGTGTGTGTGTGTGTGTGTGTGTGTGTGTGTGTGTGTGCGTGCCCCAGAGCGGGCCGCGGGCAGCCGGGGAAGTCGGCGGGTAGGGTGCAGCAGCGGCGGAGCAGGGATGGTCGGGGGCGGAATTAAAGGAGGCAATTTAATTCTTTATGCCTCATAGGGGACCGATAGCGCACTCATCGTAGGATATAGACTTTGCAGCGGGGCCCGGCGGCGGCGGAGCGGCGGCTTGGCAGAGGGACGCGCAGAAAGCGAGTCGGAAGGAAAAGGCGACGGACGGGGTGTGACGGTCCAATAACGCTGCCCGCACAATGAAAAACGGAGCCGGGGGTGGAAATCTTTAATGAGGTCTCTCTCCCTCCCGTTACTTCCAGATAACATTTTTTTTTTTAAATTTATTTCTTTCACTATCTATACTGTTCTCTACCGGCTCACAATATACCTGATGATGCAATGCACGGTACTTGATAACTGGCCGTCAAACAGTATTCTAGGGCTGGTTATCCTGCAGCCCTGTGCTGCCTAAGGCGGCCTCGGCAGTCTGGGGCCGCGGAAAGTGGATGCAGAACAATGCAGGGAGGGAGATGAGGTGTCCGGCCGGACCTGGGCAGAGCCGGCAGAGCCCCGGGCCTCAGCCTCATCCCCCACGGCCCCACGGCCCCACGGCCCCACGGCCCCACGGCCCCACGGCCCACCGCACGGCGCCTCACGAGGCTCTCGGGCCCTCAGGGGTTGCCGTGGGGGTGCGCCAAGTCAGTGCAGGCAATAGCCAGCCCCTCTTTTTTTCCTCCCCCCCCCCCTTTCCAACCCTCCTCCTCCTCCTCCGCTTTCCCTTCGTTTGCTGCCACGACTTGATAAGACTGGGGTCGGCGCGGGGCCGTCGGGCCGGAGAGGAAAGGTTCTTTGGCAGCGTCCGTGTGCATACGCTCTGCATGCGATAGGAACAGAACGGATAGGGGCGGCTGGGGGCGGCCTCGCGCTGCTGCCCTGCCGCCAACAAAAAAGAAACTGCACGGCGAGCGTGGAGGAGAAGTAGTGTGCTTCGAACGCAGCAGCTTGGCTCTCGCTTGTCTCGGTGACGACCGCGTGACGGCCGTGGAGAGGGCCGTGTCCCGAGGCCGCCGCGTGCGGGCGCTGCCGTGCGTGCTGGGTGCACCTCTGCAGTTTAATTAGGGCGGTTAGCCTCTGATCAAGACGCGCGCCTTACAACTGTTACGGGCCGGGGCTGCGCAGCGCTGCCCGCGGCACGCATGAGCGCCCCGAATGCGATCGGCGAGGCCGTGCCGCAGGGCCGTGCCGCAGGGCCGTGCCGCAGGGCCGCAGGGCCGTGCCGCAGGGCCGTGCCGCAGGGCCGTGCCGCAGGGCCGTGCCGCAGGGCCGTGCCGCAGGGCCGTGCCGCAGGGTTCGAGGGTGGCTGGGCCTGGGCGGTGCGCTGGCTCGGCGCTGCCGCCGCCCGCAGCGGACGTTCGGCGCGGGCCTTCCTCGCACGGCTGACGAAATTCAGAAGACGAGGAGAACACCGACGCGGGGAGTAAAAATTTGTAAGGGTGGCGCGCGGCGGCCGCGGGGAGAGAAAAGTTGCGGAGCGGAAAGAGGGAGGGAGGTGTCATTACTGACGAGATTCCGCTTAAGGAGGGAGCCGCGGGGTGCGCGGGCTCCCCGTCATGACTCGGCGATGTGCCTCCGTCAGTATTTGATCCATCGCCCGGCAACGATTCAGGGACCACTGAGATGGCCTCGCGGATGGCCTGGCCAGGGAATGTGTCCCTAACATAATCCATCGTCCGTACTCCCGGGGTTGATACTCCCCCATGGTCCACACCTCCCGATGGCGCTGGAAAACACACTCTCACAGCAGCAGAGCACCTGCGCGTGCGGTTTTCATTAAAATCAGCACCCCCACCTCTTATACCCACGAGATCCTGTTTCATTTTTTCTTCCCCGTCATCAAGATCCCTTCCACTCCCCCGACATCGCCCCGCCACAAGACCATGAAGAAAGTGCGGAGGCCACCGCTGCCAGCAAGTGCCTCTAAATTTTTTAAGTCAGCATTTTTTTCTTGTGGCCTTTTGTGCGCTTCCTTTGAAAATCATCCGGTTTCAAGTCGTGAATAATTAATCCACTAATTAAGGCCACGGCAACTTGTCTGGTGGTGTAAACAATCCGGTTTGCCACTCCCCTTTTCACCGCCCTCCCTTAGCCCCCGCGAGTTCTTCGTATTTCATTGCTTTATCGTCGTACAATTCTTTTTTCATCCACCAGTTTTTTTTTTCTGCCTTTAGACACAGTTTACTGCTTCTTTACATCGGAGCGACGGCGGACATCTTCAGATAAGTCCTGAAATCCTTGTTCTACGCATACACGGGCATTTTGACAGGTGCCTCCACCTTGACGTACGAAAAGCGAATCATATATTAGAGCAATGGAACCCTTGAAAACTTGAAACAGAGCGAGCGCAGCCCCATTCGACGCCGCGTAGCTAAAACAATGGCAGGGGATGACCGCAGCCTCCCCTCGGGCAGTGATTAAACGGATTAAGGGGTTGCCACGCGGTCACTACTTAGCGCGCCACCCCACTGCAGAAACAATGCATTCATACAAGAAAGAAAATTAAACATCACAGAAAAAAAATAAGAGAAACAATGGCAACAACCGAAGTGCGCCGCGTGGCCGGGAAAACCAGAGCAAAAAAAATTAACAAAAGCAATTAGTGGTGGTGGCGGCGACAATTACACGCGCCACACCCTTCCGAGGGTATTGTTTCAAGGGGTGAAGCGGCCACCACCTGTTGCCGGGAGAGGGTTGAGCTTGTTGATTAATTCGTTAATTACTCAATTAACTGCGGCGAGAACATGCAAAGCGTTTGTGTACGCGTGTCCGGGCCGCCGCAAGGTGCACAACGCCGGGAAGAGCAAATGCACTGGTGTCCATTGCAGAGGAGCGAATCAAACCGGTCAAATTTGTCTCTTAGCTATTTGTATTGTGCGCCCAGCTCGCGGATCCCGGGCGTGCCGTGCGCCGCCCTTGATGAAGATGGATTAAATTGGCAAATGCGGGCATTAGCAGCGGGGGAGGGGGGGGGGGGCGAAAAATGAAATAATGGATCGAGGGATGAAAAATTGGTGCACGCGATACGCCCCTATCAGTTCGCTTGATGGCGCCTTATTAGTGGGCGTACGCAAAAGATAAATTAAGTAATTAAAAAATTTCCCCGAGTCAACACTTCTCGTCTTCCCTCCTCCTCTGCGCGGGCGGCTGCCGCGCGGGGAGGATGGGGGGGGGGGGGGGTAGGCAGCGGGGGAAACTCTCCGCCCTTCACCGGCCCTCGCTGCTCGTTTTTACGCCCGCTGAATGAGCAAAAGGAACAAATTGGCAATCAGGAAGAGAGCCGAGTCATAGAAGTCAAGCTCCGGGACCCGCAAACAGAGGAATGACACCAATTATGCTCAACTTAATTAGAATGTTTTCGCGAGGAGCAATTCGGAGAAACAGAGAGGGAGAGATGAGCTGAAATGAGTTGGGTGAATGCGAATTTCGTCTCGTGCTCCGGTCCGTTGAAATGGGGGCTAGGCGGGAGGTGCGGGAGGAGTGGGCAACGCACGCCCCGGGGGTTGATTAAAGTCGGAAGGCTACGCCGGGCTACGCCAGACTGCCGTCCTATTGCTTCTCGAGATGGCCAGTTTCTCGCTCCCCGACTGTGCCTTCTAGAGGTGGCCGCTCTGATTCTAAGCATTACTGCTCTGCTTGCTATGAGCTTCTCCCACACGGTATGCAACGCCTAGCGCGGCACGCGATCGGAATCCATTTCTTTTCGGCCGCGTTTTTGCTGCGAATCGTTTCGGAGCCGCACGGCCGCAGAGGTCGTCAACAAGAAGGCAGGCGCTGTGCGAAATGACTTCACTTGTGTTAATTAAAAGGCGCCTCCGGGCAAAAACTGTAACGCATGCTATAAAACAAATGTTATTGGCCATAACACGGCGAGCCTCGGCGAGCACTGTCGGCTGCTGCAGCGCACACGCCACACGCATGCGCCCACGACAAGTTGTGCATTGTACACATTGTCCATTCCCCCTCTGCGGCCTCGAATATTGGGCGTAACGGAAAGAATTCGTGATATTTCGGCCGTTTTTGAAATAGAGTTTTACGGGTTGGGGGACGACGCCTATAGACCCCACCCCCCGGACGTCATGTCCGCGTTCACATGCTACTTTCCCGCCTCACAAACAACCGATGGTCGCGCTGATAGGGCCTTTTCCTTTTCGTTCCTGGAGGAGCGCGGCGAGGGGACCGTCCGTCTGAATTCGGATCTTTTACGACGCCAAATAGTGGTGGGGTGCCAACTGTGGCGTGACGGCACCACGGTTTTTGTGGAGACTTTTGTGTTCTGCGGAGATTTCGACCTGTCCACAGTTTGACACGCGGCAGCGGCCTGTTGCGGGGCCGCGGGAGCGCTCTACGCACACGACACACTCTCGGCACTTCTGCGGTCCTCGATCGTCCGCGCAAAACTACAAAAATACAAGCCAACACATACTCGGGGCCGAATGCATTAAACTTGCGAAAAGTGACGCGGTCTGCAGTGAACGCTGTCACCCCGTTCGAGTGGTCTAGACCAAACGGCAGTCACTGTTCGTGGCATCCATTGCACATCGGCCCTCTCTGCCAAAAGTCGCTGGGGTTACCTTGGGGGGTCCTGTGTCACGTGACTGCCGGTTGCTGCGATGTTGCCAGATAATCGTCGGACCCAAAGTCTTGACCCATGAAAAGAAAAACAGTTTCAGTCAGACATGTCAGAGCAGCGAGCGCCGGCCACCACGGCCGCGCGTGCAAGGGAGAGAGAGGGACTCTGAGTCTCTCCAGTGCAAGGGAGAGACAAGTACTGCAGCTGTCACGGCGTAACGTTAACATCACGCGGCAAACACTCCAGCGATAATTAAGGTGAAAGCAACTAAACAAATACGGGAGGAAACCCTCTTGCGACGCTGGTTCTGGCGGGTGGTGGTGGTGTTGACACGGGTCGCTGTGGTCGTGGTGTGCCCCGCCCCGCCCAACACAAACTCCTGATAAAAATGTGAATTTCTCGTCAATAGGACGCCGCGCCGCCTCCAGCCCAACGCACACAGTCATCAAGATAATCACGGTGGTGTGTGTATTTACCGCGGTTCTGGTGTTCGGCGGGGGCGGCGGGGGGCGGCGCGCGGAGTGGCGGGGGTCCCTGCAGGGCGCTGCCGGGCGCCGCCCCCGAGAGCGTGTCATTTGGGCGGAAAAGGTGGGAAAAAGGTCCCTCCTTTGTGCGGCTGCATAATGCATGGGGTGTTAATAACGTCGCGGAGGAAATGACAGATGGCAAATACTCGGCGGTGGGTCGTGTTTGCCGCGCACGATAAGAGGCGCCGATCGATATGCGGAGAACGGAGAATATTGCGTGGCGGGCGGACACGTGCGGGCGAAACACGTGGACACCTCAGTGCTGCCGCCTCAGTGCTGCCGAGGGCCTCTGCCCGGCCCTGCCCGGCCCTGCAGCAGCGCAGGCGCGGATACTTCCGGCAGCGTAAATGAAGGCGTTAATTGAATCTCGGAGACTCCGACACCCCTCACAGAGCTCATGCATATCGCCCCCTCCGCCCGCCGCGCCGTTCGCACAGCAAGCCTCCTGCCGTGGGAGTGAGAAGGCGTCAGCGCTGGTGTGAGTGTGGCAGGTGTGTAAGATGCACACACGCACGCACGCACGCACACACACACACACACACACACACAAACACGCGCCCGGCACGGGCCCGGCACACGGGCTCGCCCACCGGAACAACCGGCAGGACCGCGTCGACAGTCAGTAGGCGTGATGGGCAATTAGCTGTGCGCATTCATTACTCAATTAATCGGGCGGCGGGGCCGGCGGGGCCGTCGGGTCGGCCAGGTGGTGGCCACCGGCCCAGCGGCCTGTTGGGAGAGGCGGCGGCGCCACGCCCCGCACGGGTCAGCGGGGGTTAAATACCCTCGGCTCCCGGACCTACACGGTTCCGCCGCGTGTGATCCAGCTGACTTTGCCATAGCAGGGAGATGCAACGGTCCAGGAATGGCCCCCTTCCTACACTCTCTCTCTCTCTCTCTCTCTCTCTCTCTCTCTCTCTCTCTCTCTCTCTCTCTCTCTCTCTCTCTCTCTCTCTCTCTCTCTCTCTCTCTCTCTCTCTCTCTCTCTCTCTCTCTCTCTCTCTCTCTCTCTCTCTCTCTCTCTCTCTCTCTCTCTCTCTCTCTCTCTCTCTCTCTCTCTCTCTCTCTCTCTCTCTCTCTCTCTCTCTCTCTCTCTCTCTCTCTCTCTCTCTCTCTCTCTCTCTCTCTCTCTCTGTCCCTCTCACTGCATTGTCTGGAGGACGCGCTCGGTGCGCGCAGGTTATCTCAGCATCGGCCCAAACGTAATTACAAAGGCGGTGCGGCGATGTTCACTTAAGATAGCGCCGCCGAGTTGTGACGTTTTAATAAGCGCCGCGCGTCGTCTGCTGCGCGTCACACCGCCGCGCCGTGTCGCCCCGTTTAGCCGCTCCGTTGGCCTCTGAGAGGCGGACAGAGAGAGAGAGAGAGAGAGAGAGAGAGAGAGAGAGAGAGAGAGAGAGAGAGAGAGTGAAGGGGGGGGGTGAGATGGACAGAGATGCAGAGATAGCAGAGGGATGCGCTTGAAGGTATGCCCGGTACCCTGCACCCACACAATGCGCACGTCTGTGACGAACGAACGCAATACAAACGAGGTGACAAACACTTTTCCTTGACGACAGCAAATCGCGCCTCGTTCGAACACCCCCAAACTGACTTTAAAACATTTTCAGAGAGGCATGAGGGTTCGGCTGGTTGTCACGTCGGAGCGGAGCCCACGGCCCCTAACGATCCCTGCATAGGCAACCCGAACGCACTCGTGCCGTGCGGGACGGCCTACCCCCGGCGGCAGCATGGCCGGGGGGCCGGAGCTCCGGAGGTCGGCGTGGGCCGTGAGCTATACGTGATCGGGCCCGTTTCCCCCCGGAGTTCCGTTCCCTCCTCGCTGATCACTGATAGCTCCGCTCCGCGCGCGTGTTCCTCCAAATTGTAACCGTCCACACACACACTCACTCACACACACACACACACACGGACGGGGGACAGACCGGGTCCTGGGCCCACCGCTAGGCGCTAATTCCGCCCTGAGGACGTCCGCAGCTGACACGTGAGTGCGGTGCCGCGCCCCGTGTGTGTGCGTGTGTGTGTACGTGTTCGCATGTGTGTGTGTGTGTGTGTGTGTGTGTGTGTGTGTGTGTGCGAACAGGTGCGGGATAGACAGCGCATAGGCCGGGCCACCGCCGCCTGGCTGCGCCCGGCATGGCTCGGCCTGCCGTTCGGTCGGACCCCCGAGGCCGCGCCGCGCGCTCATAAACCACGCACAGATCGAAGTCGTCGCCAGGGGGCATAAAACGCTCCGGGCCGACGAAGACGGCTGCCGCGGCGCTGTCTGTGAGACACCGAACACGCGGCCGATACGAAGACGTGCGACGCCAAAATGAGCAGCAAATAAGCAGTAAGGGGTGGGGGAAGGGGGAGGGGGTGCAAATTTGGCTCACCTGCACGGGGGAGGGGGTGTATCGCATGGGGTGACGCGCGGGGGTGCGGCGGCGAGGAGCGACGCCGAGCACAGCGGGGGGGCGCAGCAGAGCGGCGCAGGTCGGCGCAGCGGAGGCCTGACAACGACCAATTACTAGTAGAATATTAATTTCCTTAATGCCATATCGCGTGTTGATAATTACGTGTAGTACAGCAGTCGGCGGGGGTGGAAAAGTGAGGGGTTGAAGCAAGGGATGGTCGTGCGCGGAGAGGGCGGGGTCAAATTGGTGCCTTTACTTGATTGGCCGCGCGGCCCGAGGGGCCCTTCTCTTATTAGCATGGCCCCACCCTCCGCGCGTTCCGCCCTAATTCCCCCGTACTTGTGTGTATCTGTAATTCACACACACGCACACACGGAGGGTCGTTAGGGCCGCATCGCCACTGCTTGCTGACGAAAAATGTAAAAGGTAGTCGCTCCGAGTGCGGTACCCGGCCGTGCCCGTCGGCTCCCCTCCGTAGGAGGCGTCCGCGGCAGGAGCCCGTCCCTTTCGCCTCGCCCATCTCCAAGGTGACGAGGTTCACTAATAATCGTCAGGCGCGCATGTGTGTCGTGACGTCTTATTCTGGACGCCTCACCGCGCGGACGCACTGCCGTGGCGGCGGCCAGCGTATCACGAAAGGCAATTGCTTTGTGGAGGCCAGGAACAGCGACACGGCGCGCGGAGAGCGAACAGTGCACCGCAGTGCCGACGTCGCCAGCACGCCGGCCGGATCCGATACGTGTGCATCATGCCCGGGATTTGAAATAAAGTATGGGAAATGTACGTTCGCGCGCCCCGTGTATGCGAGACAACAGTCGGTGTACAAGCGACACGGTCCGGCGGGCCGCGTTCGAGGCGGCTGGGAGCGAGCATCATATGCATATCAACGCCTCCGAGGCCCCTCCCCGCCGCCCCTGTCCTCCCTCCCCCCTCGCCGACGCCCGCCCTGCGTGAAGACAATGGCTGCCCTGCAAAGAAGAGCTCCGCAGATCCGCAGCCCCACAACGACCTCGATACTATCGATGCGGTATCCTTGACACCGTCGGGAAAGGTATCAAGTTTTCACCTCCAATTTTTCTAGGCAGTCGGAAAACAAAACGCGTTGCCACCGGAAGGGGCTCTGCGTCACGGCAGGCGGGCCACTGGCGGGCCACTGGCGGGCCACTGGCGGGCCACTGGCGGGCCTATCCTCCCCGCAGCCTCCCGGCGGCAGGGCTGTTTATCAGTGTCCGCCGGGGACTACCGAACTGCTCCTGACTGACAGCCTCATGTAAATTCAAACATCAGTCTGCCCCTCGCTCCATACCTGTTGGTAATGTAAACAAAACTCATTACCATGCGGGCCCAGGGGTAACTTCTGAGACTGCCACCCCCTTCCCTTTGCTTCTTTGATACAGTAATCACCAGGAGGGAGCGTCGTCTCAGTGCCGCGCCCAGCACGAGCCAAATGGGGTCGCCCCGAGGAGCAAATGAGTTTCATTACTCGCTCGCTCACACATAGTCAAACTTCTCGCACGTCAAAGCCGGGGCACGGCGGTGGACTCGGCGAGGAATATCAGTCGTTTGGAAATGATGTCGAAACTGCGGCGGACGGAACGGAACCTTTGCTTACGGCTCGCCTTCCCCTGGAACCGGCCCGGCGACACAAAAGGTTAGGGCGACATTCTCCGTACCTGCATGTATCGGGACGCGTGCGACATTTCGATAGGATCGAACCACGGCCTCCTTTTGTAAATCATATGTTAAATGAAACGAAGCACAAACAAGAGGCGCGTCGTCTGCTGCGGGAGACTGAAGCGGCGTAGAGGAAAATCGAGAAAGGGAAAACCCTGGCTGTTTCCCCGAGAATGTCACTCGTCGACCTGGATGGTACCCGTCCTCCGGGAGAGGCGAATCATTTGAAGACGAGCGCTCACACACATTCACACAGTGCCTTCGCCCCCTCCTAGCAAACGCAATCCCCTCAGACAACTAACAATACGCCGGGCCCTGCATTCCAGTGACATCATCGCTGGTGGGGGGAGAAGTTTAATCCGTCCCGGCCATGTGCCCATCTTATTAATGCCTTTCGACTTGGCAGTGCACGCCGCGCAGCGCCCCAGAGATTTTTTAATTCGGCGCGCGAGAAGTGGCAAACGCTTTGGCTCCGGATTTTAATCGCGAGCGACCAGAGACCCAGGCTCTTAGCCCGAGCGACACAAACTTGTGTTCCAGGCAATACCCATCAAAGTCACCAGGAACGGTGTGGGACGGAGAGGGAGCGAGGGCGGGGCCAGATCGGCCGGCGGAGCGAGCGGGATGGACAACGCCTTCTCCGTCACAGCGGGAGTCAAATGGGACTGGTCCAGGGGACGGCCGGCTGCAAACTAATGGGGTACACACCAGAACCGATTAACCTGCGCACTCGGTATTAATTAGTGAGTCACTCGGTACGGCAACAGTTACCCCCATGCAGAGACGGAACATCGTCGGGAGGAGAGAAGTTTTCACTCACGTCTCCTAACCAGAGGGGGCTGTGGCGGCCGTCCGCACTCGGTGCTGCTCAACTCACCTGCAAACAAAAGAAACGCCAGAGTCAGAGAGCGTTATCACCTGAGATGGATGGACGGGTGTTGGTATTGTGTCGACCGCGAGGTCAGAGCGCTCGCCTGTTCCGTTCGATAGATCCGTGGCCGCACAGACCGCACCAATTAATCGTGGTGGCCGCTAAATGAGCGGCTGTCAGTCCCCGGGGATGGGATGCCCGGCCCGGCCCGTCGGGATGCCCCGCCGGACTCGCTGTCGCTGTTTGGATAACTGTTGCAGAACACGGCGCCCTCATTGCGCCGCACCAATTAGAAGCGGAGTTCAGCAGCGGGTGGCCGCCAGAGTCACCACCACCTGGCTGGGAAGGGGAAAAAGACGCCTTCGCCGTTCCCTCCGATTTTTGTTTGAAAATTTAAATCAAGATTGATTGGGGACATTTTCGGAAGGAGTGAACAAACAAAATTCCAGACGAACAACGGCGACAGGGCGTCTCAATCCCGTTCCCCGTTTCATTTCTAATTAGGTGTCTCTCGCCGCGTCCGCGGCCCGGGCCGGGCGCAGGGCCGGGCGCGGCCCGTCACGGATTGGTCCACATCCGTTCGCTCTGATTTATGCGGCCTAACTCGGGTACGCGTTTTTGGGTCCGGGGCGCCACAGCTCGCGTGACTAGTTTGTTTGACTAATAGGTTGACACCGCGCGGTCCTCGTGTGTGTGTGTGTGTGTGTGTGTGTGTGTGTGTGTGTGTGCGCGCGCTCTCGGGTTACGGCTTGATTACGAAGAGAATTAATGACTCGGAGATCGGAGCTTCATTATCCCCCCCCCCCCCCCCGACAGTACTCGGAAGAGTTCGCCGGGCAGGCCTCCGTATACTCCGTGCGCCTCATGTTGTGGTTCGCGGTTCGCGGTCCGCCCTCCGCCTCCCTCCTTTCTCCTCCTCCGGTGGCCGACACTGGAAACGCGGCTATAAAAGCGGGAATTATCGTGCCGTATGTGTTCTGGGAAAGACGTGGAAGGCAGCGGTGCGGTGCGGGAAAGCGCGGACCGGTGCACCGCGGCCGAACCGTGCCCCCCCCCCCCTCCCCCCTCCCGGCCCCAGGCCCGGCCCTCTCACCTCGCCGCCGACAACTCGCATGCAGCCAGTGACGCACGCCGGCCGATGAATACCAAAAACTGTGCGATTGGACGCCTTGTCACATTTCACCAGTTTTATCTCGAAAATCTGTACGGAGCGCGCGCGCGCACGCGCTGTGACGTGCACGCCCCCTTAGCATTCTAGATCGGAGGGGCTCGGCGCGGCCCCGCGCGGCTCGCCTTGGCGGCCAGCAGCGCCATTTCAAATTGAAATGAAGCAGTCGCCATGTTTGTAATCCTGCTCCCGCAGATTGACAAATGTCTGTTTGTTTACCTCCGCGGAGTTGACCCTACCGACACAAACGACTTCGCTCACATTCGCACACACACACACGCACACAGGCGGGGCCCTAAGGGCTCTGCACACCACTGCGAATGAATCAAGATTGACGTGGATTTTCCGCACCAAAAAAGTTGTGCGCACGGGCTGCTGCGGAAAGAAACGAGGCATTAAAGAGAGTTTATTGGTGAAAAAAGGGGGATTGGCGGAAGGCGTGCAGGAAACCGTCCGCAATTGTTTTTGCAGAGTTTCATTTTTCATACTAATGCCGTGTTCGTTTCCCCCAACGTGAGACCCTCTCTCGCAATCCCATGCGCGAAAAATCTCCAGCAGTGTGGCAGGGAGGGTTCGGAGCCATCGTCCAGACGCCGCTATCAGTCCACCCCCCTCCCCCGACGAATGCGGGAAAAGGAGGAAAAGGGGTGAAAAGGGAGGAGGAGAAAACGACGACTGGTGAGCGAATGGGCACACACGCCTGGTCGTATATGTAAGAGTACAATTTATTTTAACTAAATCCGCACCACTCTCTTCTCGGAGCCCCGAAACTTCTTTAAAAGAAAAGTCTTTGAGAGGGAAATAGGACGGGGTGTGTGGGGCGGGCGGAGCGAGAGAAGGGCAGAAGGGGAGAGAGATAAGGAAAAAGGGACTGGAGATAAATAGCGAACTCGAAAGGGATAGACACGTTTAGGTAAATGCAGATCCCCCGGTCGTTTGTGTCGATCGAGGGCTTTGGTGAGGAGGGAATGGGGGTGAGAGGCGGCAGGAGGGGAAGGAGGGCCGTGATAGCATGAGAAGGGAATGGTAACTACCCTCTGCGCGGGTCGTGCCTGTCTGTGAATGCTTGATTTGCATCGGTACCCGCTAGCAGTAGCTGCGTGCATGACCGGGGAAAACCGAAAACCGGACCGTTTTCGCTGGAGAGACAGACAAGGAGACAGAAAGAGAGAGACGCAAAACGAGGTTTCGTCACGCGACGACGGGGCGAATTAGAAACCCGGCTTCCAATAAAAGAGGTTCCGTCCGAAATGAAATGGCAAACACGTTCCGGGCGGTGCGTGGAGAGGGAGGGAGGGGTGGACGAATCAAATGAAACAAAAAGATGGCGGTGGGCACGCGCGCCGCTAGGGATGGGGTTGCAGAGCGGCCGTTTTTCGCGAACCGCCTGTCTGCGCGCGCATGCCGCTCTGCGCTACTGTTTTTTATGTACTTTCGCGCTACCGACTTGATACTGCCATAATAGACAATGAAAGAAATATTTTCGCGAATTTATCTCATTGTGCGGCCCGGACAAAAGGTCCGCCGGGCTAAAGTGGACGCACACGTCGCGCGCAACGCAGCCGAAGGGATTTCATAAATGATAAATGAGCCGCTTTCGATTCGCGATGGATTTTTGGCGTCGCACATCACGGCGGCGGCCCGGTGGTGTGGCGTCAGGCCGCTACTGCTGCCGCTGCTACCGCCGCCGCCGCACGAGCCGACGGGAAGCTCACCCCGCAATGGGTTTGCAAAAGTGTTCGGGCGCGGTGAGCGGTGCGGTGGCGCGGCGCGTTGTATTTATTCCAAACTCCTCCCCAAGTCATCGGGCCATCAATCCCCGGCTCTGACAGCCCTGCCCGGTGCGGTGGGCCCGGTGGCCCCGGCCTCGGCCTCGGCGGCCACCTCTAGCGCGGCAGCGGCAGTGGCGGGCTGGGGTCCACCGCGGGCCGCCGGGGCGCCTGTGTGAGGTAGTTAGGTGTTAGCGCTTCCAAATCAAGCCCCGATGCAAGTGTGGGGCCGCCACTGCCCCCGTTTCCTATTTTATCGCAGTTTTGTGACCTTTGAGACCTTTGCGACCTACGGAGCCCAATCGGTAGCGGCTCCGGGAGTTTCTACAGAGAGAGAGAGAGAGAGAGAGAGAGAGAGAGAGAGAGAGAGAGAGAGAGAGAGAGAGAGAGAGAGAGAGAGAGAGAGAGTCCGCCCTGCCTAGAGGGGTGAGTCACCATTGGCGTGGGACAGCGCGGGCGACTGCTCATGCAGGCGGCCCCTGGCAGCCCATGACGGCCCCGCTTGACACCAGGGCCGGGCACCGGAGCGACCGGTGCGGCCTAATTCGTGCTATTAGTATCCATATTTAAGCGTGCAATTACGTTTCGCGTCCACGACGCCATGTGGCGCTTAGCCTGGTCTGCCCCGTCCCCCCGTGTCTGCTGCGCCGCGGCTGAGCTCGGCGACGCGATGCCCCGCCATCGCCAGGAAACTCTTTGCTGGCGTAATTTTAAGCATCTGTTCTGCTGCTCTGTTCTCCGGTTTGAATTATTTTTCCGAGGTTTCGATTCTTCCTGTCGCCGGCCGTGATTGGCGGAGGCGGTGCGGCCACGGCGCGGCCACGGCGCGGCCACGGCGCGGCACAATCCCGGTCTGGTACGGCTTGGCTGCGCGTAGTAATCACTTGGCCTTTCCTTTTCCCCGAGCTGTGAGGCCTGGCAGCGCCTGGCAGGCTGGAGGCTGAGGCGACATAATTGTCGCGCCGAGCCGAGCCGAGCCGCGCCGCCGCGAAGTGCGTGGTCCGTAATTACTGCGGAGGGGCCCAAAAGCCCAGTCGCCGTCGGCCGCCATTTTGGAAGAGCTGCCTGCCTGCCTGCCATTCCCTGCAGGTGGCGACGGCTCATGCCGGCCGGCCCTTCGCGGAATCAGCAACAACGTGCACTCCTCGCAAACGTATATACAGCGTCAGCGCAGCAGCGAGCACAAAGAGCTCACGAGATGTAATCACACGCAAAGCCTCCCCGCTCCCCGCGCGCGTGCAAAAAAAAAAATAAAAAAGGTTCGCCATGTTGGGTTAGAAAATGATCAATAAGTGCTTAAAAAATTGGAATGGAAACCCTTTTCCCGAGGCGTCACCAGATGTGGCAGCAGCGGCGTGCGCCATGTCGCGGCTCCGCCAGGGGATCCCAGCCCAGCCCATCCCCCCGGGGCCGCGGGGAGCCCCGGACAGCCCTGCAGAAAGGGGATCCGTGCGCAGCGCGTTGTTGCTGCTCACTACACAAATCACGACTCCGGCCGGCGGAAGAACGGCAAATCCATTTTTATCGCGAGCCTTTCAACAAAGACTGAAATCCCATATTTTGTATCTCGTTACCCCGTCCCTGTTTGACACCATGCTGCTACTGCTGCTGCTGCTGCTGCTGCTGCTGCTGCTGCTGCTGCTGCTGCCGCTGCTGCTGCTGCCGCTGCTGCTGCTGCCGCCCCACAGCGCCCCAAGCCGCTCTGCGTCCCCCATGCGTGCGTGCAGCGCACTGAGTCATCTGTAGATTATAGGCCGAAGAAAAATCGATTTTCCATAAAGCGACGGCAGACAACGAAAGGATAATGTCGAAACATAAATTACGACTCGCATTAGTTGGTAACCCCTTCGCGGTCCAGGGTGTCCTTTTGTGATTGCCCGAGGCATTCGCGCGTCGCATTCGCGCCACGAGCCCGGCACGCGCACATTGCAGCGCCATTTTAGTTTTTGCTCTCCTCGATTTGCGTCTTCAGCAGAGGACGACGGTACTGCTAAAAAAGAGTCGGGGCCAGACTGAATGAAGCGAACCTACCGATACATATATATATATATATATATATATATATATATTTCTTTTGGGTGCAAAACTAGTGCCTTGAAACGCAAATCATTCAATGTTGTACCTCAATTCTGGAAAGAAAAAAAAAGGCCCACTATCGTTGATACATTTGAATCGGGTGGAAAAGGTGAGGAGAAGGGGGAGAAGAGAAGCTGTGTGTGTAGTTGAGAGGGGCGGAGGGGGAGGGGGGGGGGGGGGTTCTACGGTCCAGTTTGCTCAGGTAGAACAACACTGAATGACCGAGATACGGACAAGGTCAGATCCGTTTCTCGGAAAAAAGGTGAGCCAGCCGTGCAGTGTATGGTCCCGCCGAGGTTTTCGGCGTTTTGTGTGCCTTTGACCTGACAACACAACCCCCATGCGGTCCCCACGGGTCCCCACGGGCCCCCACCCCCAAAGGTGCACAGCGGGGACAAAAGTCTGTCACCTGGAGGAGATACGCCCTTCCGGACGTTGATGAATCACTTTGTTTCGATAATGGAAGGCGATAGTGGCATGCGGGTGTTCCTGACGAGGAGCATAATTCAAGCTTCCATCGGCAGCTCTTCTTCTATCGCTTCTCGTGAAGCCTTTGGGAATGTCCTCGCGGAAAACACCGCATAGAAACGGTGAAATCGCGTTCTGGTATGTTTTCTGCCGAAACCGTCAGGCCCTGCCGCCCTCTTCCGCCTCCTGCGTCATCGAACTGACCCGGAGCCCCCAACGGCCGTCACTCACTACCTCTCTCGATATCACACATCGATCCCCAAACGTCCCCGGGAGTGTGAACCGTGCGTATAGGCCTCTCTGCCATATGAAATATGGCAAAGCAGTCCCACTAAACGATACCGGGGCATCCATCACCTGAGGAATGACCATCCATCACAGGTGTGTTTCCGCCCGCGCCCCGCCAGCTGGGCCAATGGCTGCGCCCCCCTCCGACATTAACATAATTTTTACTCATATGGCCCCGTGTACGAATAGAAGGGTGGAGTCAGGAATGTGATTGTTTGTAGAGGAGGCGTAAAAAGGTGGACGGGCCCAGCGGAGCCTGGTGGAGCCCAGCGGAGCCCTCTCAGGTGCCCTCCTCCTCCTTCACTCGGATTACTTCCAATCCCATTCGTTCCCGTACTGCCGCGCCGCGCCTTTGATACACACACGATGACAATTCTTGATTTTGTGCGGCGGAGGAATCTATTTTTACGAGCTTTGGCTGCATATTTGGAAGGCACCGGATGGGACTGATGCGTCTTCCCCTCCCCCTTCTCCCCTCTCTCTGTCTCACACACATGTACACTGCCTCCAATATCCGCCTTGGGTGTAACGAAACTCATAGACTTTCTTTCTCCGGGAAAATAGTTCGTTTCGTAAGACGCCCAACCAGATCCTCTATCTGGCGATGACTTTGAGTCGATTTCTACTGTAACGATCTGATGGGCGATGCCAATTTGACACATGTGGGGACGGCCGCGTTTTATGGATAACGGGCGACAACTGTGAGACAGAGACCACCCATAATTTATGGGTTTTCGGGGAGGGTAAAAAGAGCGGAAATCAACCAATAAGCTGGACGATTCGCAGCCGATTCACGAATGCACCAACGCGTAACCTATTTAGTATTTCCTGCTTTATCGACACACATTCTAAAACGTTAGGGTCGAATTTTATTACGTGGGAGATGGCAGTCTGGTAGAAATAACAGACAAATACTCGTAGGTGTGTTATGAGTCGGAACGGAAGGTCAAAGTTTCTCATCGCACTTTATTCTTGTTTGCAACTTTTTTTTCTCCCCGATTCGTTTGAATAGCGACGGAAAGGACACGTTATCAGTGCAAAAACTACTCATTGTAGCAAGAATAATTAGTGGTTAAAGTAAAGGTCGTCAGTGAGTTTTCAAAACGGGCTCACTAAAACGGAAGTGCAGAGATGAGCAGAATTCGCTACAAGAGCACACAGCAGACATCGACTATTGTGTGCTGCGCGATATCCAGGAAACTGCAGAGGTGCAGATTTACCCGGAGACAAAAAGACACGACGCCCTTGTCGGCTGGAGACCCTGGAGACCACGGCCCAGCAGGAGTCACTCATTCAACGGCAACTTTGGCTGCTCGTCCGAGTGATTGTCACATGGGATCCCTCACCTCACATCTCTGCGTAGTAAAAAAAATCTGCTTGCAGGAGAAATGTCAGGGAAGCATATCTGCGTGATAACTGTGTCAAAACAGATTTCTTCTGTTTGTGTTCTAGTGCCACTTTAGTAAGTGCTAGTGGTGGACACAGAAACGCGATTGGATACCGCCCAAACGTTGACGGTGAGGATCGATGGATGGACGCCGGGAAACTCTGTCTTTTCTGACACGAAAAATACGAGGACCGCTGGAATCCATTAGAAGCGACACGGCAGGGACACCAAATCTCATAAATGGTACTGTCCTGTTTTAATAGCGTTCCCCCAAATGGAAGCCCTCCTCGACGGGGAACGGAGGAGAATAGACGGGAGATGAGGAGGAAAAGAAGAAGAGCGATGCGGGGGCTCTTTCGAATAATTACTGTGCAGTATGCGTTTCGTCAATCCCAGGTGGGCCTGCTGCTTCCATTCGACAGTTCGGATGCCCGTGTTTTGAGAATGTGTCCCAGGGGCCACAAGGGCTTGGGGAACATCCCTCAGCACTGCTACGATCCATTAATGACCAACAAAAGGTGGATTTTACGGGCGACTCTTAATGTTCTGCGGTCTCAAGAGAATCCACGAATCCTCGAACTTCTACGTTTAGAGGCAAAGGTGTCGTAGAGTTCACCCGCAGAAAAAGTTAAGGCCCATTTACTGCCATATCTTGTCATGCCACTGCTGCTGATTAACGTGCATTTATTTTTGGCGATCATCATTTACGTGCGAGCCCGTTCGTCCAGCTTGGATTTTGAATGGGACGAGGTGAGGAGGGCACCTTTGCAGTGACAAACAAAAGCCTCAGGTAGCAGATGATGCCCACAGCATCCCAAGGGCTGGACCACGTGAGCCGTGCTGGAGCCGGGCCCTCCCTCCCCTACGCACACCTACGGAGGCATAACGCCTCACGCAGATCCCAAAGAGTCCAAGAGCAAATAATGAAGAATTCGCCCCGTTGGGAGGGAGGCATGGATTCAGTTGCAGTTTTTCGACGCCGCATGGGGTTTCGGGTTTTAGCAATGCATCAACTCAAGTAATTTTCGAAGAATCTAATTGTCACAAGGGACATACGGGGTTCGATTCGTCTTCTTTCGCAAAAAGCACAAGACAAAAACACATCCAAGTTTGGCGATAACCCCCCGAACTGCGGCTTCCCTCCCTTCTTACCAACTCCATCCCGCCGCTTCCAAAACAACTTGAAATGAATGCAACTTTGTGGCGCGGACGGCGCGCCTCCCCAACGAGCCCTTAGGGCCAGCCTGTGGCTCTGCCTGGTGGCAGTTTTAGGAAGCGTGGCGAACAACAAACTGGACCTCTTTTGCACATTCAAGTTCGGGCTGCCTTCTTTCCTGGGAAATGAAAGAGCAGCCACGACACGAACGGCCGAAGGCGCGAGATCGTACAGAAAACGCGGCGTTGTGTATAAACACTCCGGGGCCGCCATGCTGCATGGTGTATTACAAGTAGTTTTATATCTGACGTTTTATTACTGGGCTGGAGGTGCCGTTCTGACATCTCTCATTGTGAACAGCTTCCAGTCGCTTGCGCCCTTCTCTGCCCGGCCCGCCCCCCGCCTCTCCGTTACACTTTGCCGGACTGACTTTTACGATTTTACTTGGAGGGTCCCGTCCCCGTCCCCGTCCCTGGTCCCGGCCTGGCTCGTCCCGGCCGGGCTGGACTGCGGGCTGGGCTGGGCTGGTCAGGCGTTCCATCGTCGCAGTCGCCAAGCAGCCAACGATGGAACTTGGAACTAAAGCCCCACTCTCAAGGATGGAAGCAGCGTCCGGCAATATTGTTGTCGTTGCGAATTAAAACTACTACTTTTCCTGTTTGCACGACTTGCGTTCCTAATCACGCGAGCTGAATGCTTCGGCGGAACCATCAATGAGGAACGACGTCTAATTGTTGCCTACCGGACAGACGTAACCCCCTTTTCCCCCCGCGGGTGGAAATGTTATGGGCCTTGCTGCCGTTGGCCGGCTTCCGGGCTTGCCTCGGCTTGCCTGCACAATCATCTTTTATTTTACTAGCCGGCTAGTGGTGGTGGCGGTGCAGTGCGCGTTTCCAGCGAATCGATTTCGTCTCCGGCAAAGAGCCGCCGCTGCCTAGCAGCACTCACTGTGTGACATCCGTGTAGGGTATTCCGAGGAAGCCGAAACGGAAGTCAAAGTCGAGGCAAAAGGTGAAGCGGCACCAGCTGTTTTTTCGAACTTCGCAACTTGTTATCCGTTATTAGGATTACCGGTGATTCCATTTGTCCTTCCTTCAGCGACAACGCCTCCCACCCGAATACACTACCGCCCGGCCGCACAGATACGCTCCGGTGCCCCTATAATTGTCACTCTTGTTCTTTACTTGAGAGAGGCGGAGGGGACGGTGCTGCGGGTTCGTTCCGTCCAGGTTCACCAGCAGTGGCTGCAGGTGAGTTCCGGATATTTAGGCACAAACAGTGGCTCTGGGGGTTAGGCCCCGGCCGGCCCAGACGCTTCGCGGTTTGATTCATTCGACGAGCGGGGATGATGTCTACATTGTGGGAACGGACGGGGAGAATGGACGAGCAGGAGAGATTCGTTAATTGAGGAGTAATTCGGGTCGGTCGCGGGTCCAGCGCAGCAGCACAGCTCGGCTTCTGCTCCCCGCCCATGACGAACGCCACCCGCAGCCCCCAATGAGAGTCAAGGATGCTGCCGACAAATACGATAGCGGACCGTCGTACGTGCGTGGCAAAGCTCCGCCGGCTAATGTGTTTTCAGCGCACGCAGAGCACACCGAGGTGTGCGAGTGCACCTATAGCGGCAGCATGGCAGCAGCGTAAGAGCACCACGAGTACACCTATAGCGGCAGCATGGCGGCAGCGTAAGAGCACCACGAGTACACCTATAGCGGCAGCATGGCGGCAGCGTAAGAGCACCACGAGTACACCTATAGCGGCAGCATGGCGGCAGCGTAAGAGCACCACGAGTACACGCGTGTGTGTGCGAAGGGGGGGGGGGGGGCGTGTTGACAACGCGTACAGCCCTCTCCGGCCGAGGCCGTGCTGGTCCTGACCTACGCCAAGCCGTGTGATATCATCTGACATAACGCGATGGCCTTCCTCCAGAGCTCCGCGTCGGCCCGGTCCGACCCGGTCCCTGTCCCCGTCCCGTTGGCCGCGCCGACGCGCCGGTCTCGTCCCGCTTGACCTCTGGAGTGGACACGCAGCCATGTGCGGCCCGCCGGCGGGGAGGGACAATGTCGCCGACCCGCGGGGCACGGCGGGCAGGGGCGCAGGGGGAGCCCCCGCCACGGCCCCCGAGGGGGTGGGGCGGTGCGGGCGGCAGCTATGGCCGCGGTGGCCGCGGCGGTGGCGATGCCTGGCGATGCCTGGCCGCGGGACTTGGCTCGGCTTCGCGGTCATTACGATCATTGACTCCATCTAATGTGTTTAACACGACTCAGCAGCAGTAGTATGGCCATGGCCGAGCGGGCAGCGCGTCGGCCGGCCAGTCAGCCGGCCAGTCAGGCAGGCAGCCAGGCGGCCGCTCCATTCATTCAAGCGTTAGCTAGGACCCGCCCCGCCTGCCTCTGTGCCCGGCCTGGGCTCATCAGGGAGGAAATTCTTCAATAACGCGACTTTATAATGACGTGCCAAGTCTTTCGCTTCCGCTGTTGGTGCCCGGCCCGGCCCGGCCCGGCCCGGACCCGGACGGCCCCGCGGGCACGACACGACGAAACAAAAGGGAAGAGGCAGCAGCGGCGGCAGGAGAGGCGGATGCGATTAGGAGTGCGTTCATTAACTCCAATTTAAGGAGATGGGGCCCCGTTCGTCTCGGTGTCTACTGTCGGCAACGCGCGGCGGCCCGCTGCGTCCGGACGCCACCAGAGCGCGCTGCCGGCGCGCGGGGACCTTCCCCAAACGACGTGACTGGCCGAGCGCGCGGGGTATCGACCCGTGTGCCAATACCTTGTCCCGGACGGCGTCTCGGGGTTCGCGTGTGACCACAGGGCTGCGCGGCGCGGACCCCGGACCCCGGCCTGCCTGGAGCAGGCGGGGGCATCCACGGCCGCCTCCCAAACAGCGCCCTCCACCAGTCAGTCGGCTGTCGCGGCGACGGCGGCCGGGGAAATTATTCATTGTGGACAAGAGCCGGACGGCGCGGCGCGGTGGACAATGGCGGCCGGAGATGTAATCTTAATTATATACACTCCGTGGCAGCTATCGGTCAGCGAGTCAAGGATCCCGCTCAGCGCGGTCTGCCGCCGCCTCAGCCGGCCTCAGCCGGCCTCAGCCTGACGTCCGATCGACCTCGCCGATGCGATGCGACGCACTGCTTTCCCGAAACGCGCCGCGCCGCGCTGCCGCCGGGGCCCCGGGCCCCGGGCGGGGTCGGGTCGGGCCGGTGGATAAGGCGGCAACAGACGGCGACACGCTGTCAAACAACGCAGCGGCCGCGGGGCTCCAGGGGACTCCGGGGGGGCACCGGGGGGCACCGGGGGGCACCGGGGGGCTCCGGGGGGCTCCGGGGGGCTCAGGGGGCACCGGGGGCTCCGGGGGCCGTAAGGAACGAGTCTACAGTGATTCAAACGCGGGACGTCGTGACGCCGTGCCGCCGCCGTGCCGCCGCGCCTCTGGTAGCGGCCGACGCAGCGGAGACGGAAATGAGAGGAATTGGCGCCGGCAGCGCCGCCACGCGGCCACCGGTGCAATGACCAGAGCGCACCGACACTATGAGAATATTATCGTCTCAAGAGTCGGTGTGGGTGTGGATGGATTCGCCTCGCTGTATGAAAAATCGCGGCTGCTGTAACGCTCGCAGATGGATGGATATTGGCTTCACACACACACACACACACACACACACACACACACACACACACACACACCTGGAGTAAGCCCTCCTCGGCTAAGCCGGCCGGACAAGCGGGGCTGATACCGCCACCACACCGGCACGGCATTAACGAGGAGAGCCCGAGGCAGCAGTAGCGGTCTGACAGGCCGGGGGCAGCCGGGGGCGGGCGGGGGGCAGTCGGGGGCCGGGCGGGGCCGGGTGGGGACTGGGGGACCACACAGCGCTCGGGTATCGCACCTCCGAGCCGGCGGCTCCGGCCCACCTCACCTAGGCACCCATGCTGCGCCTGCATGCCTGGCCCAGGCCGGGCCCAGGCGGGGACGACAAATTAACACCTACAATGACTTTATGCTCAGCGCTTCCTGAGGCGGCATCCTCAGGCAGCAGCAGCCGTCCCCCAAATATACACTCGTACTCGACGAACACGAGAAAAATACGCCGGCATTTACACTGTTTCCGTGAGAGAGACAAACGGTGACGCAATCGCACGGACACCGAGAGCCGCGCAGGCACTCGTCCCGTCCGCGAAATATGAAAACTGCGGCCGTTAAATGTTGTGCAAAAGCAACAGCCAGTCGTTTGGTTTTACGGTCGCCCTTCCGAGTCCGGCCGGCGGCCGCTGCCGCGCCAACTGGCCAGCGTCGTCGCCGACCTCTCTTAGATGCTTCCTCTGCATCCTGGTGCATGACCCATAGCCGCCCCCGGCCGCCCCTCGCCCCCGCAGAGAGAGCGAGAGAGAGAGAGAGAAGGAGGGGGCCTGCACTGAGCTGGACGAGGACGGAGAGCACACGGCGCGCCCAGACAGCCGGGCGGCGCGAATATGAACTGCTACCGTTACGGCCTGGACAGCCAGTGATTTATGTGTTTTAAATAAGAGAGAGGGGGAGAGAGGGAGAGGGAAGTCCGAGAAGACGCGCTATATGGACGTCCCGCGATGTCTCTCATTTGCCCCCGCCAACCTCACAATACCTTTTTGCACACCGATAGCGAACACACGGCCTGCGGGGACAAAAATGAAGGAGAGGGGGAAGGAGGACGGGGGAAGGGGCAAGGCAGGTGACAAACGGGGCAAGTTGAGGCAGAGAGAACACAGGTAAAGGTTGTCACAATACAACGGACCTCGCATCTGTTTTTTTTTTTTCATCCTCTTTTTCTGCGTCCTTTTCCCGGCCTTTTGTTTCTTTTTGCACGTCTGCCGTGGTTTTTAGCGCGCGGCGTCTCTCAAAAGTAGGGAAAAGCTGCTCTGAAAGGGGAGGTGGGGGGTGTCGAAAACATTTGTGCAAATCAGAGGTAAGCTGTGAGGCCGGCGGCGAGGTGCTTCCGAAAGGGATTTTAAAACAAAAGCATTTCAGTGCTCCTGGGCGAGGAAAACGGGGGGAAATGTTAGAGGTGCGATTTTTTTCCCTTTTGAGCACCAACAAAATTTTGAGCTGACCGCGCGCGCTTTTGTAAATGAGAGAGAACAAGCGAGTTGTGAGAGCTAAAGCAAGGCGTCACACGACATAAGATGGAGAGGGCTGCGCGGATAAAGGCTGAAGGGCCCCGCCCCGACCCGCCCGTCTGCATCAATCATTGCGCCCATTGGGCTCTGTGATGCATCCGCCCGATTGTTCAAGACTCATCCGCGTAAATCCACACGACGCCCTGATGACCGTCGTCATCGTCATCACCACTCCCGTCGATACAGCGGCGGCCCCGGCCGGGGCCCCGCGCCCCCCGGGCCCCACGGGGCTGCACGGGGCCGCGAGACAAAGGGCGTCCTCGACAAGTCCCGCCCTCCGCGCAAAAGTTGCGAAATAAAAGTTTTGCGCGCTGCCGAAGAAGTGTCGCCGGGCGGCATGAGTGAGCCGTACTTGCGGGGCCTCTCCTCTCCCCGCCATGAGTTACGGTCCGGGGCAGCGAGCCAAGGAAAAGACATGCATCTCTTGATTACCGGCTCAGGGGGTGACGTTCGAAAATAAGGTCCCCGCGCTCCGCCGTTATGACGCGGCGCCGGCATTAAAAATCGCCACGAGGATTCTCTCTGCGCTGCTCACGCTGCTCACTCGTAGCGGGGAGGAGAAGGAGGCAGCCTCCCTGCGCGGATTTTAGGGAGAATATGTGATATTCATAGGAATGATGATTGATCACATCCTTGTTTACTTTTCTTTCCTTTTCTTCGCACGACAGGCCCGCCGCCGAAAAGGTTCCCGTCATGCGCCGAGGATAGCCAGCTACGGACTGCATACGCACAAGGGGAGGGGGATGTGCAGGGCACGTTAATAATGAGCATAGGAATGGCCATCGGTCTGGCCGCCTCCCTGCCCTGCCTCTCGTACCGAAATTCAGAGAGGGCTGGGGAGGGAAACGCAACATTACTTTCGACTCTTTGCCCGCTACGATTTGCGCTCCTTTCCATCGTTTTTGCAATCAGCGTGGAATCTCTCTCTCTCTCTCTCTCTCTCTCTCTCTCTCTCTCTCTCTCTCTCTCTCTCTCTCTCTCTCTCTCTCTCTCTCTCTCTCGTCTCCCGGGGGTCTCCGGGGTCTCCCCCTCTCTATAAAGCTCACTGCGCTTGTCGAACGCAAAGGGGCGTCCTTCATTCGTCGTCACCCGGACAGTAATGTATGCGGAAACTTCATTTCCCGCAGCCGAAAAAATGTAAGAATTTCTCGACGCTGCTGCGCAATAAATTATGCCAAAGACGGGGAAAACAAACAGGCAGGCGCGGCGCTGCTTGACTTTGGCGACGACGGCGGTGGCGCGCCGATCACTTGAATTCATTCGCTTTATTCATTGCGACATAAATCACGGCGCGCGCAGGGCGATTCATTAGTATTCGCCTTGATATTATGTCCCATTCAAATTATTTGGACGAAGGGAAGGGGAGAGAAATTCCTGACGGCGGCCACTCTACGTCCACTGCTGCCGCGCCACGACGTCGCATGCCAAGAAATGCGGCGACGAGTTTGCAAAATTAATATTATTCTTTGCGGCCCTCCCGCTCTTGCTCTTCTCCCTGTGCACATTCTAGCCGTGACCTTCCCCGCCGTTTGTCTGCCAAAACCTTCGAGCCGCAATCACGATTGCTCAGCGGATCGGCCGGCTGTACGGCCGGCGTCGAGTGACAATCAAGAATGCAAAACCGGGCGTGGCGAGAGAGAGAGAGAGAGAGAGAGAGAGAGAGAGAGAGAGAGAGAGAGAGAGAGAGAGAGAGAGAGAGAGAGAGAGAGAGAGAGAGAGAGAGAGAGAGAGAGACGAGGCCGGGAGCCCCGGAGCCCCGCTGCAGGTAGGCCGACCCGGTCGCACGGGGGCGCTGGGGTTGCCTATCCTCCGTCCGTAAGGGGCCATGCCCCACCGCGGGCCGTGATGCGGTAATGGACATCACCACCGGCCCCAGGCGGAGGGAATAAAAAAATTAGGGGCTTCGGCGTAGCAATAGCGGGCTGTGCTGGGCCGGGCTGGACTCGTCCGGGTCGATGTGTCCGCGGGTCAACCCGTGCGTTACCCGTGACATGTAATGAGCCCGCGCCGCCCTTATTGGCGTGTTTGCGAGGCGCCCACTCAAAGTGCCGCACACGCAGAGGGGGCCCTCGGGGCTGCGGGGGCCCTCGGGGCCGCGGGGGACCACAGGGGGCCACGGGGGACCACAGGGGACCACAGGGGACCACAGGGGCAGTAATGGCGTGGTATTGACATTCGAGGACGACATCATCACCAGAGTCGTCGTCCCCCCCGTGAGGGACGCAGAGCGGGGGAAAAAAATCCCACCGTATCGTAAATAATGGACTGGGAAAAGGGGCAGGTGGAACGCAGCACACACACACACACACACACACACACATACACACACACACACACACACACACACACACGTCGGCTTCAGCGCGGGGTCGTGTATGAAAAATCCGTGGGCACGCTGCATACGCAGCCGCCGCGCTGCGCGCTGCCCCCGGGCGCTGTATTCGCAGCTGTTGCTGCACGGATCGGGTGCAAGTCCATAATGGGGAATCGGGCGCAATTAACCAGCGTTCGGTAAACAGCGGTGGTGCACTGGAGTAAGGAATAGTCTACCGCGGTGGGTGCAATTAAAGTGAAGCCAACCTCAGGTGCGGGGCGAGGGACGACGCGTGCCAGGCCTGCGCGTGCGTTGCGGTGTGGCGCGGCGTGGAGAGGACAGGAGCGGAGTGCTGCGGCCTTTGTCCTCCGGAAGGAACCCGGTCCCAGGGACCGGGTCTACCCCCAATAACCATGTAACACGCGGTCAATGCTGAAGGGATAGGCACTGGTGCTCCACCCAGTCCTTACTCCAGTGGTGGTGCCACGCCCGGTGCCCGCTGCGCGTCTGCTGCGGCCTTTGTCTGGTACAGGCGGGGTAGAAACGCACGCCCGTCCCCACCCATTAGGCGGCGGCCCTGTCCAGCCAGCGTTCGGTTCGCACAGCCGCATGGCCCGTCTAATCGGCGCTTTCGAAAATTTGCGAAGAAGAGCCCGCAGTACAGTGATAGCAGTTGTTTATGAAATAGTGAAGCGGGCCGGCCTGACTGCTGCGGTCCCGCCGCCGCCGGCTAATCGTTGGCGAGGGGTGGCCCGTATTGTGTTTGCATGCCGCCATTACCCGTCATTGTCCGCGGCGTGGGCTACCGTCCGCCAGAGTTACGTCTATAATGGCCTTCGTGATTTTGTGGAAAATGGAGGAATGCCTCACACAAAAGCGGGGCGGGCGCCGCGCTGCGAGTCACTAAGCGGCCAGCGTCACGCGGATGAGTAAATGAACATTTCGTGGGGAGGGGGGGGGGGGGCGTACCGTATTCGTAGTTCCGCGGGCACCGCCAGGTCTGCTGCGTCCCTCGGTCCTCTCGCCCTTCATTACTTCAAAAATCCTCGACGCTCATTATTTCTGAGCGTCATCAATTTCCCTGCCTGTCCCCCCTTCTTCTTTTTTTCCCATTCCCCGCACCGCTGTTCGTCTGCTTTTTCCTTCGTTTTCCTGCCCTTTTGCGCAGACCTGAGCCGCGACTCCGGGAAGGCAGAAGTGGAGGGAGGGATTTCGTAATGAGAGTCCGACCACCCCTAAAGCGCAGAGCGAGAGTGAGAGAGAGAGAGAGTAGAGGGTCCACGACTGATTCCGCGGAGGAAAAGTTAAAGGAACTCTCCACGGACGTGGTGCGGCCACCCGCCCTGCATGCATATTTTGACATCGTCGCTGGGCCCGGCCCTGATGCAAATTCCTCATACCTCGGTCTGAAAACCGTACGCTTTTGCATCGGATGTGATACCGCGGCTTGTAAGACGTCTTGTGCCCCGACGCGGAGTGCGCCGAGCAGGAGACGCAGCAGCGCGGCGAGGCAGCGAGCGAGCGAGCGAGCGTCGTCACAGCGACATCCCATTCCATTCCATTGAGGCCGAGCCAGCCGAGCCAGCGACAGGGTTCATCCAACCACGAATAGTCGTACGACAACGCCGTGTCGGCCGTCTCTCTCGCTCCCGATGCGGGACACGGCGCAGCGCGGCTGTATCGCGCTATTGATGAGCTAGGTGTGGTTAGACATACGGCACTCGGCGACATTCTGGCCGCGCGCGGCCGGCCGCTAGCGCTGCCGAGGCTGCCGCCGGCGGGGAGCGGGACTTGTGCCCTGGTCCTCCCTGCCTCCGTGGAGGCCGCTGCGCCGGACAGCGCTAGCGCGGCTCCCTGTCGGGCGCGCTGCCAGCGCTGCCAGTGACGGCCAGGGTGCCCAGGAGACGCACCGACTCAAAGCTAAAATGTCACTCAGCCAATAGCGCGATTGCGCGAGGTTTTACGGGCGGCGCGGTGCCGGGCCGGGTGGGCACAATGCACACTCACCTGGCAACACCTCTCGCACTTTACTGACCGCGGGTCAGGGGTCGCTTACCTGAAACAAGAGAGAAAGCACATTTTTACTCGCCAAGCATAAAACGCCGACCATGGAACGAACGCCACAAATTCCTCTGCTGCGCCGCCGTCTCGGGCGCTCTTTTAATTACTCCTAACAAGAGCGGGGCGACGGAGAGTGCACGTCAGGGGCCTCCGGTCCCGGATGCTGCAGAGAGGGCTGCGGTGCTGGTGCCGACGGGGACCCCCAGGGCCCGCCGAAGGTGTGCGGGGGCCGCGGGGGCCGCGGGGGGAGCGGCGGGTCCCGCCAGAATAAATAAGCCTCCACCACAAGTGGCGTGGCGCGGCGTGGCGCGGCGTGGCGCGGCGTGGCGGGTGTGCCGTGGCGCAGGACGGGTGGTGTGGTTAGCTCAGCCCAAAGCCACGCTCTTCCTATTTAGTAAAGCATCATCCGTGAGCCTCATTCCCGGGCTAGCGCTGCCGACACCGATCCGTGCGGGGCCCGGCCTGCGGACCCTGCGGCACTGGCAGCGCTAGACGCCGCGGCCCCACCGCAACACGATACCCACCCCTACTCCCCTCCCCCTCACCTGCCTAGCCCTGCCCTGGCTCCACCTCGATACCCCCCCCCCCTCCCCCCCTCACCTGTGGCCTGGCCAGCGCGCACCTCGACAATTATCATCGTCCGGATACTATTTTCCCCTTGTTCCCGAGTCATTGTGGGCGATGCGCTGCCCGGCGATGCTGGCCGCTCAGATCGTACAATTTCCCCTCATCGGCGGTACTGCCGGCCATTAGGGGCCGGGCCGGGCCGGGCCGGGCCGGGCGGTGGGACCACGGCCGCTCCGCGATCCCATACCATAGGCGGCAACCAGCAGTTTCTCTCCAAAATCTTGGTGGTGTGAACGCAGCCCGGCCCGGCCCGGCACCCCCGCTGGCGGCAATGCGTGCAATTAATTTGCTTCAGAGGATTCCGCGCGCTCTGCTAGCTCTGCTAGCTCTGCTAGCTCTGCTAGCTGTGCTCCCCATCGGCCGCGGAGCTGCGGGACAGCGCGCCGCTCACAGCACGCGGCCAGGCAGGCATGCGGTGCAGGGATTCCTCAAGGTGTGAGATGCACCAGGGCGTGCACACGAGCGCACACACGCAGCCAGCAGAAGACCTGCAGCCCAACGGAACCCTAGCCACAAAAGTCGACTGCTTTATTTTTCCCCCGAACGCATTCTGCAGCCCCAAGACTCAAGCCGCACGAACCGTCGGTTGGGCAGGCGGACACACACACACACACACACACACACACACACACACACACACACACACACACACACACACACACACACACACACACACACTCGCACGCGCACACGCTTGCCAATCAGACTCAGAATCAGACGTCTATGATTCACAGGCAAAACGCATTGCTGCACGGCCAGAAATGCGATTTTCCGCCACGCAAAAACGCCGCAGAGCGAGCGAGGACCTCACGTGTGCATGTGCATGTGTGCATGTGTGTGTGTGTGTGTGTGT
Organism: Odontothrips loti; assembly: GCA_038380765.1. Taxonomy (NCBI): domain Eukaryota; kingdom Metazoa; phylum Arthropoda; class Insecta; order Thysanoptera; family Thripidae; genus Odontothrips; species Odontothrips loti. The sequence continues at coordinate 10,140,904 of CM076245.1, forward strand.
GTGTGTGTGTGTGTGTGTGTGTGTGTGTGTGTGTGCTCACTCACACGGCGCTGCAGGCGCGCCAATACCACGCCGCGTATGACAGATGTTTGCTAATTGAGAAAAACGCGATGGCAGCTGGTACGTCCGCGATGACAGCCCGTGCGGCGGAAGGGGCGCTAATTTGAGACGGTGCGGCCGCCCCGTCTGCGCGGCACACACACACACACACACACACGCGCGCACGCAGGCGCACTCATGGTGTGTTACAGCGCTTTCCGTCACGCCGACGTCGAAATAGTGTAAAACAGTCCCGAATCGGCGCGGCGGCGTCGTCGCGGGCGGAGCGGAGCGCACCTGGTGGCCCGGCGTGGCGCGGCGTGGCGCGGCGTGGCCCGGCGTGGCGGCCGCGAGTCCGTTTAGCGCCTCGGATAAAAAGTGGCGGGCCGCGCGCTGCCGCCGCGTTTGCTGCCGCCTGCTGCTTTCTCTTCGGGGCGAGGAAGAGGCGGGAGGAGGAGGAGGAGGAGGCTGCGGGGACGGCGGCGGTGACTTCTCCGCGCCGCGGTGTGTGGACGTGGGGCGGGCGAGGCGAGGTGAGGAGACCTCCGCAGAGACGAGCAGGGCAGGGCACTGAGCCGGTCGCTGAGCTGCCCGCCCACCCCGTGCCCAGATGCATACCGGGAGCCTCGGGTTCGAGGTGTGGCGGAGGCGGCGGCTGCTATGCTGCTTCGGATGCCGCCACCGCCGCCATGCCAGGACATCTCGGGCTGCGGCAGAGCAGCACCTGGCCGGCCCGGGGCCCCCGGCCGCCCCCCGGCCGCCCCCCGGCCGCCCCCCGGCCGCCCCCCGGCCGCCCCCAGCCGTCCCAGCCTCAAACAATAATCACACTCTGGCCAGCAGCAAGGACGCTGCTACTGCGTGTGCACAATGGCCCCGCGTCTCCTCAGCCCGACCCGGTTGGATCCTTCGCACAAAATAACGCACACACACACACACACACACACACACACACACATACAAACGCACACACATACGCGCGGCCAGACCCGCAAAAGTCTCATTAATTTCCCTGCCGAGCCGCCGCTCGCGCGCGCGCCTGATTTCTCGCAAGACACACACGGTGCTGAATGTATTTATTTTTTTCATAAATAACAGCAGCGCGCATGTGGAGGGCGACACGTTTTCTTCAGCGAGAAGAAGAATGGTGGTGGGAGTGGGAGGGGTGGCCGGGGGGGGGGGGGGGCGGGGGCCGGGATGGTAAGATCTGGCGTGCGGCGCGGAGGGGCTCTGACTTACAGCGGCGCCGCCACGGCGACGTCCCCGTCATTATAAACACCCCACAAACTCGCGTTAAATGAAATTTACGCGGTGCCGCCAAATTAATCGCGCGCGCGGCCACGGTGAGTCGGTCCCGTGTCGCATTGGCGGTAATGGATGACCCCGGCGGGCCCCGAGCCCAGCCGGGCCGAGCCCAGCCGGTGGGGAGGGGAAGGGCGGGCGGGGCAGGGTGGGGGCCGCAGGGTCCATACCCCCGAGCATCGAGGCGAATCACTGTAAAAGTACCTCTTCCCAGACAATCAAACCCATTTTCAGATGGAAAACCTTGAAAATTGTGGGTCGATGTCCAATTCGGCGCCGTGTACGCCATCGACATGTAAACATCCAAACGAAACTGCTCATTTCCCGCGGTTTCGCGCGCGCCCTTGTCACCCCCGAGCTGCCGGGCTTGGAGGAGAGCAGGAGAGCACCCACTGGCCCGGCGCTGGCGGCGCCCAGACGACCGGCTAATTTGACACGTTTTTCCGGTACTTACAAATACTCTGTCTTATTTTGTGGCTTTAATTTGAGGCGACGAGCGCCAGACTGGCAGCAGGCGCCACCACGGCCGGCCCCCGGCGGCCCCCACCTCTACCGCTGCACCTCAATTAGAGGCCTGAGCAATCATCAAGGCTTTGAATGAGCGTCTGAAAATCTGGGCCGGGCCGGCCTGCTGCAGGCCGCCTTCTGCCTGCTGGCCTCCCTCTACTACCGAGGCTCAAGGTGTAGAGGGACAAGGATGGGACGCGATCAACGCATGTCGGCGTATTAGTTTGAGGGGGAAAGCAAGAGGAGGAGGAGGAGGAGGAGGGACGGAATGACTGGACGCGATGTGACTAAGCTGAATCTCGTTCAGGAAGTGATGAGAACGTCCGGACTGGTGAGGCCCGGCGGGGCCCGGCCCGGCGGGGCCCGACACGGAGAGGAATACATTCAAGAAAAGCGGAATGACAGAGTGCAGCGGTGGCAGCACTGCCGGTGCACGAACACAATGCGGCCAGAGAGAGAGAGAGAGAGAGAGAGAGAGAGAGAGAGAGAGAGAGAGAGAGAGAGAGAGAGAGAGAGAGAGAGAGAGAGAGAGAGAGAGAGAGAGAGAGAGAGAGAGAGAGAGAGAGAGAGAGAGAGAGAGAGAGAGAGAGAGAGAGAGAGAGGGGCGCAATGCCTTTTATCATCGAATTCGCACGCCCCGCTGTTCGCATGCAGACATTGTCCGCAAGGGACCAAAGGGAAAATTTTCACAACCAAAGTATATAGGAGGAGTGGGGTGAGACTTTGGATGTGACGAAGTTCGAGAACGGTTTCACAGAACGAGGTTCTTCTCATAATTGTTCCCTAGGCCGTGTATATCGCCCACCTGGACCCGTATGCGTTCTCGTCCCGTCGTGTTTCTGACCGCAGTGTAGTATAATTCGAGTGCAGTCGCCCGGGCGTCAATAACTGGTCCACTGCGGTGAGGGTGCGGGTGACTCACGCCTCACGAGCTTTCCCATGTGCCTCGTAGGCTTCACGAGGCACGTCGTTCTCGCCGGGCGCGTCTTCTCCCTATCAGGTGACTGTGTTCGATGCGTTTTAGTTTGAGATGTGCATTTTCCGAAAAATATAAAATTTGACTGAAAAGTTTTGTGAAATGTTTCAATTTTTCGTGAAATCTTTCCCTTACGGCCTGGGATATATTACAATATTTCTTTGAAAGTTTTCAAGTTTTCAATGGAAAATTTCCTCGATTCAGATTCTTCTCCGAACAGCTGCAAAAATTTGTTCGCCTTCGTCTTCCTGCTCAGGACGCGGGGGCCCTGACAAGACGCTCTGCACGAGAATGTATCGGCTCGGTAGGCCAGCAACAAATTAACGAAACCGCTGTAAAACGGAAAAGCAGAGTGTGTAACGACCCGAGCGAGCGAGCGAGAGAGAGAGAGAGAGCGAGACAGGACTCTCCTCCATTCTCATTGTGAAGCATGAGCGCTTGCCTGCCTTGCGGTTACCGCCTCGCCTCGCCTCGTCGCGACAGAGACACACCGGCCTTAGCGCGTGCGAGTGACGGAGATGGCGTATCGCGGTGGATGCGCCTGGTTTGTGGTCTATAAAATAACACAGCGAAAGGCGGGGAGGGATAAGGGGAGTGAGAGGGGGATATACCCTGCTAGCATGTGGGAGCAGGAGAGAGAGGAGGAGGGAGGGGGGGGGGGGTACTTGTCGCACCAGCAGCGTGTGTCGGGAGCAAATCGTCTTCGTCAGCTCGTGGTTCAAAATTGAGAATGAGTCGGTGCTGCCTATTGGCAAAGCGGCAAGCACGGGAGGTTGGGAGGTGGCGCTGGTCCTCACAGGTTGTGAATGAGGCCCGGGCGGCCTGAAAGCATCCCAAAGGCGGCCCGAAGCCAGCCCAAAGGCGGCCCAAAGGCGGCCCCAAGGCGGCCCAAAGGCGGCCCCGCACCGCAGCACCTCAGGTAGGCCAGCCAGCCGAGCCAGCCGAGCCAGAGCCGCCCCTCGTCGCTTTTACACAACAATTAGAGCCCAAATTAAGGAAAGAAATAATAAAAATTGATAGAAAATTGGCGGCGCGTCCTTTATTGTACGGGCAGCAAGGTAATTAGGGCCCCGGAGAGGGGGTCATGAAGGTTGTAATTACTCTCTGGGAATACTTTGTATCATTGCGTCGAGGAGTGCGGACGTGTGGGGCGGACGGCGGGCGGCGGGCGGCGGGTCTGTTGGGGGACGTCCGTCCGCACCACACCGCACACACTTTTACAGCGAGAGCCCGGCCTGGGCTGGGCTGGGCTGGGCTGGGCGTGCGTCAGGATCCGACGGTCCTCCAACCCACCCGACACGCAGACCGCGTGTGGATTCGCTTCAGGGCGAACCTCGAGAGCTGTCCGCGCCGCCTGCATGTGAGGCCACGCCGTGTATGATGTACGCGGTGACGGGCGGGGCGGGGCGGGGCCCGTGCGGTGCCTTGTGGTCAAGGCGGGGGAGCGAGAGCGTCTCCTGGCAACGCCTGGCAACGCCCGGCACGGCCGGCAACAGCGTAGTGACAAGACGCGGCCGGAGTTTTACAAGCCGTGCGGCCCCGGAGGTGCCCGGAGGTACCCGGAGGCCCCGGGCCCGGAGGAAGGCAGAGGAGAGGACCTGAGGAGAGGAGTGGAGAGGAGAGGTGCCAACTCAACAAGGCGGTATGTTTGGGCGGCTTCCTGCGGCCCGGGCGCGTCCGGGGAGCGAGCGAGACAGGAGATGCGCGAGTCGGGGCGGGGAGACAGAGAGAGGCGACGACCTCATTTGCCGCCGGGTTAATTAACACGAGTATTCGCGGTGCGGCCCCGCGGCCCCGGCGGTGCGGTTTGGGTGGATACGTGGTTTCCCCCACACGCTGCCCCACTCCCACTCGCAGCGCGGGGCGGGACACGCGCACACGGCTCGTTACAATGGACTTTCGAGATATATCGATGTCACTGTCGATACGAGAGGGAGGACAAGTGGGGCGTGTATTAAACAAGCGCTCGATTAGAGCGGGGGTCCGCCGGACGCCGCCCGCCACCTCCGCGCCAACACCTCCGGCCTCCGGACCTCCAGCTCCAGTTGGGGATCCTTGTCCGTAATTAGGATCGTCGATAACCAAACGGGGCGCCATCCGGAGTGACATACAACAAGGCTTTCCGATGCAGTCCTGGACTTCAGGTGCGGGGCCGGTCCACACCCGCGCGCGCGCGCGTGTTTGTGTGAGTGTGTTTTACGACGTATTTAGCGGCGCACCTTTCTAACACACACTCGCACGCCGAGCTTCTCCTGCCGCCTCGCGAGGCATCGCCACGCGCGCGATAAAGAATGTAAATGTAGGGAGAAGGCGGTGGCGGCGATTGCAGCGGTGGTGGTGGTGGTGGTGGTGGTGGTGGTGGTGGTGGTGGTGGTGGGGCCGCAGTGTGAGCGTCAGAGCACCACACTGACGGCAGACGGAGGCGCGTCAGTTTCGGACTAAAACATTCGTTCCTCCACGCCGATTCCTGGCCCTGGCCTCTGGGGGCTGCTGCTGCTGCTGCTGCTGCTGCTGCTGCTGCTGCTGCCGGACGGCATGCGGGAGGAGAACGGGCGACGCGTCGTCAGAGGAGAGAAACAGAGAGAGCTGAGACACCGACACACAGACAAGGAGTGAGAGGGAGGGCGGCATATGTGGGAGACGGACAGAGAAGCAGCAAAGGGGAGAGAGAGATGAGAGGATGCGGAGGAAGGAGACAGGTTTTAAAATCCTTGATTAGCATAAAGTAAAATGAGCCGTGCCGGTGATAATGAGAACTCGGTCCGGCTGGCTCCGCCGGCTGGGCTGGCTGCTGCGCTGGCACGTCGGCTCCGGCCCGGTCCGGCCGGCGGACACCACGCTGGGATTTTAACACTCCAAACATCCTGACGCTGTATCAGAGGGGTCGTCCACAAAACACACTCGCCGCGGGGGGCCGGTGTTAAGCGTCTCGGAATGCGTGCAGGGGGCTCCTCCAGTCGGCCCGCTCAAGCTCATTCCGAGAGTCGTATGTGTGTGCTGTATGGAAAATACCGCAAAAGCGAAACATGCGGAGGAGAATTACACCGCCCGTGTGTACTAAAAGAGAGGAGACCGCGTGTTTTTGTGGCTTGCCTCTGGCGACGCGGAGCGCCTGCGAGTGCGAGGGTAGGCCAGCCCGCGTGACACTCGTGCACGCACCAGTCGTGGTTGCCTACCCGGCAGGCGCCATTCGTGCGCAGCGGCCCGGCCTGCCGACGAGAGCGCTCGGTTTCTTTCACGGTTTCTTTTTCCCCCTGGTGCGCCACCTGTAGCTGCGGTGTTGCTGCTGCGAGCCGCGGAATTTTTCTCATATACGACGCACACGGACGGCACTCTCTAGCGCGGGCTCTCTATGTAATGAGAGACAACGCCGTTTTCCGCGAACGCGCTTTACGCGTGCGGTTGGGGTGCATCCATAAAGTGCGGCTAATAAGCTGTGGGCGTCCCCCTCCCGGCTGCGGTGTGGCGGCGGTATCGCTCCGAGGTATTAAAATACGGCGTCGTGCAACTGTTTTGGCGTCCTGCGCACGCTCCGCTCGGCCCAATACTCACAAACTGTGACATCGGCTCGTAAAGACCCTGCCGAGCCCCGTAGCGAGGCATAACGCTGGGAGGGGAGGGGGGAGAGGCCCGTATGCGAAACTCGTCGGCCACATGAAGCTAATAAGGCTATTAAAACCCGGCGGACGACGACGACGACAACGAAGACGCGGAGGCTCCGAATGCAACAAGGAGCGCAAAGAGGAGGCCTTAAATGCAGAGAGAGAGAGAGAGAGAGAGAGAGAGAGAGAGAGAGAGAGAGAGAGAGAGAGAGAGAGAGGGAGAGAGATGGAGGGAGGGAGGCCCCGCAATGTTGCGTTTGCAACCGTCAACTCCCCCGCCCCGCCGCGGCACGCCTCGCCGCGATGTGCGCTGTCACTTTGGCGCGGCCAACAACCGGTTGCTTTGGTGCGGAGGAGAAGAAAGTCGAGCCTCGCGCAGCGCGCGTCGAGTTTGGCGCTTTTTTTTTGCCTTTTTTTTCACCGTATAGGGGAATACGAGAGTGTTGCGAGAGGTTCTTCCTCTGAAAGGCAGACGAATCTTTCGATATCCCGCCCGCGGTCGGTGATGGAATGTGTTTTATAGTGCTGCTTTTCGGTTCGGCCCCATAGAATCATCGGGCCCACACGCACGCACACCCACTTCCTGCGTATAGTAATCAGTTTGTTAACACTAGGAATGGCGAGGTACGTATCCCGTTTGGAAACCGTACGTACGCCTGCGCTGTGTGTGTGTGTGTGTGTGTGTGTGTGTGTACCTGGTTCGTGCACTTACCCACACTCACACACACGCGCGCCGCAGCCACGCCGACTCGCTCCGCACTCACACAAACACGAGCTTCCACACGACAAGTATTTTACGATCGTGTTGGGTTCGCGCCGTCCGCTTGCCGGGAATGGCGTGGTATTATGTTGCAAATTATGGTCGCGCGTATTGGTTTGCGCTGTTTTTCTAGCATTTCCATTTTGATTTAGTCCATCGCGCTCGCGCGCGCGCGGAGAGCGGCACGGAGCGCGCGCTGCTGTGCAGAGCCGGCGCACGGCACGGTATGATCCGGAGCCGGGACGAGTCTTCTTACCAAAAGCAAGCCGCAAAATGGCGCGCTCCAATTATAACCGCTGCGGGCCTGCTGGCCGCGGTCCAGCGGTCCAGCAGCGTCATATGGGTCCGCCCGCGCACGAAGGCCAGGGCTTGCGGTGCGCTGTCCCCGTTCCTTCCGGGGTTCCCTCCAGGTTCCCTGCTCCGGGGTTCCCTCCAGGTTCCCTGCTCCGGGTTCCCTCCAGGTTCCCTGCTCCGGGGTTCCCTCCAGGTTCCCTGCTCCGGGTTCCCTCCAGGTTCCCTGCTCCGGGTTCCCTCCAGGTTCCCTGCTCCGGGTTCCCTCCAGGTTCCCTGCTCCGGGTTCCCTCCAGGTTCCCTGCTCCGGGTTCCCTCCAGGTTCCCTGCTCCGGGTTCCCTCCTGATGGCTGATGGGTAATTTCCCCCCGGCGAGCGTTATGAGCGCCGTGAGCACACCACCACAGAGCCCGTGCAGCAGCAACAACAACAGGACCGGTGCCGGAGTCGGGGCCCGGAGCCGGGGCTGGAGCCGCTGGAGCCGCTGGAGCCGGAGCCCCGCTGCAGCCCCGGGCCGGGCCGGGTAATGCACGCTAACTAATGTCCGCGCAGACAATGCGTTTTGCAGGAAACACGCGGAGAGAGAGAGAGGGGGGGGGGGGGGGGGGGGGCGCCGGGGCGGGTGGCGGGCGCCGGACCACTTGCCGCCTTGGTAATGATATGGTGTCCGCAGCGCCGGCCGGCCGGCCGACCAGATTCCGAAATAAAGGCACGCAAAACAACAGGATAAACTCCAGGACGCGCGCGGAGATGTACTTTGTAAGGACGCATTCCGCGCGCCACCTCTTTGCCAGGCTCCCGCGTTTAAGTCGCCGGCACAGTGCAGCTACTCATCCCGCGGCTGCGGGCTACGGCGACCCATGGGAGGGTGTCGAGGGGTCCTCCACTCGTAATGCAAGCGTGCCATGATTTAAAATCAAAATTTGATTTTTGATTTTTTCCCCGGATTTTTTTTTCTTCTGATTTTTCCTTGTTTTTATCTAACCTTTCGTGAGATTTTCTGACCCTATTTCTGTTTTCCTCCCTGATATTTTTCTGATTTTTTTTCGGGTGCACATTGAATTTATTTGAGAAAGGGACCCCTTCGAGGGTGTCCATAGTCAACACGGGGCAAGGGATCTTTTTTTAAATTTTAATTCAATTTCTTGTTGTACTATGAAGTGATACGAATTCATGTGTGCCTTTGTCGTAGTGTCCCGCCGCAGCACCGCCTCCCCCGGGCGGTAGGCGCCGGGCCCGCCGGGCCGCCCGCACCGCTGACGAGGCGCCGCGCGGACTGCGCCTAGCTTTTGCCGGGGATTTCGCTGCATTGGACACACAGCCAGGGGGTCCGGCCCGGTCCGGCCCGGCCAGTCATCCCGTGACGCCTTGCCTTCCCTCTCCCTGTCCACAAAATTGCAGCGCCGCCCGCCACCGCCACCACGGCGCCAATCACGTTCCGGGCCATTTTCCATTTTCGCTGCGGACAAGGCGGTGATGCGGCGGGTACCGGGTCCGGCCGCTTGGTGGCGCCACCGCGTCACGACGACCCGCCAACAACGTGAGGATGAATAGGCGCTGACGGCCCGGCAACATGTCCGCGGATTCACAGCGCCGCGGTGCTCCACTTCCCCAGCGGCCCCCGCAGTCATCTCGGGCGCCGGGAAGCGCCAGGCCGGGCTGCTTCCGGCCGCGCACCAGTTTGTTACACAAAACTGACAAAAACCGTGATAAAGAGACTCGAGCCGATCGCGCAGAGGTGTCGGCCCGGCGGCGTTCACCGTTATCGGGAGACAAGGCGCTCGGCCGTGGGCCCCGCCCCGCCCGCCCCGCCCCGCCCCGCCCCGCCCCGCCCCGCCGTGTGGTAATGACAATAGAGGCGTGACTCTTCTGTAAACTTTTGACTTCCTTTCGCTCATTATGATCGCCATGTGAACGGCCGGGCCGGCCGGCGGAGAAGAAGGGAGCTGAGGAGGGGAACAACTCTGAATGGAGGAGAGGGAAGTAGTTAAGGGTCAGAGAGGAAAAGACTACGCCATGACAGGCAGAAGCCGCGAGCGCCGCTTCACCGTGGATTTACACCCCCCCCCCTCCCTCCTCCTCCCACCCCTCCCTCCTCCTCCCCCCCTCCCTCTTCCCCAATTCCCTGATTCTCCCTCTCTCCCACCTCGGCTAGTGCGTTCGTTCTGTTCGAGGATCTCTCCTCTCTCTCTCTATCCTCGCGACGCCCCGCGGGCCGTTTAGTCAAATTACTACTGCGCAGCGCCGCAAGAGTGTCTCCTCTCTCTCTCTCTCTCTTTTGCTCCCTGCGGACGCGGTGGCATATTCCTTCAGGACCGCTACAACACGAAGGAGGATAAGGACCCTTCTCTCCGGAAATTTTTTTTTCGGCATCGGTGGGGAGACAGGGAGAGGGAATAGTTGGCAAAATGAAACCGAAGCGCGAACGCGCGAAAAGGAGGAGGGGAGGGAAAAGGGGTGGGGGGGGGGGGGGGGTCGGCGGAGTCCCATCTCCCCGCCGTCGCAGCTGGGCCGGTTCGTGAGGCAAAAGGTACGGTATCGAAGTCGGATGGAATATGATGGATGGAACATCATGGCGTCAGAAGCTGCTAAAGCGTTTTTCGCCCGGTGCGCGCGCCGTGGCGGCGCTGTGCGCTCTGGGCGCGCTTAAACCGCATATCGCTCGGCAGCAGTGTGCGCTGCGCCCGAGCCGAAGCCTTCCCCGCCCCGCCGCGAGGGAATGCAGATTTCACGTCTCGGAACATCACTCCCCCACACGCCAGTGGAGCGAGGTAAACCCACCGGGATGCCTTCGGAAACGGTTTGACGAGCCAATACCCACCCAGATCGGGCTGAGCTCTCTGCCCTGCGGCTGAGTCCCCCCCCCCCCTCTCCTCTTCACTCAGCAGCTCTCTAGGCTTTCGAATGAGGCATGAAATCGGACGCAAATCGCAGCAGCAGCAGCGGCCCCAACAACAACCCGCCCATCCCATATCCCGCGCACAACGGCCGGCGCTGCTGGCCGAGGCACCCGCAGCCGCCATTTTTTGCTCCGATCTTAGGCGTGAACTAACTCGCTAAACTTTTACTGCCAATAATTTTTCGCCCCGCGGTGCCCCTCCGCCCCTCCCGGCCGGCCATGGCAAGCCCCCGGCCAGCCCCCGGCCTGCCCCCGGCCTGCCCCCGGCCTGCCCCCGGCCCGTACCGGGCAGACAACATGACTGCTAAGCAGGCTATGCCCCACCTAATCCCCGCTGCAGCGCCTGGCAGCGCCCCGCCGCTCTGGGAACAATGGGGCCAGTCGGAGAGAGGGAGAGAGACAGAGAGAGAGAGAGAGAGAGAGGGGGGAGGGGGGAGGGGGAGAGATAGAGACAGCTCGCCGCCGTGCTCTGGCCGAGAGAGATGACGGCCCTGTCGTCTACTGCCGCGTCCCTTTCGTTATGGCCACACGCTCTGCCACACGGCATTATTTTAACCAACCTCTGCTTTATCAATCGCAAGGAGGGCGACAAAAATTCCTCAATTCGCACATTCGAACCCGGGCCGAACACACACAAGAGCGAGAGATTAGAAGTATCAAGAAGGCGTTGGCTGCGGGCCCTCGGGTGCGTCGAGTCGACCCCGACGCCGGTTTTATTTGCGTTCCTCATCCGATTTCTCAGTCATTAGAACCCGTCGGCAAAACGAAATTAAACAAGTAAAGAAGGCAAGAAGTAACGCCGGGTGCACGGATGAGAAGCTCCTCGCTTCCTGCCTCACACACTCCGTCTCCTCTCTCCCTCCCTTTCTCTCTATCTCTCTCTCTCCCTATCTCTCTCTCTCTCTCTCTCTCTCTCTCTCTCTCTCTCTCTCTCTCTCTCTCTCTCTCTCTCTCTTACGTGTTGCGTACGTGCACCCTGTGTGTGCGTGTCACGTGACATGCTATACGGCCCTGGCGGGCTGCTCGTTCGGTGCCAGCCGCATGATAGTGCCGAACATGGGAGCTCACTCAGCCCCGCGACCGCCGAGTGGACCACTGTGTGTGGACCACTGTGTGTGGACCACTGTGTGTGGACCACTGTGTGTGGACCACTGTGTGTGGACCACTGTGTGTGGCCCAGTGTGTGTGCGTGGACATTGGTGTGTGGATCGCTGCAGCTTTGCCAACCTGGGTACAAATAGCGCCTGCTGGGTAGGCAACCGCGACCTCCGCATGCACGCGTGTCGTGCGGGCTGGCCTACCCGACCAGTCGCAGGCGCTCGGCACCCGTCTCTGGTGCTGGCCCGTGGTTGGCGCCCGCATGCCCGGCCGGAGGATGACCGACATATCGACTCCCGGGGCCGCCGGCCGCCGCCAGCCGTCCCTCCGCCCCTCCCACACCGGGCCGCGGTCCCGGCCCGTCCCGTCCCCGGGGCTGTGCGCGCCGTGCCGCCACTAGATCTAATGCGCGCCCAAGCCGTTGGCCGCTCCGCCGCCTCAGCCGCCTCAGCCCGTCCGGTTTCTGGCCGCGGGGCAGCAGCGGTGGCTTGGCCGGGCTTCGGCGCGGGGCGTGGCGCGGCGGGGACGGCCCCGGTACGGCGCGGAACGGCACCCGGTCGGCACGAGCAAAGTGCCAATCACCGGGGCAACAGGGACCCGACAGGGACCCGGCAGGGCGCCGCGGCACAACGGGGCCAGACCGCTTGTGTTGTTTTCACAGCCCGTCGGCGGCAGCGCGCGGTGGTGGTGTGGACGTACCAGTGGTACCAGCCGGGCAACAGAAAATATGTCTGATCAGGCTCGGGCTCCATCTGTGTACCGCCCTGGGACGGGGCGGACCCGGCACACCGAGGCTGCAGCAGTCGCAGCCCCATCGCTACGTGTGAATAAGGGAGACGCGGCGCAGCGCACTGCTGGCACGGCTCCCCCCGCGGCCCCCGCAGCCCCCGCGGCCCCCCGGGGGACGGTCGCCCTGCTGGCGCGGCGCGAGGCCTCCGATCTGATCCCTAGCGTGCGCTAGCGTGCGCGGTGACAATAACGCCCGGTGAGCTGCTCCCTTCCCTCCCCTCTCCCCCGTGATGGCTCCTCAGACCACCCGGTGACTCCAGCCAGCGCGCTCCTCCGTGCCGCCCCCCCCCGCTCCCCCAGAGCCTGGTGAGCGAGCATACAGTACCAGCGCCGTGTCCGTGGCAGGTTCACTACACTTGCAGCCCGGGACAACGACATCAGCCACACATCCTCGCGCCGCAGTGCCGCCGTGCCTCGCAGCGGGCTGAGGCAGCGCGACCACCTCCTGAGTTAATCACACAAAAAAGCATGGCCCTGCGCGTTTTGGGAACTTTTCATTGAACAGTCGTAGGCGTCGAATGAATAAAATTCGTCCGGCTTTGCGCGCGACGCCTAGTTCCCTCCCGTGTCCACACAGAGCACGGAAACACGCGGCGGCGCATGGCATGTGGTGTCATGCCATGTGCTCCGGGGCAGCGCCGTGGCAGCGCCGTGGCAGCGCCTGGCAGCGCCGTGGCAGCACCGTGCCAGCGCCCGGCCCGTGAAGCACGCGCGCGCGTCTTGCAGCTCGCGGGTCCGGGGGACCACGGGGCCGCGCGGGGGGCGCTGCCCGGCGCCACACAACTGCAATCATCACGCGAACGTGCACGGCGGCCCCCGGCGGCCCGGCCCCCGGCGGCCCATGGGGGCCCGGCTCCGGCCGTTGCCGGCGCGCCACGCCCTCATCCTCGTATCGCACGGCCTGATCGGACCCGAATCACCCAATCACATATAAACCCGGCGCAGCCGGCTGACCATGTGTGCGCCTCCGCCGCCCGTGGTGGCATGTGACCACTGTGCGCGCACCTCGGACTGGACCCATCGCAGCAGCGCCGCCAGCAGCAGCAGCAGCAGCAGCAGCAGCATCAAAAGCAAGCTGGGGGGTCGGCCGTAAAGTTTAACCGCCTCGTCTTTTTGCACGTCGTGCATGTGAGAAGTTTACGCGCCTCGGCCGGCGTCCGTAGTGCGCTGCTGCGTGCGGTATGGGCCCCTGAAGGTAGGCAGACTCCGGGGTCGGCGACGGCCGGGGCAGGGCCGGGGCAGGCCAGTGTCATCTGGACTGCGGCGCGCAGCCAGCCCGTAGCGGCGGCCGGCGGCCCACGCCACGGCACCCGGCCCGGAGCCCGGAGCCCGGAGCCCGGAGCCCGGCCGGCCTTCCGCCGTACCGGTCCCAATCAGGAGGTGTGGCGCTCGGTGTGGCACGAGCCCAGCCGAGCCGGCCCGGACCAGCCGGGGCCGGACACGCTGGACCAGAATGGGCCGGGCCGGGAGAGGACGGGAGGGACGGGACGGCGCGATACATCGCCAGACTGGGGAACAAGGAGGCACTCGGGGAGGCGCAGGACACGCCGTTCTGTAATCGACAAGAAGCAGATAGCAGATTTGCGCATCTCGTCAAAAAAAAAAAAACAGAAAATCAAGGGTCGTACGTGAGAATGCAGAACCCACCGAATAACAAGAATTTTATCGCTACCGTCGCTCGCTCGCATATTAACTCGACCGAGCTTACGGACCACCCCCTGCGCCCCCCGTGCCCCCCGCTCCCCCCGCGCCCCCCGTGCCCCCTGTGCCCCCGCGCGCTCTGAGATCCGATCGGAATGCTGCTGCCTTCACGTCTCGTCCCGTCGCTAGTGTCAATTTCCGAGTGCCAGAAGGTGGGGCGGGGTGTCGTTCGCGGTGAGGGGGGGCGAGGTGTTGGAGGTGGGGGAGTGGCGCGGAGTGGAGCATCAAGCGAGCTAGGGCACAAGCGCTCTGCCCGGCCCGGCTCGGCCCGGCCCGGCCCGGCTCGGCTCGGCTCAGCTCGGCTCGGATTGGAATGGATCTCCACATTTACATTTGCGCTCACTATGGTATAACGGTGCCATAGCAGTCGCCCGCAGCCGCCCGCAGCCGCCACTCCGCCCGGCACTTTGGGATAAAGATCAACACGCCTTGGCGGTCCCCGCGGACCTCGTCCTCATCCCGGCCAGTGCTGCCAACCCGGCAGAGCGACACAGCGGGCCAGGCTGCCACAGTCATAATGGACAAATAAACTAGCCGCGCTTGTTAAATGTTTTTGGATATGATAAATGAATGGGCAGTGGGGCCGGACTTAGTCGCAGCAGCGCGCGTGTTCGCGCTCCTCACATTATCAATGTTTTCCCCAAGTCTTTAAAAGCGCCCGTGAATAAAAGGCGGCTGTTTTGTGTTGTTTTTATTCGTCCACCGTGACGCATTTTCGCGGCTCCCCCGGGAGATGACAACCTGGAGGCAAACGGGTATAAATTTGGTGGGATCGGGTCGCGCGGCGCTTTGGGGGACTCGGGGCGCCGGGGCTGCGGCAGCGGTCCGCACCGCGGGGAGGCGAGCCCAGGCCAGGTCAGGCCAGGCCAGCCGCGGCGCGGGAGATGCACCCGCCTGCATCACATTTCAAAGGAAAATGGATGCTGATCCGTTTGCGAGTCGAGCGTGCGGTACCGCGGCGATGGCGATACCCGCCATGCCACACACGCCATCCCCGGCCCGACCCGATGCCGTCCCATTCCCCGACGCCGAGCCCACGACGGCGCGGCGAACGTTCCCGGCACCGTTCTTTTATCGCGGCCTGAGTGACGATGGGCCGCTGGCACACCTCCGCCGGGGGTAGGCAGCCGGCAGCCCCGGATGCAGCCATGTAGCACGGGCCGGCAGTCCCGGGGCCTCTGGGGCCCGGCCGGCTCCCCTGGGCGGCAGAGGCGGCAGAGGCGGCAGAGGCGGCAGAGGCGGCAGAGGCGGCAGAGGCGGCAGAGGCGGCAGAGGCGGCAGAGGCGGCTGAGGCGGCTGAGGCAGCAGGCCAGCGCTCCCAGCTTCGCTGCTGTTGCTCCTCTCTGGATGCGATAAGGGGGCCCGGGCAGGTCCCGCGGGCCCCGCAGGGTCGGCACGGCCCCACAGCCAGCCGGCTCCGGAGCGACAAATTTATTCGAGGAGCTTTTATGATCTAGAAGGTGGAGTGGGATTGGGGTGACTGGAGGTGACGGGTATCACTTATCGTGACACCTTTGGGAGAGGGAGAGAGAAAGAGAAAGAAGGAGGGAAGGAGAAGGCGCGAGGACATGATGGCCGCACCTCCCGGCAAATGGCCGCCGCGTGGTTGTCCTGATGAGGGGGGCTCATCAGAGGGGCCCCGCCCGGCTGGGCAGGCGGCGCTCCGCTGGCCGTGTCGCTAACATCCCCGATCACTCTCATCTGCATCGGGGGTGTGTGATGCTCACAGGGGCAGCCTTGGGGGCCGCACTGCAGGGCGAGTGGGGCCTATCGATCACAACACCTCTGTCCCGGCGGGGCCACCGCGGCCCGACCCGCCCCCCACCGCCCCCCACCGCCCCCCGAGGCCTCGGCCTCACGCTCTGATCTGGCCCCGAGCGACCAGCTCACTCTCTCCGTCCACAAACAGCCACAATAGAGCTCCCGGCGATGGCGAAGAGCGCCTGCGAGCGATCAGGGTAGGCCAGCCCGCACGACGCGCGCGCATTGCAGGAGTCCATGTTGCCTACCCACCGGGCGCTGGGCTGACTCCGCCCGCTGCGTCGTGCCGGTGGGACTCGAACCTCAGCCTCCACCCGCCTCCACCCGATTCATATTCGTATTGATCAAATCGGGGACAGCGACACCACCTTGGTCACGTGACGGTACCAGTAAGGCATGGATCAATTACTCGCGCGCGCACACCATGTGCCCGCGGCTGGTGATGCAACGCGCCAGCCGCAGCAACGCGGCGGCAGCGGTATGAGAAATTCGGCGGTGAGCGTGTCAGAGGAGGCGGTGACGCCGGTGGAGGGAGGTCCCGGCAGGGTCCCGGCCGCCCCTGCAGGCCTCATCAGCCATCAGCCCGTGGCACTCATTTCGACAGCAGGCAATAACCCGAGGCGAGGCGGAGGTGTTCGTTCCCTGACCCCTGAGCCCCTGAGGCCCAGAGCCCCGGGGGCCCTGGAGCTGGGCGCGGCTCGCCACGGCCCGGCGGTGCGCCGCCCGGGTCAGATATCGTCTGCTTTCTGACGTGACCTTGTGCTCTTTAGCTCCTTGATGATAAATTCACGAGCAGATGTCGCGACTTCTTTTGTTTGTGCAGACCGGACCGGGCGATACCGTACGGGGACGCGTGCTCCTTCTCCTCCTCCTCCTCCTCCGCCACCACCAGGATCCCGGCTGCTGCAGCGGGGGTCGGCGGGGCTCGACGGGACAGCCACGCCACGGCGGCATAAGTTCCGAGAATAAATCATTGCTGGTGTTGCCGTCACCGTCCGGCTGTCCACTTTCATTTGCATATTAAATTAAACTTGAGGACGTCGTACGGCAGCGGCGGGCGGCGGCAATGAGGCCCCCGATGGCCGAACGCCCCTTCTGCTAGGGGGGTAATTTATGCCAGTGTGCGGAATCCATGCGCTGCTCAGCACCACCTCGCCTACCACCTCTCCGCCTGTTTCCAGCACCAAACCGTGTACTCACTTGTGACGCGGTCACCCCGCACACCCGAAGCGGCGCAGGTGAGCGGCCGGGGAAATCACTTACCTGTGGAAAACAAGACAAAAACACGGGTCAGCGAAATGTGATGACCAGCAAGATTTTTTGGGGGGGATGTAGGGGGGGGGGGGGGGGACGGTGTGGGGGGGAGCTGAGCGGGTGCGAGAGACACGGCTGTCGGGCCAACGCGACGCTAATGAACACGAGGAACACCCACCCACCCACGTACTTCCCTGAATAATTAGAGGGCGTCGTGATAGGTGACAGAGGGGTGTCTGCCGGCACGCCGCCGGCCCCCGGCCCTGCGCGGTCAGCCGGTCAGTCTGCGAGTTCGCGACCGTCACGACCGGTACCTCCGGCAAAACGGGGCCAAACAGCGGGGACAGGCAACCGGGCAGTGCAGAGGACAGTAGAATCTGTGTGACTCACCTCGGAGAAATTGTTCAAAAAAAGAAAGAAAAAAGTCCAACTTTTACAACAACGGATGAGAAAAATAAAATGGAAGAAAAAAGATCCGCGGCCCACACGACATATTAAGGCGGGCGTCTCTCACGCCGAAGAGAAAAAAAGAAAACGATCAAAATAAAAATAAATACGAAAGAGGATCCATATCCCGCCGTAAAAGTGGCGTATAAAAATGGCGCGTGGTGTCCTTCCTATCCATATACGCGCGCGTCGCCCCCGTCTCGCGCCGCGCCGCGCCGCGCCACCCACCGATTAGTTGACGACCCGGGATTGTGTGATCGAACTGGAATCTTCTTGGGTGGCAGGCGAGCGCGGCAGCGGTGACGAAGAGCGGGAGGGAGAGAGACGGGAGAGAGAGAAGCGTAGAGCGGGTAAGGCACACATGTAAATAGAAGAGGAAAGGAGACGGCGCGCCGTTCGAGAGAGAGAGAGAGAGAGAGAGAGAGAGAGAGAGAGAGAGAGAGAGAGAGAGAGAGAGAGAGCGCGACAGCAGGACACTCGGATGTGACGTCGACGTCGTCGCCGGGAACGAGGGAGACAGCGCGCGCTTTCCTAATGGAGATCAAACATTGTATCGGGCGCGGTGTGTCCTGGCGGAGTCCTGGCAGAGTCCTGGCGGAGTCCTATGGCGGCACATCCTGGCGGTGGGAGGCGGGGGACAACACAACGACGACGTGTCCCGAGGAGATGAGCAAAGTTGGCATGTGCTGCATGTGTGGCGGGGGCGGGCGGGGGCGGGGGTTTACGGGCCGAGACCTTTGCGGCGACGTAAAAATGGATGATCAGCGCCTCCACGTCCACCGCGCCCCCGCCGCCACCGCGCCGTCCTCCCACTCGGCGCGGAGAAGGGCTTTGCTGCACCTTATGGGCCCCGAGCCAAGGGCAGCCGAGGGGCGGCTGGGGGCGGCGAGCCCCCCGAAAGGGCTGGCTGCCGGGGGCGGGGCCGGCGCCGTCAGTCGGACCAAGTTATTCGCCGCTGTGTGCTCAGCGGCGGTGCCGGTGCCGGGCAGGGCATGCGCCGCGCATGCGCCGGGATACTCTCCTGTTTGACCGAACGAGACGACGTTTCCGCCGCCCCGGAGAGGAAATAACAGAGTGCTGTTTGTTCGGATGCGCGCGCCGTGCTCCTCCCGAAAACCACACACTCACACACACACTCACGAGTGCCGAAAGCGGGTGGAGCGTGACTCACGCGGTCACAACGGCGCGGCCCGCGGATGTCCTCCAGAAAAAGGCGAAAGGCGCGCGCAATTATTTGCCGACCGATACGGGTCACGGCAGCAGGTTGTCATGATCTGATAGGTCAGTGGGCAGCGCGTGTGACTTCTGTACGAAAATCCGTGGTTCAAATCCTGGTATTCTTCGAAAAAAAAAAAATCGAATTTCCTATTGTATACTCTGCAGTAACGTTACATTTATCAAGCGATTGCCAATGCGCGTTTGACCCCCCTCACTTCCCGTGTCGCTGTTGTAAGAGTCGCAGTCCTGTGTCCAGCCCCCGCGAGGTTAATGAGCTCATTGAAACACGGCTGGGCGGCCCGCGATTGGGACGAGACGATACCGGGACTGGCCGGGCCGGGCTGGCCGGGGCTAGCCGGTCGCCTCGGCAGTTAACCTTTCCCGGCGGCCGGCGGCCGTCCGCGCTCCGAGCGGTGTATGGAGTGTCAGTCACCGGGAGATCACCTGGATATTTGCCTCCGGCCGACTCCAGGCTCTCCAGGCCGGCAGGCTCCTCGCCGCGTCCGCTCTCCAGCGGTGGGAACGGGCGGGAGGGCCTCTGGCCACGAAACTGGAACACTATGGGCGCGCGTTAGTGTGAAACCCGGTCGGATTGGCCGGGGCCCCGCCGGGGGGCGCGGAGAGAAAATTACCGCCGCGGCGAGAATGGGTACACACGGCGGCCCCGGCCGGCGGAGCGCGGCGGCGGCGGCAGCAGCGGCAGCAGCGCGCCTGGAGGGTAGGCAACGCGAGCGCACCGCTGCGCGCTGGCTGCCTACCCCGCGGCCCCTGGAGCCAGCGGACACGGCCGGCACCCCCACCAAGGACGGAAGCGAGGACGCCCCGCTCCCGCAAATGAAGGGAAGGAAAAAGTTTGCCCTTCCCTTTGATTCGTCGGGTGGCGTGTCGTTAGGCGCTCCCTGTATGGCAGCGGGGCCGCCCATGGAGCGCGCACCCTCGGCAAATAGAGAGAGAGGGAGGGAGGCGCCCGCGGACTCAGCGGCAGCGGCAGCAGCGGGGCGACACACATTGTTAAAATTTGTTAGCACAACTTTATTTCCGTCAATTAGAAAAGTTTGTACGTTGCCATCGTCGTTCGCGTCGTCCACCCCGTCACGGATGGGGGTAAGGGGGCGGGGGTGGTGGGGGCATCCGAACGGCCGCCAGTTCGCGCGCTCTTGCTCTCTCCAACACTCACGGCGTTGCGTTGCCCTCCTTTTCTATCCCTTGCACACACTCACACATTTCGGGTCGATCCATAAAGTCATAAACTGTGCGGAAAGCTCCCTCAGCCCGCACATCGACCGCACAGCGCCGCAAAGGTGGCGGCCTGTATGGTGGCGGCCGTGGTGGCGGCGGGGTCCGACGGGTACCCTGAGGCCCCGCGGCCCCGCGGGGGCGTCGACGCCGCCCTCTCCGAGAACACGGTCGTCGGCCAGGCAGTATGGGAAGCACGGCGACGCCGTCAGAGGCCGGATTTTTCGCGAGATGAAAACAATAAAAAGAAGGAGCAGAAGCGAAAGCTTGTCGCGTGAGGGGGTCGCGGGGGTGGACGGGAAGGGCGACGCAGCGGCGGCGGCGCGTCGGGGGAGTACGGCGTCGGCGGGCGTCGAAAAATTGGGGAATTACTTCCAAGTCGTCTCCGCGCGCGTCGATCCTTGTTTGTCTCACGACACGATCGAGCAAGGGAAAAGGAGGGAAGAGAGAGAGAGAGAGAGAGAGAGAGAGAGAGAGAGAGAGAGAGAGAGAGAGAGAGAGAGAGAGAGAGAGAGAGAGAGAGAGAGAGAGAGAGAGAGAGAGAGAGAGACAGAGAGAGAGAGAGAGAGAGAGCGAGAGAGAGAGGTGCGCGCGAGATACGACGGCGTGGCGG
Source organism: Odontothrips loti (assembly GCA_038380765.1). NCBI lineage: Eukaryota > Metazoa > Arthropoda > Insecta > Thysanoptera > Thripidae > Odontothrips > Odontothrips loti. The sequence continues at coordinate 10,161,394 of CM076245.1, forward strand.
AGGAGCTCTTCTTCTCCTCCTTTCGTTTTGTGTTCCTTTTTACGACACGACGGGGGAATGAGTCAAGCGTATTGGAGGCTATCGGCTGATTGAGGTGAAAACACGGCGACGCCGGGGACCGCCGCGGACTGCCGGTGTGGGGCCGGGACACCCATTCATCCCTCGCCAACACGTGCCTCGGGGGCGCCGCGGGACGCCGCACTCCCGGCGGCAAAAGATGCACAATTTTTCCAACACTCCCACAGACATTTATTTTTTAAGGGGTGGGATGACACCTCAACGTATTCGCAAGTCCGAAACTTCTTGCCCCGCTAATCTTCAGGAAAGGAAAACGGTTCCAGGCTCCATACATACAAGTGCGGCTGCAGCTGAGGTGTCTCTCACCGTCACACACACACACACGCACACGGACCCGCACACGCACGCACACACGCGGACACACACTCACACGGACACACGTACGGCTTTGACGAGCCCAAGATAAGGCCATAGCATGACAGTACCGTGTGTCTCGCCTGGTATGGCACCACACAGCGCATGTCATGAATAGCCAATACGATGCCTCGCCACAAACCTGCCCCATGCCTCCTTGTTTTGCGCGAGTGTGCGTGCACGTGTGTGTGTGTGTGTGTGTGTGTGTGTGTGTTTGCCATACCGTAGCGGAAAATCGAGGCAAGACAATATGAGCAGCAGGATGACAATAATTGCAATAAATCGCGCGAACACTTGCAAGTCTCCGGACCATCGATGGGTGCCATACGGTGCCATATCTGTGTCGTCACATGCACGCAACGCACGAGTGATGAATGAAAGAAAGATCGTGGTAGAAAATAGGGTACGCAGTGCGTTCGACAGAGAGAGATAGAGAGAGGTAAAGAGAGAACGGGAGAGGTCATGCGCTGTACTCTAGCGGCAGCTATTACAATTCAAGTATAAATTATCCTTAATTTATGACGTAGATCGGCCAAAGAGTGAAAGACTGAGTTAGTTTAGGAGAAGTGCGAGAGCGAGCGAGAAAGAAAACGCGGAGAGACGAATGACCTCTCCCACCTCGCTCTCCTCTTCCCTCCTTCTTCCCCTTTCACCCTTGTCCTGTTCCCATCTCTGTCGCCCTACATGCGTTTATACCTCTTCCTCTCTCTCTTCTCATCTCAATCATTCTGTTCATTGGCACGCCCGATTAATCAATCAATCGTTTCACATCATCTCTCTCTCTCTCTCTCTCTCTCTCTCTCTCTCTCTCTCTCTCTCTCTCTCTCTCTCTCTCTCTCTCTCTCTCTCTCTCTCTCTCTCAATGTCTCTCCCTCTCTCTCTGACTCGCTATCCGGCCGTCTCTTCTTTATTATTTTAATGCTCACTCCAATTGGACAGCAATTATTTGCTGAGTCAATGAAAAAAAGGACCACACACTGAATGCGTTAATAATAAGAGAACACGCGCGCTGCTCGGCGTGAGAAGACCCCCAACACACACGACTTACAAAGTAGTGGAGTTCGGGCTTATCTCGCGACAATCTGTTTTCCTAAAACCACCCAGCCATGCTGCTTCTCTAAACAAGCTAAAATATTCCAGGAGGCGACTAGAAAATTTCTCCGCGCGACACCCGACGCAGACACGTCAACAGGAAATTGTTCATCTGGGCCGGGTTGGTGGCCTTTTGATGGTCCCAGCGACCGGACCCGACACATCTCCCCCTCTCCGTTCCTCCCGCGATGACGAACGTCACCGCCACCTGTGTGGACGCATCCGAAGAATAAATTATGGATTGCATACGTGACGACCTATTGCCCGCGCGTCCTCTCTGTTGTTTCTCGGTTTGAAAAATGTATTTTCGTTGACGTACAGACTCGACTGGAAGGTGGCCGACGGACATATCGACAGTAAGAAAGAGAGAGAAAGAGAGGGGGAAGGGGGAGTGAGAGCAGCGCTATGTAGAGCAACGCAAGGTGCTACAGAACAATGTGCAGACACATGCAAGGCAGTGCTACAAGTGAGCCGCCCCGCCCCGCCCACCGCCACAGCTCTCCGAACAGCGCTACGGCCGCGGCGTCGCGTCGCCGGTACGCCACGCCAGTCCCGATCTCGACACATTCTCGCCTCGAAACCAGGCCGTGCTGTATGCTGTATGCAGAAGTATTCGCCGAGGAAAGCCCCGGCCGAGTGCTGTCGTCTCGGAACAGTGTAGGGCAGGGCTCGAGCAGGGCGAGGCACGAAGGGCGTACCGGAGGAGGCATTGGACTTGGTGCTGTCCTTTCCTTTCCTTCGTTTTGTTTTATTTCCTCTCGCTTTATTAATAATGTGACCATTGTATCAGGCCTAGGCGGCGTGTCGCGGTGTCCCGGCGGCCCCGGCGGCCCCGGCCATTGCCAACACACCAAAACAATCATGATTATTGGAGCCGTGGCAGGGCTGCCCCTGGCTGCCCTGGCTGCCCTGGCTGCCCTGTGCCGGCCGGGCCCTGCGGCCTGCAGGCAGCGGCCCTGCGCCCCGCAGCCCTGCGGACCCTGGGCCCCCAGCGGGCCCGTGGGTCCAAACATGTCGTCCCCCCGGTCGCATTTAACGATTATAAATGGACAGAAATAAATTACGAACCGAACATAAAACGATGGCGGGGCGCAGCGGAAAGCGGAGCGTTGCGGCGGCAGAGTGTGCGAGTGGTCAGGGCGACGCCAAGAACAAGAAAAAGAAGTCGGAAAGTTATCAGGTTTACATTATGAATACCTCAAATAAATTAATGCGCCCTCCGGATTAACCCGTGTCCCCCGTGCGCTGTCCCCCAGGAGCCCCCGGAGCCCCCGGAGCTGCCGGGACGTCCTCCGCGAACCCCGTCTCTAGGGTGGACGCCCCCCATCATCTCCCGCGGCTTCATCGAGGCCTTTATCGTCTCAACGCGGCCCCTCGCAAGCTTTTCCTGCCGATTTTTGCATTCGAACCCCCGAGTTGGCAACACTGTCGCGTGCCGGACCGGTCATACATCCCGGCGGCGTCCGCAGAAGTACAGTGCCGCCAACCTCCGGCGCGCCCCAACGCCTACTTTGTCGCTTGCGCTCATTTTAATCGCGATGTTCTCGGTACTGCACTGCAAGCGGCCGCCGCCGCCTGCGACTTTCGGCTCGCTCTGTCATTTCCCTTGTGGACGATGGTATCGCCCCCTTTTTCGTATATTTTACAATCCCCGGCGCGCTCCGGGACATTGTTGTTGTTGGTGTGGTAGTCTTGTTTGCGGGCCGACACCTGCATCTTTGCCGGAGCCGACTGTAGCGCGACTGTAGCGCGCAGCTTAGCCTGATCCTGCTTGCCACGCAGGCTCTGCACGCCGGCGTGGCGCGGCGTGGCGCGGCGTGGCGCGGCGTGCCCGGCTACCGAGGGCCTTGTTTTATTTTCTCTGCTCCGGTCCAGGCGTGCTTCGTACAATGAGTTGCTAGGTCGTAAAAGGCGCAACACCTGGGGCCGCCGCCGCCGCCGCAGCCGCCGCCGCCGCTCCGCGATTTTCATTTATTTGCTTTTATTTCTGGTCGGGGCGCGCGCGTTTTTAAATACACCGGCCTGGGTGCGGTTGGCGCGGGGCAGCAGCGGCAGCAGCGGCGGCGGCGGCGACAACACACCGCGGCCCATTCACCGGGCCGTGACGTCACCGTTTGACTGCGGACGGACCGATGATCTGCTTGGCCGTGGTCCCCACCGCGCGCTGGCGCCGTCCTGTGCGTGCGTTGTGTGTGCGCGTGCGTGCGTGCGTGCGTGTGTGTAGCAGGGCTGTACACGGCGGGGAACACAGATCTTCACTTACGCGGCCATTAGAGGACATAACCCCATTCTTCTGCCCCGTGCGGCTGGCTGCGCCACTCCGCAAAACACGCGGCGGCGACGGACACGCATCGCGCGCCAAAAAGGAAGGCGGAGAAGAAGATGAGGAGCAAAGAAGAGTCTAGAGGCGCGGAAGGAGGGAGCAAGAGATATGGACGGAGAAATTCAGGAGGGAAGAGGCCGAGGACTACGAGGCGTCAAGAAAGAGAGAGAGGGAGAGAGATAGAGATTAACGTGCACGGTCTAGTTTATTGGATTCCGCCCTCATCTGCTGGTCTCCCTACGGGCCGAGCCTCGGTCCGTATGCAGGAAGGTGACTTATGGCTCGGATGTCAAAGAATGTCACTGCCCTGGCCACCGCCTTGGCCACTGCCCCCTCTAAGAGCCGCTCTCGGGCTGCACCGCTGGACGCTAGACGGAGGCTAGGTCAGTTAGGTTGGGCCGGGGAGCACCACGACCAACACGTGTACCGGGCGGCCGCTGGGGACTGGTCAGCCGTCAGCCGGCCTGGCGACGGCTAGACGAGTCATGTATGGGAAATTCAGCGGGAAAACGGGTAGGAATTATCGGGTGGTGCGGCGTGTCTGTTCCGACTGGTCGGGCCTCGGCCGGTTGCTCTGCACCTGGCAGCGAGTGCGCACACTTAACTTTCTCATAGTGATTAAGACCCTTGCCTTGGCCGAGCAGTGATTAGCAATGGGCTTTGACCAGGCGCATGGCGATCATTACGTTAATGACAGCCGGCGCGCGGTGGTCCACGCAGCGTCCGCCTTGCGGTGTGGTGTCCGTGCCATACGTGTTGCAGTAATGGGTCTATTTCGGCGTTTCTAACCTATCATCTTCTGCTCTGCCCCCTCCGCACTGCGGCACAACGGAGACGCGCACAGAGTGTGCACCGATTTTTATTTTTATTATTATTTTTATTGCTTCTCGGCACCGACGACGACTTCGGACGGCAGCAGTGCTGCTTTCGCGCGAGCGCGCCATGCGGCCTGCGAGCGGGAAGAGGGCCACGCGGCGAGACGCGGGATCGAATACCGCCGCACGCAGCCGAAGCCGCTTTTCGGAGGGGGGCTGCTGGGCACGAACGCGGCTTCTAATCGGAACCGGTCATGCCACGGTTATCACGCCGGTAACAAGGAATTACTCTCCGCTGTACCAAGAGCACTGCACTCTCCGATGCCGCTTCCAGAAAACCAACCCGAAATGAACACGTTGAATACATTAAGCGCAAAATATTCCTGCTCCTCTCCTCCGTCTTTTCCGCGCTGCTCCAGATACAATAATGCCCCTTCTGCTCTTGCCCTCCCCTCCGCTCGCCCCCTCTCCTCCTCCTCTTCTCTCTGTCTCTCTCCTCCTCCTCCTCTCTAGCGCGCCGGGGGTGAGTCCATACAGCCCGCAAATGTGCTATCTTCGCAATTTATGACCAGCGCGCGAGTTTGTGTGTGTGAGTGTGTGTGAGAGGTGGGCGTGTGCTGGGTGTACGTAGACCATATGTGTGTGTGTGTGTGTGTGTGTGTGTGTGATATTGCGTAATGAAAAATATGTGAAATAATGGCCTCTTGTATTGTGCCGAGTTATGCCAGAAATTCTGGCTCGTCTGTGTGTGTGTGTGTGTGTGCACGGAACTCTATTTAATTTTCGCGTCCTTCTCACCACGGCGACGGATATATGAGCTTCCTGTCAAAGTCACTGAATGTCTTCGAATTCCTGGTTTCGAGCTGCTGTGTCAAATATCGCATTGATTCGCTCCCAGTTTGCGCACTTCTCACTGCACCACCACGTTCCGCACTGCGTGCATTCCCCACTCTTCCCCTCTCTCTCTGTCTCTCTGTCTCTCTCTCTCTCTCTCTCTCTCTCTCTCTCTCTCTCTCTCTCTCTCTCTCTCTCTCTCTCTCTCTCTCTCTCTCTCTCTCTCTCTCTCTCTCTCTCTCTCCTACCCAGAAAACCATCCCTCGCCCTCCAGCGCCTCTGATGGAGTGTGCGACGCTCTATCTTATCCCGTTGTCAATCAGCCGATCAACCAATCAATCATCATGCGCATTCCTCAAGCCCTGGGGGGGGGGGCGGGCAAGCGGGGGCGGAGGGGAGGCGGCGGCACAACCCCTTCTAATCAACACGACTGAAGCAACGCGCATGCCGATTTTCTGGGTCACTGCGATTTTCCTCCCCCCCCCCCCCCACTCTGCCTGCTGATGCGAGAGCCCCATGTGTGGGGTCTACGGTGTGCCTCTGGAACAGCACCGCCGACGACGACACCAGGTCATCCTGTCTGGGTTGCACCACGGCTGCGCCACGGCTGCGCATACCCGGCCCGTTTGCCCCTCTGATCCAATAAGAGCCCCCCCCCCCCCTCTCCCCCGCCTCCGTCCCAACAGCCCTCTCCGCAGGCAGACGGATGCCGCCTGAGCATCGGAACAATCGCCGTGGAACACTGTGGAACACCTTTCCTGGGGGTGAGCGGCACGGCGCGGCGCGGCGCGAGGCAGTAGGGGTAGCCGTGTATTAAACTTGCCGTTTTCGGGAGCGCGCCCCGCCCTGCCCCGCCTTGCCCCGCCGGGCTACCGAGCCCCGAGCCCCACACGAAAACGAGATCTCACGGCGCGTCTGTCGCACGCTAAGCCTCCCTGCGCGGCAGGGCCGCCAGGGCCTCGGCGTAGCCCGTCCCGGCCTAGCCACGGCGTGCAGCACATATGAGCCGAGACGAGCGGGCCAGAAATTCACATGCGAAATACACTCTGCACGGAGAAATGAGAAAAAGGGAAGGGAAAGAACGAGAGAGAAAGAGAGGCGAAGGGGGGTGGGGGAGAGGGAGCACGCCTCATGGGGGTAGGAGGCACAAGAGCGGCACGGCCCAGCAGCACGGTCGGAAGCGGGTGGAAAGAACGGCAATTGTAGGCATAATGCTTGGCCATCCTCTCTCTCTCTCTCTCTCTCTCTCTCTCTCTCTCTCTCTCTCTCTCTCTCTCTCTCTCTCTCTCTCTCTCTCTCTCTCTCTCTCTCTCTCTCTCTCTCTCTCTCTCTCTCTCTCTCTCTCTCTCTCTCTCTCTCTCTCTCTCTCTCTCTCTCTCCCACTCATTCTTCTTCTCTCACACACTCACACTCTTTCCCCACCCCGCTCAGCGCCACCACCGCTCCCTTTGCTCGCTGCTGCCTCTTTTTCTTCTTTTTTTTCTTGCCGAGGAATTAAATTGAGTTTTGCGAGTGTGGCGAGGGGAGCGGAAGAGGAGGTGGCTGGCTGGCCCACCCCGGGCGAGGAGGGGAAGGCTGGTGGGGGTGGACGAACAAAGTGCTAATGAGGGAGCGGGGAAAGACTAGCACTACGATAGGAGAAGGGGAGGTTTTCGCCCCACCCTTGCACCGTCGTTTCGCGCCAATCAGCGCCCGCCCGCGCCGCGCCACCCCGCCAGCCACGCCCCCGGCGGCGACTAACCCTTTGCCTCTGTTTCTCTCCCTCCCACCTGCGCAGCGCACTGACCGGACGTCTCTCCCTCTCTCTCGCACCAACACAACGACCGCCGTGCCACCAATGGCGCCAGTGACCAGAGCCAGAGACACACAGACAGACAGGCAGACAGAGAAAGAAGGGGTGTTTTCACGCATCGCAGCCTCATTCGGTCGGGTGTACTGGCGTGGGACTTACGTAAGCCCAGGACGGGGGAGCGCACGACAGTCCGTGTGTGTGTATGTGAAAGAGAGGGAGAGAGAGAGGAAGAGAGTAGGATGTACTGACATCTCAAAATAATGCAGTACAGTATTCGACACAGCGGCAAAATTTTATCCATTCATTTTGTTTTACCTGCGTCTCTCTCTCTCTCTCTCTCTCTCTCTCTCTCTCTCTCTCTCTCTCTCTCTCTCTCTCTCTCTCTCGCACCCAGTTGGAGCTCGCGGGGTGCACAGATCCGAAACAACGGCACCATTTCGGCCACGTGACCGAAGCCCGAGCTGAGGGGATGCGCTCATAATCCGTTCGTCAAACTCGGCTCGGCGCGCCTCGGCGCGGTGGGGGTGGGGGGAGTTGAGGGTGGCGTGCGTTCGAACCCGATCACTTCTAATCACGCTGACGCATCGGGAGACCGCGCCGAAAAGAGTAAAAAAATAAAATATGCCAGCAGAAAGGGGTGGCTCTGCTTGTTATCTGCAACACAAGACGACGGGGCGGGGTGGATGTTGACCGTCCTATATGTAAACGGAATTTTTTCCCCCTTCCTTTAATTATGCATTTCGTACTCTCTTTTACAGGAGGAATACTAATCTCCGTTTCCAGTAAACCACCCGCATTGCGCCGAGCCGCGCCGCGGGCCGCCGCCGGGCCTTCCTGATTCCCCGCAGCGCTCAGCAGAAATCTTACGACAACGTTCGTTTTATTTTATTTTTTTTCTCCTCCTCCTCGCCGCCAGCATGGCGTGCCCGCCAGGCCCACTCATCGCAATCACCCGATTCACCCCTCCGATGAAAAATTTTCCCCCTCGCCTTCTTTTTGCGCGGCGATGATGGCGGGGATGGGCGATGCCGGGCCGGGCCGGGCCGGGCCCTCGCGGCTCACGGCGGCAGTCGGACGAAAAGAATTGTAGCGCTGCTCAGGACCGACTCATGTTGGTGCGCCGAAATGAAGCAGCGCCGTGTCGTGTCGGCTGTCGTTTGCTCTCCTTCTGCTACTGCCTCACCGCGGTCGCGGTCCAGGACCAGAGGCTGCCGACGACGTTCATTAGAAAGTCCCTTGTGACGTCACGTAGCGGGCGGCTCTGGCCGGGCCTCGCCAGCCGGGGTCGTACGTGGTCCCCAACCCCGAGCCGCCGGGGCGCCGGGGCGCGCACGACACACCTCCGCCTCATAAGCCACCCCCCACCCCTATTACGGGAGGGGCGCTGCCGCTCCTACCAAGGCCATAGGTGCAGATATGAAAAGGGTGGAAAAAAGGAGAAAATCAAAAAGGATGTGCGCCGGGGCGGGGAGCGGGGGCACCCTCGCTTTCCTCCGGGGGGCGCCTGGCGGCGGTTAAAATTTATGCAAGACAAGAGTATATGGGGAGGAGCCCCTGCGGCCTCCGGCATTAGCCCCTGCTGCTGCGGTGCACTGCTGCGCTGGGCTGCCCCATGTCCGCTGTGCCCACGAAACGAATATGGCGAACTACACGGGGTGCGCGGCACGAGGGGTGGACCAGGCCGGGGAGCACGAAATAAAACACATAAAAAATATTTGCGAAGCAACAAAAGGCGCCTTGGCCGGGAGAGACCCTCCCGCGCGGGCTTCGTCCGTGTGTGCGTGTGTGTGTGTCCGTGAGTATGTGTGTGAGTGCAGGGAAAGGGGTTAGGCCGCGGTGTGTGTGCCGAACGTCCCTGCCGTCCCGGGAGCCCTGGCCACGCCCGCACGTCCCCGGGAAGATGGAAAGACGAAGATAGGGCGCTGGGGTAATTTAAGATGGGGACAAGGAATGGGGAGGGCGACTTTTTTTTTGCAAATGCACACCAGAGGCGATTTTAACGATCCTTTGAAGATAACACACGCTCCTGAATTCCTCTCCCTTTCTCTCTCGCTCCTGTCTGCTTTCTTTGCCATCCCCGCCCCCTCTCTTTCCGTCTTTCCTTTTACCGCACGTGCTTTTTACGCCCAGCAGATCTACCTGCTTTTTCCTTCAAGAAAAGCGGCCCGAGTCATGGCGCGGCTTCTCATCCTGCTGGAGCTGGCAGGCGGCGGTCTCGGACGCGACACCACGTCCCCGGATTGAATTCGCTTCCTCCTCTGCTGCACCTTTCACAGCCGGATCCAAAGTTCGCCCTTTTAAAAATGAATGGGTCGTCGCGGGGAGGTCGAGACGGGGGAGGGGGCACCTGCGGGCGGGGGAGGCAGGCAGCGGAGGCCTCGCGGGTCAAGAGACGCGGCCCGCGCGTGGCCGTGCCTGCCGGGGGTGGTGCCAAGGAGAAGGGGAAATTGTACAGAAAGCTCTCGAGAGGTTAAACATGCCGCGGGATAAGAATGAAAAATGAGCGGGCCATCCGCGTGGAATGGAGACGGAGAAGGGAGAGGGGAGGAAGACGAGAACAAGACGTGTTCGCCGGGAGAAAAAAAAATGGGAGAAGAGGAAGGGTTGGTCGCAGAGCTACAAGATGACCACAGGAGCAAATGCGTCGGTGGGGTGTGGGGGCGAGGGCCGGCCGGGGCGGGCGGGGCCGCCGTCGTGCTGTCCAGGAGGGGTAGAGCGCCCGGGTCGGGTCGGAGCCGAGGCGAGGCGAGGCGTAGCTGTCCTCGGGGACAACGCGGCCGAATACAAATTTGCCGCACGAGGGTCGCACGGCACGCATAACCATACAGGGCGGTGGGCTTCACCCGGCCCGCCCTGTATGACATATCGATGAGTGAGGCGTCGGCAACCAAGGGCTGGGGCAGATACTTTTGGTGTCTAAATACCTTTCGGCCGGAGGCGCACAGCGCACCGCAGTGTTCGTCAGCAGCATGTCTTACCTGGAAGGAGACGAAAACGAAACACACATTAATGGGAGGTGTTTACGAGAGGTTCAGTCAGCGCACACGGATAATCGGAAATGAACAATCATTATTTAAGACAGCGGAAATTCAGGACAGAAATATATACACAACCGTTAACAAAAAGAATCCCCGAAATTCGTCCAACGTTCCCCGAGATTCGATTGGAAATTCACTGTCCGTCGACGCAGCGCAGTCCTGTTTACTTAGCCAGCCGCCACAATCGGAAGCAAACGAAGGCGGCGGCAGGGCGGCGGCGGGGCCGGGGACGGGACGGGGTCCGGCAGAAATGACAGGGGCGGCCGTCCTCATGGATAGTGGTGTGGCGGCCGGGCTGGAGCCCTCCCCCCCCCCCCCCCCCCCCGGCCCCCTGACACACGCGCACAGGGGCCCCGGGGAAATGACGGCACCGCTCTGCACAGCTCCCATACAGAACCAAAATTTCGTTGACATCCGACAACACTCCACGACGCGTTCCGCGGGGGCATAACACAGAGGGAGGGAGGGAGGGAGGGAGGTGAACTACATGGAATGGGCAATGGAGAGATAGATTGAAGGGAGTGAGAGAGAGTGGCAGAGAGGCTGGTCCCCGACGTCAACCGATCAGGAATGGGTCACTCGGAGTGTATGCATAGCAAGTAGACGAGAAGGTCCACAGGGGCAACCAGGAATATCGTATGATGGATCAATATGCAGGCCGCCCGTTCTTTTGCTGTGCGACTGTTCTGCGTCTCTCCGTGGAGGCAGAGAGGCAGAGAGAGAGAGAGGAGACAGAGAGAGAGAGAGAGAGAGAGAGAGAGAGAGAGAGAGAGAGAGAGAGAGAGAGAGAGAGAGAGAGAGAGAGAGAGAGAGAGAGAGTTAGCAGAGTTTCGGTCCCCTGAGTCCGCCGCCCCAAGGAAACGACGATGCCAGGCAGAATGGACTGGAGGGAAGAAGCAGCACTTTGCGTGATACAGTGCTCCCTTGCATTCGCACTCGGCCTCTCGGTGTGGTCGCATCGCAAATGAAGCCCTCTTCCATCCTCGTTTCTTGCTTCTTGATTATTTTCGGTGTTTTTTAAAAACTCTTGCGGAAGAAGTGCAAGGTGTGCTTCCCTGGATGATTGCGGATGTGGGCTGAGGGCGAGTTTGAGTTTTCTTTGCGGCTTTTCGGATGTACCGCGGATCATGAAGAACCCCCGCCCCCTACCCCCTGGCCCCCACCCCCCGTCCCCCACCCCCCGGCTCTCAGCCCCTGACCCTCAGCCCCCGGTCGGCCGGTGCGGACAGATAGGCATCTCTCCTCGGTTCGGGGCGACCGATCGGATTTAATCCTGTTTAGTGCAAATGATTGATCGCCGGACGTTGCGCCAGGGCAAGTGAATACGAATCTAAATAATGCCGCGTGTCGCCGACGCCGACATTACAACAGGCGGGCGCTGCGGGCCCCTGCGGACCTGCCGAGCAGCGCCCGCCCCCCGCCGAGTCAGCAGCAGTAGTGTTTCTGCGTAGGAAATGTGATGAAACCCAGCACTCTTACAATACTTCTGACGGGCTCTGATTTCTCACACGAAATGACCCCCTTGCAGCAGCCCGGCCTGCTCGAGTGTACGCGGGGAGGTAAGTACCCGGCTTTCCTCCCATTCTCTCTCCCGCCCGCTCCCCGCCCGCCTCGCCCCCTCGCCCGTAACAACACCTGTATAGACGAACGGCACAACGGCGTGGCCCCCTCGCCTCGCAGCGCGCGGCTTGAGTAATTTACGGCTGCCGTAGCCCCGGCGGAATATTACAAGTTTTGAAGCGGGCTGCACATCTCAGCTCGGCCGCGCTCGGCAATGCTAAGCGTCCGGACAGGACGGTCTGTGCCCCGCCCGCCCCGCCCCGCGCAGCATCGCTCCACAGATCGTTTGGTGATCGCCATCTGATCGGCTATGACTCAGCGCTCGCCGGCCGTCGGGCACTGCCTGCCTGCCTGCCTGCCTGCCTGCCTGGGCGTTCCGTTCTGTTCCGTCCGCGAACAAGGCGGTGGACGGCGGAGGAGAGGCAGTGCGGCGGCAGGCCGCGAAGGTGTGCAAAGTGAGCTGGCGGCGAGCGGCGGCCGGCGGCAGGGGGCCGGCTGCCACTCCACGGCTTCTTGTGTGCGTCTCGGGGACTTCTTACTTCCGCCCTGAGTCTTCCCCGGAACACCCCACCCCCGTGAGCCTGACGCACAATATTCAACAAGCGCCGCTCACAAGAGGGAAGAGTGAGCGTGTCCTATGCGAGGGGCGTCCCGAGGCCCGGCCCGGCCCAGCGGACGGGGCGGGGGATGGAGTCGCCCCGGCGAAATGACAAAATTACACCGGGTGGGGTAATTCGTCCCCTCCGCTCCGCCCCGCTCCCCTCCCCCGCCGGGACGGTGTGACGGCGCGCGATTCCCACCGGACCCGGGTTTACAACCCACACGGCTTGGCCGTGGCCGGGGACCGGCAGGACCCCGGCAGGACCCCGGCAGCGCCACCGGCCTGTCCTCGGGATGGCTTAAAAATTCATGTCATCGACGCAGTCCTTGCTCACTTAGCCGTCCGCGGCCCTGTGCCGGTCCAGCGGCCCCGGCACGGCCGCACGGAGACGGGGGAGACCCTGAATACCAAGGCCAGCCGTCGACGGCCTTGCCTCGCACCCCCGTCCGCCCCGTCCACCCTCCGCCCCCGGAGGACACTCATTCCACGCGTGGCGTGAGAGTGTCCAGTAGTGGCGGCTCCACGGCCACCGGCAAAAACTCGCGGGTAAACGAGTCAACGAAATTTCCGCACTGGAAGACGTAGATGTGCGCTCACCGGCGAAAAGAGTTGGATGGTATTTTTCATATTTTTCTACGACGCGGCGCGGCGGGGGCGGTCCCTGAGGTCCCCGCGCTGATTTCTAATTCGACAGGTCCTGCGTTTTATGGCCCGGCGGCCGAGATGGGGCAACGAGGACGACTCGGCTGTGATATAAAAGGGGGCGCAGCTCCGACGGCAGCGGGGCCCACCGGGCTGCGGCCTGCGGCCTGTAGGCTGACCGGCGGGGCGGCGGCGGCCCGGCGCCGGCTTGTTATATGAGCGCGCTATGGGAAATGTGACAAATAGCAGGCGATTCGTATTCAGCAGGGCATCGCCTCGGCATCGCTGGCCCAGCCTGCCTGCCTGCCGGCTCGGGGGGCGTCGTGTCGTGCGGGTGGACACAGTCGTCACGCGCCAAGCCCCCGGAGCCCGGAGCCCGGAGCCTAGCGGCCGGGCCTGGGCACGGCGGCCCGGGGCATGCCCGGGGTCTCCCAGGAACCGGATGACGGCCAAACACGAAGACGACGACGACGACACCATTTTCGTGATGTCTTCCTCCTCCTTCTTCTCATCCTCGTCGTCCTCCTCCCGTCCCCGTTGTTCTTGCCGTGGGGGGATCTGCATGGACCCCCTCAGAGGGCGGCGCGGTACGTGTCGTGTTTGTGACAGCGCTATCTATGTCCGCCGCCATCTTATTGTGCAGACGACGTGCCGGCGGTGCGGGGCGGCCCGGCCCAGCCCGGGGGTGGCCACGGAGGACGGGCCTATGGGGACAGCACGGCCCCACAGGCCTCCGGCGGACCTCCGGACAGATTTCCTTGGGCCGCACCCCGTGCATCGTCCTCTCCCCGCACGCACGCACGCACGCACGCACGCACGCACGCACGCACACGGGGTCTTGATTCAGACACGGCGAGCACGCCGGCCGGCCGGCCTCTGGTCTCTGCGCCCGCTGTAACTCTTCCTCGCCGATTCCACGGAGCAGCATCACGTCAACGGCCGTGCTCATTAACGGGGGACTTAGTGCGCGCTGAATTGGTCGGCCTGGTCAGTCCGAGAGGCGAGTCAGATTACAGAGACCCACGGCGGGGAGGACGGCCAAAGGACAGAGCGGCGCAGAGCGGCGCAGAGGCCGGTTGGCCGGGGAGAAAAAAATTATTTTTTGATTCACGGCGGAGAACACGATACCACAAGCGGCTGTCGCCGTGGCTGTCGGCGTCCGGCTGGTCCGGCCCCACCCCGCCGGGCCCCGCTGGGCCCCACTGCAGCGTCCGGCCCGGGGCTCCTCGCGGTCCAGAGAACAACGAATTATCGCTCTTAAGGGGAATATTGGAGTTGAATGGAGTGAAAGAAAAATGTGGGCAAGCAGAGCGCGAGCGGCGAGGGTCTCTCGGGTGCGATGTGCGTCCGAGCGGGCTGCGGCAGACCGTCGCTAGTGCTGTCCGGAGAGCCATGGCCTCGTCTTCGAGGTCCAAAAAGCGGACCCGAATGTGCGTAGGTACAGAGCACTCGCGGAAGACTTAGCACGGCCCTGGGCCGGCTCATGCCGGCTCCGAGATTCGGAGCGGCTCTGGGAGAGGCGTGCCCCGCCCTTCCATACGTCCACAGACCTACCACGCTCAATTGCTGCCTCGTCTCCAGCTCCAATTTCACTGATTTAATTTCTCATAGTGGGCTCGGGAGTCGTTGGGTGGGTGGGGGGAAGCAGTGCGCGCTCACCATGCGGGCAATCCCGGTCCACACTTCCGCGTTATCCGGACTGAGAGGGGAGGGGATCACGGCATTGTGTGACACTGTGTCCGCGGGGCCTGGCGGGGCCTGGCGGGGCGGACGGGGCCCGAGTCCGTTCCCTCACGCCTCCTCAGCACAGCGACACAGGTCGTGGTGAAAATCATGTATCGCCCCAAAAAAAGCGCACCGCTTGGCCAAATCCTACGGCGCTTCGCGTCGCAATATACCCTCTGTGTAATGGCGGCGCTCGCGGACCCAAACCCCCCTCGGCCTAACGAAGAATGAATGAATGGGCGAACGAGCCACGCCCGTTCTGGCCGGCAGCCGCACGGCGCCTGGCCCGGCCCGGCCCGACCGGCCAGAACTACGGACCGACCCTCGTCCCCCGGCTCGGCTCGGCTCGGCTCGGACCCTGAGCCCGGCGCGCCCGCCAGCCTGGAGGCACTCCATCAATGAACTCGCTGACCCGTCGGCGACGGTACTGTCAACTCGTCCCGGCCGAGATGACCCCACCACTTTCTTCCAAGTTTGATAATGTCGTGGGGCGAATGCGAAGTTCTCGCCGGAGGGAAATGTTTCAACGATTTTCAAAATCTGCAGGGAATTTTTGGGTGGGCGTGTTACGAGGGAGCCGTGCCCGTGCCGATATGACGGATCTGGGTACTCCGGGGGCGGAATGCACTGCGGCCGTGTGCGGAAAGCTGTTCAAACTCGGTTTTGCGTGCGGGCAGCCCCAGTCATAAATATCGGAGGTGTGACTGAGGTGCTCTACAGGTGTACCGAGACAAGGAACACGCTGGGACGCTGGGCTCGGCCCGGGCCTGGAACCAGTCGGCCCGCCGGCCCCGCCCCGCCCGCCTCGCCCGGCCGCTGCTGGCACTGCCCGCCGATCACGCTGTGTGGAGTGCTTTTGCACACGTCTTTTTGCGCATATAATATACTCGGCGACGGCCGGGCACGTCGGGAGTAGGAGGAGGGGAATCACACTGCATCTCGTTGAGAGCGCAGGGAAGTCTGCCTGCCGTCGGGCCGCGGCGGGGCTGCAACACTCGGCACCCGCCGTACCGGGCTGTTATTTGCAAAAGTGACCGTAGGAGCGCGCTGCCAATCATGCCAACCGTGAGGGTTCGCCTTATACACGCGGCCGGCCCGGCAGGGTGATCCTTTTACGAGACGTCGCTGCACGGCGGCGCACGACACCAGAGCGGCCCGCGCCGCCCCGGCGTGTCGAATCGTATCGAGCCCCCCGCGTGCTGCGGCTCTGCCGGCCTCTGCCGGCCTCTGCCGGGCTCTGCCGGCCTCTGCCGGGCTCTGCCGGCCTCTGCCAGGCTCTGCCGGGCTCTGCCAGGCTCTGCCGGCCTCTGCCAGGCTCTGCCGGCCTCTGCCGGCCTCTGCCAGGCTCTGCCATGCTCTGCCATGCTCTGCCGGGCTCTGCCGGCCTCTGCCAGGCTCTGCCATGCTCTGCCATGCTCTCGGCCTCTGCCGGCCTCTGCGCGCCCCGGGGCCAAACTTTAACGCGAGCAGAACACACCGAGACGCGGCCGATGGGGAGGGGCAGAGAGCAAAAAAGAACCAGCAGTGGACTATAAAATGAAAAGAAATAGTTATTACCCGCGGCCTTACGCCAACACCTACGCACCGCGGGGCAATTCCAGCATTATGGGGCCCTGCGGCCCTGCGGGCCCCGCTGGCGTGCAGCGCGTGTGCTTGGCGTGCAGCCCCCGGCCGGCCCCGGGCCGGGCCCTGGGCGCCCTCGGCGGGGCCCTGATCTCCCTGTGCGGCATGCACGCCCCTGCACGGAACGGCAATTAAGACCTCCCGCGGCCACCTCCGCAACGTCTAATCACACCGACCGAGCTGCGGAGCGGAGCGGCGCTGGCGGCGGCCGGCACAGCGCGGCGCGGCGCGGCGCGGCTGCCTCGAGGTTTAACCCAGATTGCGTGAAGCACTATGAATGCCATTCTCCCCCTTCACCTGGACACAGCGCGCCCCCTCCCCCTCCCCGCGCCGGATGCTACACTGCGGCGCGCACATAAACACGCATCGTCTCCGAATTTAGTTTGGAGCGCGCGGCGCGCCTCACTGCGTATGGTTTCGAGGAGGAGGGCCCTGGCTGGGCCTGCTGGCCTCCCGTGCTCCATACACTCTGTGCTCGCCATGCGGCGCGGGGCGGAAGAGGAGGGGAGGGGAGACGGAGGGGAGGGGAGACGGAGGAGGAAGTGAGACTGCATTGGAGAGGCGCCAAATGAAATGAGTTTACCCAGAATGGCATCGGAGGGGCATCGGCCGGCCGCGCCAAATGAAACCGCGGGGAGTCACAGCAGCAGTGCTTGACCGCCGCCGTCACAAAAACTTGCCAAGAATAAAAACTAACAGAAGTATGAAATAAATGCGAAATTTTGATGTTTACGTTGGCTGTGATGTGAGTCCTGCAGCTTGTCGACCCCAGCGCACTCTCGCGGTGGCGCACTGCTGCAACCGCGCCAGCGTGGGCGGCCGTCCGGGACCCGATAGTGTACCAGAGATTCGGGAGCCGGCCTTGAGCAGAGGTGTGCCGAGGCTGAGCGCCCACCACGCCCACCTCACTACGCGGCGAAGCCATACCGCAAGTGTTTTTCCCCGCGGCGCAAGTGACAATTTTCTCCTCCTCGACAGAAAAAAAAGAGACGCGCGCGCTGGGGATTCCTGCCTCATACCTCCTTCTCGACTTGGGAATCGCTCGTCGACACTCGAGCTGGGAGAAGAAGGAGAGAAATTTCGCACAGCTTTGAAAAGGAGCTTGGTGGGACGAAAAAGAAAGAAAAAAAAGAAAAAGATGAAAGGGGAAGAATGACAGACGCGCATCGCTCCTGCGACAGCTCCAATGACTTAAACCACCACCCCGATACCTCTCGCGGTTCCGAAAGAAGCCGTGGAATTCTTGTAGCCAATCGCCCCTGATGACCAGGCTGTACCTTTGATAGGACTTCAGAACGCTGCCTCTCGTTCTTTGTGTGTTTTCGGACATATGGCCTTTTGCAGAGAGTCGGCCGCCCCCGTTTCGCGCGGCATTGAGGTGCATATGCCGCGGCCAGGTAGTGCAGAGCGCGTCCGCGCTACACCGTTGTGCTGTCCGCGGTGCGGTGCGGCGGTGCGGTGAGAGGAGAGGATTTTTTCTTTTCCGCGAGCAGCAAGGCCTTCTGTCACCCCGTCACCGCGCGTACGGGACGGGACGGAGCAGCGCAGCCGCGGAGCGGGCCGGCAGGGCCGGCAGGGCCGGGCACCCAAGAAAGTTGTGAAGTACGGTAAACCACGTAGTCATTCTTCGCAAGAGTCGGTCGGACCGAGGATATTTATGCCGCAATGCTGCATGTCTGTTAAAGAGCATCAGACGTCAGTCAGTCGGAGGCCGAGAGCGAGAGAGACGGCCGGAGCGACGATGACAGTCGTGGGAGGGAGACAGACAGAGAGAGGGAGGGGGGGGGCACACCGAGACGGACGGACGGACCACGGGAACCGACGTGCGGCGGACGGACGAGCGGACAGCATCGCAGAGGTAATCCTAACTTGGTGTTCGCTTCGTGTCGCTTGTTAGCGGGCGAGCACCGGGCTGTCCGTCCCTCTCCCTCCGGCTCCTCCGGCTCCCTCCTCTCGCTGCCTCTCGCTCGCTCTCCCATCGTCACACGGACGGAACTCTTTAACTGACGGGTCGCAGTGTTAACCGCACGTTTTAGACGCGCCCGCCTGTCTGCCTGCGGCTCCGTCCGTCCGCCCGCCGCTCGCTCACCTCAAACGCTCATAACGCCAGGCAGTTCCCCCACCCTCGCCGCCCGAACCGTTCTCGCGGAGCCACCCAGCCAACATGGGCATGGCGCTTATGACTCGAGCTCTGCACGATTTCTCCACACGGCTGGTGGCATGCACGATGGCCAGGCCGATCTATCGTTGTTCACGTCGAGCATGAAAATCACGGCAGAAACCGTGTGGACCGAGACAGCGCCCGCAGCATAGGCCGTCCCGCCGGGCACGGCTGCGGGGCAGCGGCCTACCTCCCAGGCTGACAGCGCCCGCAGCATAGGCCGTCCCGCCGGGCACGGCTGCGGGGCAGCGGCCTACCTCCCAGGCTGACAGCGCCCGCAGCATAGACCACGCGTCTTGTGAGGTTGTTGCGCTCACATGGGTACCTGAGGGGCCGAACAGAGGCATGTGATGCACTCGCATGGCCGTGGGCGTCCCTATCTCCCCCCCCCCTCCCCCTCCACTCATCCCGTCCATTGAGTGCCGCGCCACCGTCGTTCAAATGGTGACCATTGAAGCGGGGCCAGAGCCAAAAGACCGTTCCCTTTTACCGAATCGTCATCAGTCAATCAAGCAATCAATCCCCAATCATCCTGTCAGTCCACCGCAAGCTCCCTTTTGGTCGAGCCCTCCAGTTTTCCACTTTCTCGCCCGCTTTCGGCCAAGATGCAAAACTATGTTCGCTGCTCGCTCACTTCCCAGATTTTTTTTTCTCTCCGTTCTATCATAACTCGAGAGTTTGGTCGATATAGAAGTTCCCTGGGATAGAAGTGCCCGGCTACGCCTGAAATGAGGTGAAAGCCAGGCGCCGCGGTGTGAACCACCTTTTATCCTCCTTTCGTCGGGCCGCATTTGAATCTGGGACCGAGGACGGCGTCGGATCCATCTCAAGACAAAAGGAGAGGGAGCCGGAGCGGCCACTCGACTCCCATTAATTGCGTCCACCAAATTTAGGACGCACACGACACAGAGCTTCATGAATACACAGGCCGGGCCGGGGGCCGGGCCGGGGACCGGGACGGCGGCGGCGAAATTAATTCAACGGATTCAATCAAAGCGCGTTTTATTCCTTTGATCGGAATTCGGCGTGCCTCGGCAAATGTCGTCCTGTCTGTCCACTGTGTGCGTGCGTGCGTGTGTGTGTGTGTGTGTGTGTGTGTGTGTGTGTGTGTGTGTGCAGCTAACCCCCGCACCGGCTCGCTACGCCCCTCCGCCGCAGTCGCCGCCTCGTCTGCCGCGATCTTGTCTCCCCGCCCTCCCTCCTGCCTCCCCGGCCGGGCGGCTCCGATGATTCTATACGCAAACATCAATCGAGAGATCGAACGCTCCAGCTCGGGAGAGAGAGAGAGAGAGAGAGAGAGAGAGAGAGAGAGAGAGAGAGAGAGAGAGAGAGAGAGAGAGAGAGAGAGAGAGAGAGAGAGAGAGAGAGAAGGGGAGAGAGTGAGAGGGAAGGAAGGAGACCACCGGACAGATGGAAGGAAAGAGAGACAGAGAGAAGGGGAGAGGGAGAAGGGGGCAAAAAGAGGTAAAAGGACATGCGAGTGTACCGAGCGGGGCAGAAAAAGCAAACCTTGCGGCGTGTCGCACAGAGGGAGAGAGAGAGAGAGAGAGAGAGAGGCAGAGAGAGAGAGAGAGACGCGGGGCGGTCATTGGAAGAGGGGCATGAGGACAGAGGCAGAGAGAGAGAGATGAGGGGGGGGGGGGGGCGGGCAACCAGACAGGCGTGGACGGGGGAAAGGGAAGAAAGACATAACGTGACATAATTTATCGTTTCCAACAAAAATTAAAGTTGCATGTCCATACCGAGCGAGAGGAGTGCAAAGAGAAGAGGGCGGGAGGATCGTGAGCATTGGTGGTGGCAAGGGGAGGGGGGGGGGGAGGGGGAGGTACGTACTTGCGGTGGACCAGGCAGAGCGATGCAGGGCAGACCTCAAGGTGATAAAACCATGTGTACGGGCCGATATTGAAGGGACCGAGTTAAAATACAACAAACGCTCGGCGTGGCCGGGGGAAGAAGAGGAAGATGACGAAGGAGGAGGAGGAGGGAGAGGAATTGCTCGCGCGCAAGACGCCAATGGAAAATGCATGGACATCGTAAAGATAAATGAAATACGGCGCTACACACATTTTATCCATAAATTACCGGTCCTTATTACCCACAAAGCGTAGGTAACGCGTAGACAAGCTGTCCCGTGGAGGAGTGAGAAGAGCCGTGCAGGTGCGAAAGGGCGCTCAACTTGAGCAGAGATTGCGTCCGTTGTTCACCGAGCGCCGACACCTATGTACTCCCCCACGTACCCCAAACACGATCAGAGGCCGGGGCGGGAAAAGTGATACATAGGGCGCCACACTCCGCGGACATATCCAGGACACCCGGGACAAGGATCCGGAGGATCTGGGGGGCCCGGAGGACCCGGAGGACTTGGGGGGCCCGGAGGACCCGGAGGACCCGAAGGGCCGGGCGCAGCCGTAACAACCCTGATTGACAAGCCAGCCGAGGCGACCGACCGGCAAACCGAACGGCAAACCAAACGCGACGGGACGAGACGGAGCGAAGTGTTGCAAAATTTTTTCGAGGCGCGAAATCACCCGATCGTAAAATCGGGTACGAAATTGACAGATTTATGCCCCGAATGTCGCGGCGGAGCTTCGAGGCGCATAAATTTGTGCAGGCCGGCCTAATGAAGGAAAACAACAACTGCAAGACTTTAACTACCGCAACGGAATTACAAAGTGCTAAGTACGCGACCGCTAGCCACGGCCGCGGTGGAGGCGTTCCGAGGCGTATACATTGTTGTATCGGCCGGGGCATAAAGAGTGCAACTCATTCGTCCCCGTTCCGGATTTAAGATTCCTCGGTCTGATAGGGGGCGCGTCACGACGGGATAAGTGTTGTGCCGCCTTGGCGGTTTTTGATTTGGCTGACTTGTTACCAGATCAAGCACAGTGCGGAACTGCCGCTTGGAATTACAACGCTTCAAGGTCGAGGATGACGCGTTTACAGCATTGAGTGCAGCTCCGTGAAGACCGTCCGGCTGCTCAGAACGTCCCCGCCAAACAATTATTTGTCCGCGCGCTTTTTCTAGGAGGCGCAGAGCGTCGCGTCGTCGATGTGAACGGCCTTGCGGGGGACAATCAGAGAACGATCCGTAATTAAGGCGACGTGATTGTGCGGGGAAACCAATGAGTACTCATTAAGATTGACGCTCACTGCGTGCTCAACTAATTGCTCTAGTTCCTTCTTTCGGTTCATCAACATGTACGCCTCGCCCGCCTCTGTCATTGCCCCCGGCAGAAAGTGTACACTAGGTCAGAGACACGCGAGTCATGGGACGATCTGAAATTTTGAAGGAATCGATTCCTGAGACTAAAAGCTGTTGAATTGCCCACTACTCCGGTATTCCAGACGATTCCAGACGATTTCGCAGTATACTTCAAAGGTAGCAATCTAACGGGGTGGACACTGTACTCAGCAGAAGTGAGTCCGGGGCCCGCAATGGCCCATCGCTGTGTGCGCTTGCCAAGATTAGTCCGGGGACAAACACTCCATCATTAAACTTTACAGGACGACAATTAGAGTACTCACTAGTGATTATTTCGAGACGTTACGCGCAGACGGGTCACGCAAAGATGAGCAAATTACCCGTAGTTAAAACATGTGTCACGATGCAGGGGGGGGGGGGACAAAAAGGCACGAAAAAAACAACCTGGAATGAGATGCACGAATGGGACGAAAAGCACGACGTTTTCTCTCGGAGGGTCATCTCTGTCTGGATGACGTGACGAACGGGCCCAGGCCAGCAAGTATCGCGCGTTACCCTCGGGGAGCCCCTGCCGCCCCTGCCGCCCCTCCCACCCCTCCCAGACCCTCCCAGACCCTCCCGCCCCTCCCAGACCCTCCCTCCACTCACCCTGCACTGCGGTGCACTGCCCTCCAACGGAATGGGTCACTTGTTCCGCAGCTCTTACTCACCTGTATAAACAAAGGAAATTGGCCATTGTTAGTATAATGCAGGGAGATGCGTGGATACGTAGGGTTGCCACCTTTGGCAGGTGTGCCACGTCACTGTGCGTCGAGGTTTGCAACACTGTTTAATCATGCAACGCAGCCATTACGGAGACGCGAAAGAAAACACACACACACACACACACACACACACACACACCAATGGGCTCATTAGGCATGTCCCCCATGAGCCGATGGCACTCCAGGGCGATGAGAAGCCAAGGACGCGAGTCATAAGTCAGCAGACGCCTGACTTATTGATGCCGGCCAGAAAAATTATTATTAAGCGGCCGTATGAAAAAGGCGGATGGGTCCACGTGTGTGACGGCCTCCCACACACGAGTGCTGTGCTCACGACTACACGTGTGGCGTCACATTGGCAGCATTGGGCGCGCGGCAGACTGCGTCCCATTTGAATGAGAGACATTCTCCCGGCCGCGCCGCGCCGTCCTCGGCCATGTCATCATCATTAATTCATAATTTGAATTATGATTAAGGTTGCGGCGGTAGCCATGCTGCTTGGCGCTCACAACAATTATTTGCACGAGAGGACTCATACCGCGCATGCCACGTCGTTGCTTTGTTGATGTTTTTTTTTTTTTTTTAATTCACTTACGTCCCATTTCATTTCATATTCCGTACAGCTCGTTAGACCTAGAGTCATCGTCCTCCTCATTGCCGGGCGGCTCTGCCGGGCGGCGGTCATTTTCCATTTTTCGGCTGCCAACTCATGTTCGATGCAGAAACGAAGCCTGCGCCCCGCAGTGCCCCGCAGCCAGACATTTCACTCACCACCCGCGGCCTAACCTAACAGCCACGGACCGAGTTTTGTGACAACCGGACTGTCAAGCAGTGCATACACTAGTACTACGGTGCCACGGTGCATGGCGGGCAATCTAAACAGTGGCCGGGCTATTTCCGGGAAACATAATTATTCTGGCCATGATAGAGCAACAAAAGCGACCGCAACACACACGGCATCACGAGGGGCTCTTCAAAAATTACCTTTTTACATGCTGCCAAGCAAAACGAAAATAAGTGCCCTTTTTCACTCGTACTGCTCCCCCGATCTGATGCAACGAATGCAATTTTGACAGGCGGACGGGAGTTCTCACATATCCTGTCGAGGCGAAAATTTTGGGGAAAGGCTTCCCTTCCACAACATTCCTCCCTCTCTTTTTGTTGTTATTACTCGAGATATGACGACGCTTCCTCTTTCTCTCTCTCCGACCTGCTCGCGCGTGACCGCTGCCGGCTCGCCACCCCCGCTCAGCACCGAACCGTTTTCCCCCGAAAATTTTCGGAAACGTCAATTATCTTTCCGGGCGGCGGTGCGTTCAGAGTGATGCCCCCCGCGAACGGCCCCGCTCGGGTCTCGACCAATGGGAAGGGATTATTGTCGCTTCGGTCCCTTGCTCCTTCTTTACGCACGCAAGGAGCTAATGTTGACGTTTTAATTCCTCCGTCCGCCCTCCTCCTCCGCTCCACGCTCCGCCACGCTCGCCGCGGTGTGCTGCCGCCGCCTTCCGCCTCCGGCTCGTTCTTACCAGGCCAGAAAATTACTCATCAGATAATGAGAAAGTTGTAAAACTATTCATATTACAAATTGTTACAAAACTGCGGTGCGGGTGTTTAGAGACGGGGAGATGCTTATCGGGAGGGCAGCGGGCGGCGCGGCGCCGCTCGGCCGGCCTCCGCCACGCTCTGCACGCGATAGCGCGCGGGAAAAAAAATAAAAACATCTTGCTGGACGTTTATTTAATTAAGAGAGTAATTTACACGTGCTGCTGTTTAATCTGACGACGGAAGTTCACACCTCAGCCAGGTAAACAGGAAGGTAGGGGGAGGACCACACAATGCTCGCTCAGTCATGCCGTGCCCCGCCGGTGCCCCGCGCTATCCCTGTTGACACCGAATCAGAAACCTACTCGCCTCGTCCTACAGTTACTCTCGAAATTTTGTTCTCGGCACGGTCTGTTTTGTAGTTTCTTTTTTTCGGGAGAAAGGGGTGCATATATTATGTCGCCGTAGCCGCGGCCCCTGCAATGGCAGGGCGGCGGCAGCAGCGCGGGAGCAGAACGTGAGACGGAGGGTAAATTAGGAAATATGGATGTTTAGGAGCCGGCCGGGGAGCGGAGGGTGGGTTATGGCGGCAGGTGGAAACGCGGCGGCCATCAGAGGTGTGGCGGCTGGGGGCGGCGGGGGCGGCGGGGGCGGCGGGGGCGGCGGGGGCGGCGGGGGCGGCTCGGCTAAGCGATACACATGGGCCCTCTATGGGCTGCTGCTGCCGCCGCACCCACCCCTGCACATGTGTGGGGCCGTGGGGCCCAACCCCCGGGCGGGGCCGAGGGCCGATGGGCCCAGGGCAAGGCGCGGCACGGCGTGCACGGCCAGTGCCTGCGGTTCATTATTTCATCCGAGTCGTGAATTCCTCACATAACAGTGTTAAGTCCGGGCCAACGGCTCGCATTTCGGGCCCGCTGCCCCCCCCCCCCCCCCCCTCCCACTCCCCCCGCAAGGGCCCTGATACAGAAGGGAGAGGTGGGGGAGGGGGATGGGAGGGGGATAGAGATTTGCGGCGGCAAAACTAGCTGGACCTACGTGTCGCGGAGGAGCGCAATTTGTACCGGAAGCAGCAACAACCACATGCTCTGA
This sequence comes from Odontothrips loti, assembly GCA_038380765.1. Classification (NCBI taxonomy): domain Eukaryota; kingdom Metazoa; phylum Arthropoda; class Insecta; order Thysanoptera; family Thripidae; genus Odontothrips; species Odontothrips loti. Next base: position 10,186,632 of record CM076245.1, read on the forward strand.
ATCGGGATGACAAATCTGTGATTACACATTACGTTATCACTAATTACGGGCCCGGGCCGTACCGGCGGGATTGCCGGCGGACACGGAGGGCACACGTCACCTGCGTACCGCACCGCACCGCGCCGGTTTGCGCAACATTCTCGCCGCGCGTTTTCCGCCATTTCCGCGACGCGGAGGCGAAACTTATCATCATCAACATCATCATCATCATCATCATCATCATGAGCGACTGATGGTCATCGCGCGCGTTGTACTAGTACGTACGTACGATTGGAGCGTGTGCAACACATCACCAAAGGAAAGCGGCGCCGGCAGCACCGCGAGCGAGAGAGAAGGAGGAGGGGAGGGAGGGAGGGAGGGAGGGAGATAGATGAGTACCTGCCGGTGATGAATAGACATTAAAAATGGAGACTCCACCGGAGGGCAGAAGGGAAATGGCTTCCGAGGCCCTCCGCGAGGCTAGGATGGCTTGTCCGCCGCCGGGGCCGCGGCCTGGGGTGTTGGTCAAGCTGCCCGGCGAAAGGCACCGCGCGCCGAGGAAGCAACGTCGTCAAAAAATAATACGCCGCCGGCCCCTGATGATGTGGCTGGATCGGCATTAGAGTCCGCGGCATATCGCACGCAGGGAGAGAGAGAGAGAGAGAGGGGGGGGGGGGCAGGCTAGAGAGAGAGAGGGAGTCAGGGCTGGACGGAACTTGGCGATTATCATTAATTCCGAGAGTGGCCCATGGCAACTCGTGGCATGAATGCGTGAGATGAGCCCGCAACCATTGGCGGCCTGGCCACGGGGCCGGCTGGTTGGCCAAGGGGAGGGACGGGAGGGGAGGGGGAGGTCTACACGGTTTTCGGTGGAGTTTCGCGGTCCTTGGGGACACGCGTGGAGCACCGCGTACGCGGCCCGCCGCCGATATCCTTAGCAGTCCGCTCATTACTCGGCCCCCCGATGGACTGATCGCGCCGGCCTGATGCCAATTGGCACCCGGCTGGTACAGTGCCGGCTGGCCGGGCGGCGGCCCAGCGGCCCCGCGACCCGCGACGCGGGCCTAGACCACTTGGCGAGAGGTCACTTTCATTTCCTTTGTCATCAGCCCGTCCTCTCACGACGCGCGCGCGCGCGGACTCACGGCCTTGGAGGGGAAATAAAATTTCATGCAGAGCCAACTAAGTCAAATTGGCACTGAGCACGACGACGACGGCGATGTCGACCGACACGGTCGGCGGCGGCGCGGCGCTACCCCCGTATCGGCGGGGGGCTCGGCCTCGCGTGATCTGGGATGCGCCCCCTAATGACAGAAGGGGCCGGCCAGGCCCGGACTTACGCGCTTGTTCAAGCGGCGAGCAACAGCAGGTGATTCAGTCGTAACGAGCCGGGACATGTAACCTACCCGAGAAAATCAATGCTCCCCCCCCCTCCCCCTCCCCGCATGGGCTGGGCCCCGCCGTGCCGCATGTTATGTTATTGGATTGGCCGAATGGATCGGATGGGCAGAGGCCTAGCGCCATGAGCCGAGGCCCGCCGGCCCGCCGCTGCCCGCTCGGCACCCACAGACCGGGCCGGGCCGACAAGTTGACAGCAATTTTTCGTCGCGGAGAGCGGCGCGGCGGCGGCCGCGTCGGATTCACTTCACTCATTGCGTGAAATCACGCGAGCACAAATCATTAGCGCCTGTCGCCCGGTGCGGGGCCCGCGCCTCGCATGCAGTCTCGTTGTGCTGCTGACGGCCCACCCCACCCCACTGCACGGGCACGCCGTCCACCGAGCACGTCCACGATGTTGACGCCGACGGCGCCTGCTGGGTAGGCAGCCACGACTTCGGCATGCACGCGTGTCGGGCGGGCTTGCCTACCCTGGCACCCGCAGGCGCTCGGCGTCGCAGCCCGTATGTTTCGCCGAACCCACCGTCGTCTTGGACTTGCCTTGCAGCTTCTGTATTCGGTGGTGCTGTCAGAGGGGGGGGGGGCTTCCCACACCGCCGCCGCTGTCGGACAGTCAGAGGGGTATCGAGGGCGCGTTGTGGTTTTTCGCCTGGACAATGAACACCGAACGCAGGAGAGGGAGATACGAAAGGAAAAAGAGAGATGGATTTGAACCGGGAGCAAACGGCAAGCAGGTCCGTGTCTGCCCCGCGCCGCGCGGAGCGACGCGATGCGGCATTGAGGGGGGAGGGGGGAGGGGGGGGGGAGTCGGGGTCGGGGTCGGAGCGGGGCGGGTCGAGGCGGGCATTTAACGCATCCAGCCAGCCGTGTTTCCGGACGGACCGGGACGTCGGGCCGAGGCTGCGTCCGCGTGTCATCCGCGGCCGTCGCCCTCCCTCTCACTCCCTCCCACGCGACGGGCACGGACGAGAGAGAGAGAAAGAGCGAGGCGGAGAGGCACACGGGGCGGACGTTGGCGGCCAGGCATCGCCAGGTCGGCCCTGGCCGCGTCGTGACGTGACTTGGTGGCGGAGCGTCGCCGTCTGGACGCACTTCTTGGCCTGGCCGGCCGCACCTGTCGTGGCCGGGCCGCGCGGCCGTCGGACGAAATCAGTGCGGCTGGATGCGGGTGGATGGATGGCACATCGTGGCGAAACGCACGATCCGCGCGCTTTTCAATGGCGCGCTCATGACGGAAACATTAGTTCCCCGTTTCGATAAGGCCCAGCCCCGCTCGGCACGGCCGGAGCGGTCCGGTCGCGGTGCAAAGCCGGGCAAAGCGCACCGCAATTAGTGTTGGCATGACAAGGGATAACACGACAAAATGGGGCAGGGCAGAGCAGACCGCGGCCGGGCAGCGCCGACAGGCAGCGCCGCACCGAGTCATCAGCCGGCGCGATCGACAATAATAACGAAAAATGTGCGCGACTGTCCTCGCCATTATCAAACACAAAACTGCCGTTAACGACGCGACCGTACAGTCCGGCCCTAAAGCAACGGCCCGCGGGCCGGCGTTAGCCCGAGTGCGCGCGCAGCAGGACGGCACGCGTTTTGTCGGTGAGTGTCCTCCGCCGGCGGCGGTACATAAACACCTTGTTCCGCACGAGTAGTGACATGTTGGCACGCCAGGCCCCCGGCCGCCCCCGGCCGCCCCCGGCCGCCCCCGGCCGCCCCCGGCCGCCCCTCACTCAGCGGCGCCCCCACGGCGTCCAGATAACAGAGGTCCCCGTCAACAGTTCCCGCCATGGGAGCAGCTCGCTTCGTTACTTCGTTACTTCCGATCCTGTTGACCCAGTCCGGCGGGGCGCTGCGCTTCGCACGAGCCGCTGCCGCTGCGTTTGCACCCGAGCAGGCGGCCAGGCGGACTCTGCCGCTCTCCTCCTTTTTCTCCCTTTTCGCCCTTCGCTCGCTGCCTCTCGCTGCCGTCGGCATTGCACTCTGCGCGCGCGGCGCTTTCGGCGCGTTTAATGACGGGCAGGACAATCGGGCGCGGTGGCGGCGTACGCAGGCATGCCGAGCGCACGCAGGCCGCGGGCAGGGTGCAGGCCGGGCACGGCCGTGCACTACCGCGTCGCCCCCCTGACAGTGACCCGGCCCCACCACGGCCGCCAGGATCGCACAGGTGACCGGCTCGATCTCTCCGTCCGTCGCTGTCCTCATAAATGAATGAACGTCGCGGGCCTCCCTATCGCCATTGCGGCCCGGAATGGCTGTGGTTGTGGCCCAGCCCGGCCCCGCCATCACGGCGGAATTAGTGCGGGACCTAAAAATCCATCTGACGGCAGCATAGCTGCGGGGTTTATTGTACTTCCTACATCCATTATTGCCTCCGCCAACTAGATCGGGGCGGGCGTGGCGCGGAGGGGCGGGGCGGGGAGGGGAGGGGAGGCGGCCCGGCGCTGCAGGCCGCAAAATTGATAATAATGGTTCGTCCGCGTTTTTCCATTGAAGCCGCGCTGGCAGCCGTGCTACTGCACTGCTAGGTAGGCGCCAGTAGGCGCCGCCGGGAGGGGGCAGGAGGACAGGTCGGTGTGCTTTCCGGTGTCGCTCGGATGTCAGCGGTGCGGTGCGTCCCCGCGGCCTTCATTTGCCTGATTGGGTCCGAACAAAGTGGACGCCAAGCAAAGCCAGGCGCGGTGCGCTCCTGGCGGCCCCGCCGACGCCCAAAACGAATTAAGTTAAATCCGAGCAAATCAGGGCGAGTACTGGCCAGTCCTGGCCCTGCCGGCGTCACACGGCGCCGACCTGGCGTGGGCGGGGCGGGGCGGCGGGGGCCGGCGCAGCCTGCATTGTCCCTTGCAGCGCCGGCCGCCAGGTTAGGCAACGCGCCGTGAGCAACGCCGTTATCATTACGGCCGTTGTCACACCTGATGAGGGCCGCCGGCCGCTGACTGCCTTTGGACTGTCGTTGGCCCGCCCGCCCGCCGCCCTCCCGCCCGCCCGCCCGCCTGCCTGGCAGATGGTCCGGCGCGAAACGGTCATTTCCCGCCTTTGTGCCCCGCGCAGCGTAGAGCGCACAGCGAGCGTCCCGGGGCCTCCATCATCACGTCCTGGCCGGCCCCGCGGCCCCGCGGCCGTCATGCAAAGCGACTGACGAAAATCCGTGATCAAAGGAGAAAAATGTGAAAGAGATGATTCCTCGGCGCTAGCCCTGCCCGGCCCCTGCCGGCGGTGGCGAGGCGAGGCGAGGCTCTGGCACTGGCGCCCGATTCGAGCCTAATTGCGTCGGTAAAGGCGGTAAGGGACTAGAGTACGGAGAAGCGGTGGCGGCGCCAGAGGTACAGTCCTGGGCGAAAACTCGTCGGCCTTCTTTCATTACAGGACGGCACCTGTGATCCTTCGCTCGAGACTGTACCACTGTCCCGTATGTGTGAGTGAGCTCAGGCTGCCGATCCAGTCGCGTGTTATAGCGACCATTGCCCCATTGCTGATTTTCTCTGTTTCTTTCTAAATGTATTTCTGACATGTGGATCCCCGCCCGTACCCTCACCCGCCGGGGCCTGGGGTGAGGTGTCCGCCGCAATGGTGCCACCCGTCTTTAGGCGCCAGCCGGCTCCACGGTCCGGCCCTCCGACCGCCGCCCGGCCCTCCGCCCGGCCCCCAGCCCGCCCCAGCTCCACGATATCCCTTGTGCGCACAAATTAAATACGATGAATCATTTTTTTCGCCCTTTCTTCCCCCGACTGACTTCTCACTTCCTTCCTTACCCGACAGTGCCCGCCTTACCTGCACCATTCATTCATTCGTTCATTCGTTCGTTCATTCGTTCATTCATTCATTCATTCATTCATTCATTCATTCATTCATTCATTCATTCATTCATTCATTCATTCATTCATTCATTCATTCATTCATTCATTCATTCATTCATTCATTCATTCATTCATTCCCGATGACACACGCGTTCATAGACGCGATGAGTCCGCGCACTCGACCCTGTGTTTTCGTGGAGAAAGGCAGCGGAGCGCAAACGCTCACACGCACGCATGCACGCACGCATGCACGCACGCGCCACGCACAGAGCGCGATGTGAAATAAAAAAAGGAGGGGGGGGGGACCACGGACTGGCGAATCCGTCCGGCGGTAGTCGACGACGCATCCCGTTAGAGAGAGGGGAGGGGGCGGAGACGACTCGAGGCGGATCAGAAACCTTTCATTCAAGTCTGCCTCGGATGAGAAATTCGGACGGCATATCTCATAGAAGCAGGTGACCCACCCTGCTCTGATCCTAAATTTCTCATACTACTCGAATCCCAAGGCGGAGAAGAAGAATTATTCGGGGAGACTCGGCAATAAACGGGCGTCGTCGGCGTGGCCGTTCGATTGCTGCTCTGGACCACGGCTTCGCTCCGAGAGCTCTGCTGGCAGGACTCGCAAAGTAGTGGTAGCAGTACAGCGCTGAAATTGGGCACAATGGCTTTCATTACAGCCGCCGCCGCCCCGCCGCCGCCGCTTGACTCCCTGAAAGTCAATCACGCGCTTTTTTTCCCCCCGCCGCTCCTTCTTAGTCCAGCGGACCGGCACGGGGAGGCGCTGCCGGCCGCCGAGGCCCGCTTTATTGGCCGCACCTCCGACCGCTCATTGTCAGTTGTCGATCAGGGATATCAATTAACGGAGGAAATAAATGAGGTGACGGTCATTACGCGCCGCGGGGCCGCGGGGCCGAGGCCGGAGCTGGAGCCGGGGCCAGGACCGGGGCCGGAGCGGCCCGAATCGGACCGGAAAAGCTATCAAGTGATTCCGGTCCGGCATTGCGCCACCGCAGTGTTTGCCCGCCGCCCCCGCCGCTGCCGCGCCTAGCCTTTATCCCCCGGACTTTCTTTTCTTTTATTTCCGCGTCCTGCGGACGACCCGCGAGGCACGCGGGGGCCGAGGGGAGATGGGGGGGGGGGGGGACCGAAACCACGGCGGCAGCCTCGGCAGTAGATGAGTTAAACTCGTTGCCCCACCCCGACGAGCAGCGCGCCGTTTTCCCAAGCAGCAAGCAGTTTTTTCAGTCTTGGCGAATTGCAACGACGACGCTGCCTGCGGCTGATAATCACCGCTGCTCCGTCTGGGCTTTTAACGCGTCTACCGGTCCGCATCGCGCCATGATCATGTCCCTCCCGCCGGCTCCCGGCCGCGCGCCGAACCCGGCCGCCCCCCGAAAGGCCCTAGACAGCGACACAGGCCGAGAGTCACATGGCACCGCCAGTCGACCGGACCAGCTTTGGAATCAGACTGCAATTATATTGGGGCCATTTTGGCTCACGCATCTATCCCATGGAGGATGCGCACTGGGATATCGCTCGGAGTAAGACTGCTGCAGGGGTTGGTGGCCGCGGAGGCCCCCGTGCACGACACCACCACGGCTGCCCGGGCACAAACCCGTTCGCAATTACAAATTGGTTTCGGCCCTACGCGCTCGTGTTACCATGGCTACCTCTCTCGGAGCGTGACGCGGTGGTCCGGGCCGGCCGGGGGCCTCCTGGTCGAATATGACATTCTGTCGAAAGCGGAGCGGATAGCGCCGGCCGGGACAGAGACGAGGCGACGCGAGGCAGCCGGGACAGGCCGGGAGCCGGGAGCAGCCGGGAGCAGCCGGGAGCAGGGAGGGCGCTCAATATGAAATGAGACGCCACCGCCCTGCGATAGACGTTTCGGGAAGAGACGCAGAGAGAGAGAGAGACAACGCGAAAAAGAGAAAAAAGAAGCGCGAGGAAGAATCTGAAGAGACGCGCATGATTGCCTACCCGCGCACGCTCCCCACAGTCAAGCGAAGTAGAAGACAGCATATGAGAAATTCATACTGGAGACGCTACACCGATGCATATCTCCGTCTCGCTCGCGCGCGCACACACACACACACACACATGTGGATGGATGTCCCGGCGCTGCTACTGCTTGGCGCTGCCGCCGCTGCTGCCGCTGCTGCCGCTCCCGCGAGGCGGCCCATATACTATCCGCCATCACTCGCGCCCCTCCGGCCCCCGCCCCTCCCCCACACCGAGGGCTGCCGGGGGCTGCCGGGGGCTGCCGGGGGCTGCCGGGGGCTGCCGGGGGCCACGCCCGGAGCAAAGCCCTTCAAATATTAATCTATTTCCCCGCTTTCTTTCCGTTGGCCTCGGCGTGCCCCGGGCCGGGCCGGGCAGCGCCGAGCCGAGGCGGGCGAACCCGCCGAATATCCGTCCAGACGAGGAGAGGGGCGGAGGGCGCAGCAGCAGCAGCAGCAGCAGCAGCAGCAGCAGCAGCAGCAGCAGCAGCAGCAGCGCACGGACTAGCGCAAAGTTTGTCGGCGCATGTCACACGTGAACGATGAGGAGGAGCAGGACGGCGGCCAGCTACGGCGGCTGTCGGGGCAGAGCTGCTCGTCATACAGGTCACGGGGTCCGGCAGGGTCCGCGAGCGAGTTGTGTTGCCTAAGTAACAGGGGCTCTGCGCCCCCCTCCGCCCCCACCTCTCCCTTTCGGAAGGGCATGCAAGCACCGGGGGACCGGGCCGGGGGTGCGAGGCTCGGCGAGGACCGATGCCCCCGCCGAAGGCAAGGAAAGGGCATTACCCACCCACAGCGCGCCCGCCAGGCCCTGGGCCCTGGCCCTGGCGCATTTCCATAATGCTCGCATTTTTATTTTTCATCCTGTTTGTTTCTCTTTCTTTTTGAGATGGGCCCGCCCTGTCAGGGACGCCGGGGAAGGGCGAGGGGCGCGCACAGTGCACAGCGGGCGGCACCCGGGATCAAATCGACATCGCAGCGAATTTCCGAGTTCATTTGAAGTCGCATCGGTTCTCACCCCTCGCGGGCTCGCGTCGCTGTGGAGTAGGACGGAGGACGGCCTCGTCTCCACTCGGCCTTCTGCTCGGGGGCCGTCATGCTACGACCTTGCCGGGTCGCATGGGCGTCTGCAGAGGGGTTCGCGGGGGCGATACGAATCGAAGACGGCCGCCCCCTCCCCTCCCCACCCCTGCGGCAGCAGGGGGCGGAAGGCGGGCCGAAAGGGGGTGTGATTCGCGAGAGGAATGGAATATGCTGCTCCCAAGACATGTGGGGGTCGCGGGGTGGGGACGGCCGGATCAATGTTAATGCTGGCGGCCGCCAAAGGATGAGGGCGTGCCATGGGTGTGCCATGGGCGTGCCATGGGTGCCATGGGCGTGCCACGGGCGGGGGCGCCCCACAGCGCCGGACCAGACACAGACGACGCCACGTCCTGGCTGGACCGCGATGCGAAAACGTCCGCCTCGAAGCTCGATCAGCGCGGGGGACATTTTTCAGGACGAAAACAGCGTGACTGCATCGCCTCCACCCTCCCTCCTGTCGCGGTGGCGGCAAACGGCCGCAGACATCGTTTAGCCCCTCCGCCCCCCTCCCTCTCCCCCGGCCCTCTCTCTCTCTCTCTCTCTGTCTTTCTCACACACTCTGCCGCTTCGGGAGCGACAGAGATGGAGGGGCGCGGGCTATCGACAAGCACACGTCACGCAAGCAGCCCGCACGTGTCGGCCCGGCCCGGCGGCCCCGGTCGGGCCCCGGCAGCCGAACCAATCCAGCAGGCCGCCTCGCCTGGCCTCGCCTGGCCTCGCCACCCAAAGCCCGCTGCTCAGCAGCTTGCCCTCCGTGCCGCTTTCAATTGCAAATTTTTATTTTCTTGGCTTTTCGGATCGAGTGGAGTCGAGAGACCGGCGGCGGCTGCGGCGGCGTCAGCAAGGCGACAGCCCTATGGGGTTGGGTCGGCCCGGCCGTCGTCCCGCCGTCAGTCACACGGCCCCTGGTCCGGCCCGGCACACAGCCTTTGCACTGTATCTCATCCGCACGGCCCATTGTGTGACGCGATGACGGTCATGATAATGATCGAGCAATGATCGAGTCATGATCACGACGATCGTGAGGAGTGGGTAATGACTTCGGCGCGCGGAGACGGCGGCGGCGGCGGCCGCGGCGGTGAAAACATATTCCGCCGAGGTATCTGTATGCAGCGCGCTCGCCCGGCCCGGTCCGAGTGAATCAATGTCATTCAATAAGGACATGCAGGACATCCTAGGGATGTCATCCTGCGGGGGTGTCCTGCAGTGTCCTGCGGTGTCCTGCGGTGGCCTTGAATCACGGCGCTGCGTGCGTTAGGATGAATATCGACGGCGTCCCCTCTCTGTTTTTATTGCTCGCTATCTATCCCCCCCCCCCCTTTTTCGCTCACTTTGATGTTCGAATCGCAAAATAACGTAGGTTGGAGAATGAGAGGGAGGAGTTTTAAAAAAAATGAAAAGCGGTGAAGGCGCGAGAGGAGACGGATAGAGAGAGAGAAAGAGAGAGAGAGAGAGAGAGAGAGAGAGAGAGAGAGAGAGAGAGAGAGAGAGAGAGAGAGAGAGAGAGAGAGAGAGAGAAGGGAAGAGAAGGAGAGAACATTGTCCCCATAAAAATATATCCGGAACCAATAGTACCGAAGCGAAGTGAGTTTGGCATATATCGGTCATATATCACGGGTTCCAGCCTGGTGGACACACCTACGGTCATTGTGATCCCCCCGACTCATTTTCCCTTCCTTCTCTCCTCCCTGTCCTCGCCGTTTTTTTAGTCTCTTTCTTTCTCCCATATCGTACTTATTTTTTATATCGCGCGGCCTGATCCATTCGATCGCGCGCGCCGCGTTCGATATTGCAACTTGGGTGAGTGCAGCGGAGAGAGTGTGGGCAGCGGCTTGGGTGAGTGCAGCGGAGAGAGTGTGGGCAGCGGCTTGGGTGAGTGCAGCGGAGAGAGTGTGGGCAGCGGCTTGGGTGAGTGCAGCGGAGAGAGTGTGGGCAGCGGCTTGGGTGAGTGCAGCGGAGAGAGTGTGGGCAGCGGCTGAGGTGAGTGCAGCGGAGAGAGTGTGGGCAGCGGCTTGGGTGAGTGCAGCGGAGAGAGTGTGGGGAGCGGCTGGCCGGGCCGGCGGGGCGGCGCACAAAGTAGCCAGTCTGCTGCAGTGCCGCCCGGGGTCCACTTCCCCCATCACGACCCCTGCCGAACCTTATCAATTTCGTGCCCTAATTTATAGATATGTGTTTGTTTTTTTCGTTTTGGATTTCTGCTCGCCTCGTGTGTCAAGTCTCTCCGGGGGTTTGTGGACGCGAAGTGCGAGGGTTCGGCGGCGTGCGATCTGTCAGGGGAGGGGGGGGGGGGGGCTGCCGTCCCGACGCGCCCGGAGAGCTGAATGAGAGGAACCGGCGTTCGGTGTCATGAGGTGCGCCAGGAGGCGCGGGGAGCACGGAGACGGGGAACACCTCCACGGCGGGGGATGACGCTGCAGGGCTGCCGCGGCCGCCGGGAGACACACCGAGCCCAGCCTCGGACCGTTGAGGAGCGCGGCGCGCATTGATTGGAGTCGGCCGTAATGAATTCGCACGCACAAGGAGCAGCGGATGAAGGGGATGGAGAAAAAACGGTTGGCGCGAGAGGTTGATTAACCCGACCCTAATCTAGCCCGGCGCGCCCCGGCAGCCAGCCGCCGTCTGTGCAAAAATTTTAATTGCAGAATGAGTGCAAGGGTGGAGCCGGGCGGGGCCGGGCTGCAGCCGTTACAGCATCACAATGGCGGGTAAAATCCGCAACATTATGATTTGGAGCACGGCGGTACACTGCCAGCCAAAACCGGCGGGACCGGCGGCGCTGAGGAAGGGGTTATTGCGGGCGCGTACGGGCGGAACCGTTCAGGGTCTCATCTCCGCGAAGGGCAAGGGGAACACACCCGCGCCGCGGGGGGTGGATGACGGTCAGGCCACAAGTCCCGTAGGCCTCAAATACCCCGGATTTTTAAATGCGGCGCACCTGAAACCAGCTCCGTCACGCATTTTTTGGAGTGTGTGCGCGAAGGGGTTCGGCGCGCTGCCTCCACGAGGGGACCCGCCCTGACCCGGTCCTGACCTGATTTTGCAATGGGTGCGGAATTGTGACGAGGGAATGAAATCAGACACTCTGCAGGTAGGCAAGCTGCGGTGGGGTGCGGGGGGATTTCGCAGCGCGGAAGAGACAAAGAGCCCACACGATGACGCCTCGGCAGGGGTGTCCGCGTCTGATAACTTTAACGCTCATTACAAAAAAAAAAGGAAAAAATCAAGCCTGCAAAAAATGATCAGGGAATTGTACGAATATCGCGAAAACGTTATGCCCTTTCAGCTACTGCCTTAGTATTATTATAATAATTATTTTAATTATTTTTTTTTTCAAGCCCGATGGACCTAAACTGGCGCAGGAAGTCCTCGTCGCCATCACCCATATCACCTTCGCCGCACCTTCGCCTGACGGGTCGCTCGTCTCGCCCCACTTCCTCCACGAGGACAGCCTTCGGCACCGCCACTACCACCCCGCGGCACGACACACAATGCAGGGAGAAAAACAATCGCGTAGGCAGGATGAAAATGAACGGGAGGGGGGAAAAAATATATATAGATGAAAAGGCGGATGGGTGGCAGCCTAGCCCCTCTCTGTCTCATCACAAAACCCTTCCCGGGATGCCACCGCACTTGTGTGCAATCGATCGAACATACTGCTGCTGCCGTTAATCGGTGAGGAAAGCGCAGCGCACACGGCCTGGCTCCGCCTGGCTCCGCCCTGCCGCCGCCCCGGGCCCCGCAGCACCCCGACATGTCACGGCCCCCCGTAAACTTTACTTACGTACACCAGGTTCAACTACCTAGACGATTTGCCTATCTACGCCATGCCCTACTTACGCAATGCTTTACTATTCCCATACCTCAAATAAGTTACACGCAAATTTTGCGCGGTGCCAATCCATTCGGAGCGCAGTACCGCATCACAGTGCAGACGAGGAGCAAGGAGAAGAGCCCCCCCCCCCCCCCCTTTTCGAACGAGTTACGCGGTCCATCCTCCTTTGTAAGGACGGACAACAAACTCGGGCCGCTGCTTTGTCATCCCGGAAACGGCATAAAATGTTTAAAATTTGCATGCCCCCCTATGCGGTGCGTGGCGGAGCGCGTGCCCCGGAGACGCATATCGCGCGAGGGCTGCGTCATTACGCAAACGCTCACTCGCTCGCGAAGCTTCCTTGAGGTAGGCCGAAAAATGGTGATTAGTCGGGGTTGTTGATAAACGGCTGTTGCAAGCACGTGCCGATTGTACCCGACACGGCCCGCCCCTCTCCGGCCCCCGGCCCCCCGCCCCCCGCCCCGCCGGCCCCGCCGTGTCCCCGCCGCTCCATTTACATACGTTTTGCATAAGCGTTCGCACTCGTCCCGTCGCGAATCTTACATGCTTAATGAGCAAATTCGACCAGGTCCACGGCGGCGACGGCGCGCCAAGCCTTTGGCCGCGCGTCCCTGTCGTCTCCCGTCTCTCTCGCTCCCGGACGGTCGTGTGGGGCGGAGGGGGAAAGAGAGAGAGAGAGAGAGAGAGAGAGAGAGAGAGAGAGAGAGAGAGAGAGAGAGAGAGAGAGAGAGGGAGAGAGAGAGAGAGAATAACTTATTCGCACTCGTACCCTGCGCATGCGTGATCAGGCGGCACGGCGCGGCAGGAACGTGCCGACTGAAAGAGCTTTCGTTGTATGTAAAAGGTTCGATTCCAAGGAGGAAAATTGGAGGATGTCGTCGCTTGCTGGGCAGGGAGAAGGGGCACCGGGGGCCGCCGGGGGCCGCCGGGGGCCGCGCTGACCCCTTTGCGTCAACACGGCCGACTCCTAGACCCCGGACACACACGGCCGCGGCGGCGGCCCCGCTGGACGTCCGCCGGCCGTGCGGGGAGCGACAGGGTTTGATTGATAATCCGCTCAGTCAATTACGTAGAAAGGATGTCCGCGATATGGATTAGCTTACCGCCCGGCCCGGCCTGTATGCATAAGATTACTGTATCACATGACGGCCGCTGGCCGAAGGCTCCCGCCAACGGAGGCGCCCGCGGCCGGAGGCCCCGCTGGACAGAGGCCCCCGCCGGACAGTGGCCCCCGCTGGACAGAGGCCCCCGCTGGACGCAGGCAGCATGTCACCACCGCGGCTCTAACGACGCTGTTATTTTGTGCCCGCGACGGCAAGGAGGCCGATTCTTAGATCAAACGCGATACTATCTGCTCCAGAAGCTCGCTTGGCTGCGCCGCTGCGCCACATGGGGAGCCGGGAGCCCCCCGTGCACCCGCGCGGTGCTGTCGATCCATCCTAATCCCCAAACACGAATCTACGCCGCGTTTTATTATTTTCCCAGCGAGTTCACACAGAAGGCGCGCGGGCTTAGCCGTAACTCTGGCCGTGGTTAGTCGCGGGCTGGTCCAGGGGCTGGTCCAGGGGCTGGGCCTGACACCTGAGATTGAAGATTTTCACCCTGCAACGCCTACTACTCTCTGTCCCGTCTCGGCCCGCGAGCCTTCAAGTCGCACAAAGCTTAATTTATAACCCAAACATTCATAAAAACCTGAATCGGAAATTACGACTGGGTATTTATTCTCACCCGGGTGACGTGTTGGAGGAGGAGAGAGGAGGAGGAAGAAGAGAGAGAGAGAGAGAGAGAGGTGGCTGGGGCAGATAAAAAGAGGAGGCGAGAAAGGAGGCAAGAGGAGAAAGAACAGTGGGGGGAGTTGGGGGGAAGGCTGGTGCTGTACAACATGCAGGCGGCGTGTCGTGCTCTGCGGGCTGCCTGTGCTGGCTGTGGCTGCCTGTGCTGGCTGTGGCTGCCTGCCGGGGTGCGCCGGCCTCCATAGGCCTCTGGGTGGGACGTAATGAAGTCGGAGGAGCAGGTTGAGGTGAAGACAGTGTCCATTACTGACGCGTGGGCCCGCGGGCCCGGCCCGGGCCCGGACGGACGGGTAGGGCGCCATAAGGTGACTCAGGCGGTGGTCGTGCCACACAGCGCCAGGCCATGGCCAGGCCGGCAGGTGTGGCGGAGCCGCTAATGGTTTAGCCCGATTCGTTCCACGGAGCGCCACGCCGGCAACTGCTCGGGCCGCCGGTAGGATCGACCCCCGCCGCCGTTCCGGAAAGGGGTGGCTACCCGTGAAATCTACTCTCCCTGCCGCCCTGCCGCGGTCCCCCACACCCCCGGCAGGCCGCCGTCCCGGTGCACAGCCTGACGCCGCGACGACCTGATCGCCGCCGGGCCGCTGCTGCCCCGCTGGATGTACTACCTACCCGGTCCGAGCGGACCGCTACGGCGAGACGACTCTGGTATTCTGCCAAGGCCTGGAACGATACCCTGGCACGAGCCGACACACACGCCATGCTGGGTGACACACCCTGTCCGGTACGGAACGGCACACGACCAGCCTATCTCTTGGGGACCGCCCGCCAATACGGGGACCGAAGCAAGTGTTCACTGCCCGTCGGGAATGTTTTTATTTTTAGTCAATTCAAACCCTCCCATCCCATCCTCTTCCGCCGAGGAACCGGTCGTGGACACACAGCTTAGTGACGGCCCCCATCGGCTACGCTAAGCCCCGTGATGAACCGGGCGCCACATCCGGCCGGGCCCCGCACCGACTGGTCCACTCGCCGCACGGGCAGCCGATAAAAATTGATCAGAACACACAGCATTATTGAAAGGTGAAGAAGCTCTATCGCGGTCCGTCCATCTACGGCTGCAGTGACACGTTTTGCTGAATGGGGAATGAGGCGGGCCGAGTGGCCACAGGCTGCCACAGGCCTGGCGAGCCCCGTCCCGCTCTTAATCGTATTTATCGATGCAGAGGTGTGGCCGTGGCCGTGATGTAGAGGGGCCAGGGGAACAAAACGGCGGGGAAAGGGGTAACGGCACGGGTTTTCAAATAATGGCGTGGGTCCCCCTGCGCGGCCAGCACCGTTTTCCTCAGAAATTTCTGCGGGCGATACGGCCTGGTGCGGTTCAAGATCGCCCGGTTTCGCTTCACTAGTCGCAGATGGGTCGACTAAAAAGATAATGTGGAGAAGATGGTAGGTCATCGGCTGCTGCACATTGACATTCGTCATTGTGGTGACGCCCGGTTGGACCACCTAGGTGAGTGGCTGGCTGGCTCTATCTACACAACACGACGAGTAGAGTTGGGTCGGACGGGGGAGCTGAAGCCCGACCCGTCCCGTGACAGCGTCCTCGTCAATGTACACTCTCACGTGAATGACGATGAGGGTGTTGCAGACGAGGAGAAAGCTACGTTGAATTTCGATGAGTGCATTTAAGTCTGCTAAAACTCGCTCGCAGAAAGATTTGCTGCGAAAATAAACTCCCACCCCTCTGCTCTTCCTCATTTTGAAAGTCTCGCAAAAAAATTCGAGCGTTGTTTCTCCTTGTCTCCAACCATTCCGTAGCATATTTTTGGCAACTACACAAGTGCCTAGACACAAATCTACAAAATGTTTTCAAACATGCATGTTACATGCTATCTACGAATACAAAACAAAAATATAAAAGTGGAATAAATTTTGAGAGATAATCTGTGGCTGTTCTTTGTTTCATTTCTTTTTGAGGGTAGTTCGTAATTCTTAATTGGTGTTCAATAAATATTTTGAGTATGGCAGCTTGTGTATGTTTTCTTCTCAGTCGTTTGGAGCTTTTTTTTTTCTTTTTTAATATTTTTGCGTGTCTTCTTTCTTCATAACTGCGCCACTCTTTTTCAGCTTGCTCTACTGGGCAAAGAGGCCATGAAATAATTAAATCTTACTATGTATGTATTGTTTGTTCAACTTCAATCAAGTTTGCAAAATTTTAACGATAAATGAATAAAAATTCTTCATATTTCATGGCGTCTTGGTCTAGTTGTGCTTTCATTTGATTCTCTTTTACTAGTGGTGAAAAATGGGCCCTCAAAGGCAAATCATAAGAAAACAAACAAAAGGGATTTAATTTTAGTGTAATTTATTTAATCAGTAATTCCAGCGAGCCCCTACCAGCTCCAAGCAGGAGTCGCACATCACAGATGGAAGCGCGCGAAGTCGCGTGCGGTACATAGTCTCATAAAAAAAAATACATAAATACACTGCTCTTTGCAATTTCAATTAAATTTCTCAGTTCAACAATAAATACATACGATGATACACTATAAATATGATTACACTATATACATATACAACACAATAACTTTTAAACGTTTTACAAATATATAATTTGCGTACAAATAATGGTTTGGTATGAACACGTTTAGGGCGATAAAACGTAATTAAACGAAGGAAACAATGTCTGATCAGAAACTCAGTTCCCTACCTCCCTCACATAAAACAAGTCTTTTTATTTATACTTAACAGGATCAGGTGACAGCGCCAGACTCCCTAAGCTCAACCGTAAACAGGCTACGCACAGCTGTCTCCCAACCAACCAGGCAGCATCATCTCAATACCTGATATGTGGGCCTCAATAACCTATTTCGGGCCAGTGTTGGCGGCCGGCTCCCCCTCTGTATCACCATCCGGATAAGTCTGTCTTCGTCTGGGGAGGATTTGGGGGCTCTACGGGATCCAGGTAGCAGCGCAGCCACCACACACATACTGACACTCTCACAGTCGCACACACACACATTCACACACACACATACACACGGCCACATATTGGCTGTGTTATTGTTCCATAACAACGTGCGGGGAAGGGGAGAAAAAGAAACAAGTACGGTCAAATAATGAAGAAAATTTTGAACGAACTGGGAGGAAAAGCTTGGCGGGCTGAGTCCCGCGTCCATTACAAAAGTTTGAGACATGACCGAATCGAGCACGCGAATAAAGTAGCCGAGAACAAAGGAGAATGGCCAATAAAACTGGATACGAGAGGAAAATGAAGGGCAGCACGATTTGATAGTGGAATCTTGCTGCACGCCCTTTCTTTGTTTCCCTACTGAATGGTAGCTTTTTAAAAAGTGTATAAAATATCACCCAAGAAGGCATGTATGGGGTACTGCTAAAAAACGACATACTTTCTCCACTTGCTTCATCCTTCCCCACACGTTGTTATGGATTAAAAGCGCAATTTTACAAGTACCTAGCTATCTTTGTATAGTCATGATCAGGTGGTAACCATACCCTACCTAACAAATAACGTCAAGCCCAGGTCATCTCTCACTACCTAAAAGGCAATAATAAACTATGTACAACAAACTAAAGAAAAAATAATAATAATAATAATAATATAATAATAATAACTCAACATCAATAGGCCACAAAGGCTGCCAACGCAAGGGTGCAACACCACATAATTACAACAACACATTAAACGTTCATAAAATTTACAATGTAGCACAAAAATACATTTGCAATAAAGCGAGGTTTCAGAGTTTGAGAAAATTCTCCTCAAATCGAGATTAAAACTGAAATTCTAGTTACAAAACAAGTGATAAAACTTATCGATCTGGCTATATTTAAGAGAGGCAGAGTCCATAATAGAAATTTTGCAGTAATATCTCAGTTCATAGCATTCTAGCAACAGAGAGCAAAACAAATATAATAAAAATTATTACGAATAATAATGATAAAAAATAAAATGATAAATGACAACAACTTATAATAATAAAAGCGTGGGGCGGCAACAACTACTGCGGCGCTAACGTACTGAGACATTACTTCCGGAGTGGACGGATACATGCTTAGCCTTCTACTCGAGCGCGACGCACTCACCGTTGTTGTGGTAGAAGGAGCGGCCGCCCGTGCTGGGAGCGACAGATCCATACAGCTGTTGCAACAGATTCAAGTCTTCCTGCGGCAGGGTGTTGATGCCAGGGGCCGCCTTGGGTGCGTTGTTGTTGTCGGAGGGTGCGTGCCCTGGAAGGGCGGCAGGCAGGGCGCCCGGCACCGGGAGCTGTGGCATTGACGGCTCGGCTCCAGGCTGAGCGTCTTTGTGCATTTCGAGGTATTGGCGCACGTTCTCAATGTGTTTCTTGGTGAATATGTGGTCCTGAATCGAATACTTGTGCGAGTACTTGAACTGACAGTGCACGCACTCTTCCGGCGCCCGGTCCGGAGGGGGTGTGACCAGAGACTCCGGCCCGCCCAGAGCCTTCTGCAGAGCAAGCTTTGTCTTCTTCTCCTTGGCGCGCGCATTTTGAAACCACACTTGCACCACGCGTTTGGCCAGCCCAATCTCGCGGCCTAACATCTCGCACTCCGCCATGGTGGGCGTCTTGTAGTCCGCGAACAGGGATTTCATAATTTTGACCTGCAACCAGACACGAGACGGTCTTAGGTCCAGTTCATTCAAGTCCACGTCACTACGTAATATATATAAGTACACTACGTTCACAAGCACACACACACACACACTAACACGAATTGATTCTTGTGTAACACACAGGTACTAAGGTTCAGGTCTCCACCTTGACCTTACTAACCTGCAGAGAGCTCATCTGCGTCCGAAAGCGCTTGTTGGTGGGTTGTCCTGGTTGGCCTGGTGTGGTTGGCGTGGGCCCGCTACGCTGATGGCCGCTCTGGGTGGACGAGGCCGGGGACGTAGGGTTGCTTTCGTCGTCCATATTGTCAGTGCATTCGGACATGGAGTCGTCTCCGTGCTCGCTGATGGGATCCTCTCGCACGGACAACGCCATGCCCAAGGGCCGGCTAAGGTCCACGGGCTTACTCAGATCCAGGACTCCAGCGCCACCCTCAATGTGCGGCACTCCGGGAAGCTGCGGGGCGTCCTCCTTGGTCGCTGCTCCATCCTTTCCGTTCTGGGAGGTCTGGTGCGCCTGGAGCTCACTGATGTATCGCTTCACGGACTCCTCGTAGTACTTTTTTAAGGACGCTTCTACGTCCGGGGACTGAAAGGGCGGGAACAGGGGTGGCATCATGTTGGGCTGGGCCGAAGAGTGCTGCGACGACTGTGTTGAGTCCATGCTGACTTCCTCATCGGGCAGTGCATCGATGTTGATTTCTCCCCGCGCGCATTGGTCAGCGTGTTTTGTGTTCAAGTGCGACTCAAGAGCAGACTTGACTTTGAACAGGGCAGGGCAGAAGGGGCAGCGTTTGTTGATTACTTGGGAATGGGCGCGTACTTGTCCTTTGCGCTCACGAGCGCGGGTGTTCTGAAACCACACCTGGACGACACGTTTTTTTAGCCCTACCTCCCGAGCAATGTTTTCCAACATCTTTCGAGATGGGTTGCTCTCCATCTGGTATTTTTGGTACAGATAGTCCAGCTGCTCAGGAAGAATGGTCGTCCTTAACCGCTTGTCCTTTGGTGGCTCATTCTGCTCTTGCGGCTCATCAAGTTCTTCCAGTTTTCTCTTGACTCCACCTCCCAGCATGTTTGCCAAAGGATGGGTGCCTGCGCCAGGCAGGAGAGAAAGGTCGGGTAGTGCAGGCAAAGGCGGAGGTGGTGCTTGTTGCTGGCCCTGTTGTTGCTGCTGTTGTTGCTGCTGCAGCTGAGCATGCTGTTGTAGAATCCCGAAAGGAGAATCCGGAGGGTAGGTTGGGAACAGGTTCGGGTTCATTATATGTACTAACTGATGCTCCCTCCATAACTCAAATCTTGGGAACACAAGGTTGCACTTATCACATTGGAACGAACTTTCCTTGGAAAGCGGCTGGTTATCGCGCTCGCGCGGTGCTTCGCGAGGGGAGTCGGGTACAGGGGATGGAGTGGGCGTGTGGGCAGACGACCCAGGCGCGGGCGTCATCGGCCCAGAACTGGCCGTCAGCGCCGCGGTGCTCGCCTGGGGGGCGGACTGCGGAGCAGCGGCCGGGACTTCTCTCTGCTCAGTCATAGTGCTCGAGTTGGAGTCTTCCGACGACATGACGGCTGCGATCTGTGCCGCGGCGGCCTGCGCCTGAGCCGACCGCTTTGCGTCCTCCTCCTTGAAGCAGTGGGTCTTCTGGTGGCGGATTAGCTCGTAGTACCGCTGGAAGACAAGCAAGCACTTCTTGCATTGGTAGTTGAGGCCGGGCGTCCGCTGAAATCTTCCTTGCTCGTCAGTTCCCCCCGTTCCAGGCGCTGGATCAACAGCAGGCTGGTTCTCATACACTTTGCGAGCCTTCTGCCTAGCGTTCTGGAACCACACGACAATGACGCGTGGACTCAGGCTCAGGAGCTTTGACAGGTACTCCAGATCGTCGTCCTTTGGATATGCATTGTTCTCGAAAAACTCCTGCAACACTTTGATCTGGTAGTCGGTGAACCGCGTGCGATTCGCACGTTTACCCGTTGATCCTCCCGACGAACTGCTACCACTCGAGTTTCCACCGCCTCCACTCCCGCTTCCACTATTATTGCTTCCAAGGTGCGTGAATGGGTCGTTAAAGGAACGGCCTGGGCTAACGCTTCGACTGTTGGGTGTCATGGGCCCAGGGGCGGCACCATGAGTTGGCGATGCGAAGTTTGGGGGTGTCAGCTTCGGTGGTAACATCGATGCAGGTCCGTGGCTCAGAGGATCCGGGCCAAGTTGTGATGCGATCAGCGATGACAGCGTGAGGCTTGCTGGGGAAGAGCTTCTCGATGCATGTGATGGAGTAGGACTCAGGTGGTAGTCTTCCCGCTCCATTCCGACGTGCTCGGTGTTAGGCTCAGTCTTGATCTGTTCCGGTGGCTTTGGAAACTGGTGCATCATCTGTTGTTGCATCAATTGTTGTTGCATATGTTGTTGCTGCATCAGTTGTTGTTCCCGAGGTTGCTGCTGTTGGCTGGCTTGGCTTGGTTTTGGTGGCTGGGGTGGAGGAGGCTGTTGAACTGGGGGTGGGGCAGGAGTAGGAGGCTTTGCGGCGGGCTTCTGCTCATCTGAACTACTGCTGGTGTTGAGATGGATCACTTTAGCTTCCCCCGTCTTTTCATATTCCTCCAGGTTCAGCGTTGTGGAGGGTGGATTATTGAAGTTGTAGGGAGAGTCTTTGTTCCTCTGTCGCTCCTTGAAAAGGGTGTTTCGGAACCAGTGCTTGATAACTTTGGGAGGGAGGCCGGAGCGCGCTGCCATGTCGTGGATCTGCTCCTCGGATGGCGAATTGTTGATGTCGAAGTGCGCCCGCAGGATCTTCAGCTGCTCATCAGTGATGCGTGTCCTCGCCCGTTTTTGCTGCGCCGCATTAACCTGCAACAGTGAAGTATCCTGGACTACAAAAAAACACAAGTGCAAGCACAAAATATCATAGCAGTAGCTATGACGTATGTTAGGTGTGCTTGGCATAGATAACTCAAAACTGGCTAGTGGACACTGTACTCACCACTTGCTGTTGTTGTTGCATCAGAGCCTGTTGTTGTTTGGCGAGGAGACCTGCAGGATCGCCCATGTTCTGACCTTGCGGACTGAACAGTGGGTTTTGGGCTGCCATCGGGTCGAATGGTGGAGGCGGCATCATCAGCGGCACTAGAGGAGGCTGCAGATTCATGGCAGCCAAAGCTTGCATGTTCAGTCCCAGGGGAAGTCCCATCATTCCCAGCATCATGGGGTTCAGTTGTTGTTGCAGATGTTGTTGGACAGCCATGGCGTTCAGGGCCATTTGCATGGAATCCATCTGCTGAGCGAGGTTCATCGGCAGCCCCTGGGCAGCGGAGGGCGAGAGTCCCGCGAGAGCGGGAGATGCAGTAGTTGTTGTGTTGGTAACAGGTAAACTATCGGAGCTCGAAGCAGGTGTGGACGACGCAGTCGGCGTGGATGGTGCAGTGGGTGTCGCCGGCACATCGTTTGGTGGTGTCATAATTGCAGACTTGTTAATGTTCTCTTTGCTGTCCTCTGTCTCTTTTTCAGGCGTGGAGTCAACTCCCGAACCCGGAACTGACTTTTTCTCATATTCTGACTTAAACTGCTGGGCATATTTTTCAAGGAAGTCAAGGGGTACGAGATCCTTATGCACCTCCTCACAGTGGGCCTTAAGTACCCAAACGCTCGAAAACTCCTTGTTGCAGTGCGTGCAGGTTGACTTCGATACTTCGGGTAGGTGATCTTTTTCACTTGGTGTACTAGGTCGAGCCTCTTCATCAGGCTGTTCTTCTTTTACAACAACCTCTTTGGTTTCTTTGGGTTCCTCTTCCATTTCCTCTACATTTTCTGGTTCTCGGTGCTCTTCTGCAGCTTGAGCCTCAAGTTGTTGCTGAGCAGCCTGTTGTTCAGCCTGTTCTTGAAGTTGTTGTTGGGCCTTTTCCAAATCTTCTCTCTCTTTTTGCCTTCGGCGTTGGTGGTTCTCGTTAAACTGCATAACGAGATCGAATCCAAAGCTTTCTAATAGGTGCTTGTACATCTGCGAAGACTTCTTATTGACTGAAAGTCTTGCAAATGTGTCTTCGGGCGTTGACTGAAAAGGCGGTGGGGTCCTGTTGTTAGAGGACTGGGGGCTGGCACCACCCATGCCAAACATGTTTATAGGGCTGCCAAAGAGACAGTACAACTGCTGGTGGGTGGCTAGCTGCTCTTGGCTCGCAAACAAGGCGGAGCAGCGCGGGCAAGCTAAGGGGTCGGAGCCTATCACAGACGATTGAGCAGAGGCGGAAGAGCTGCCTAAACTACTAGGAACTGTTGGAGAGCCCTGTGCCGTACCCGTGCTGCCCCCGGACGGTGGCGAAGTCAGGGATGACGAGAGCGACTGGGGTGGTGCCAATTTCGGAGAAGCGCCGAGAATGTCTTGAATAAGCTTCGAGCGCGGTTCCGGTTGTTCTATGAGCGGTTTGCTCAGGTCGATCTGGCCGGTAATAGCCAAATCTTGCAATTTAGAGGCGCGAGTCTGGTGGAGAACAGACCTCATGTGGATGTCAAGGGTAGAACCTTGACTGTACGCAACGCGACAAATGTTGCACTTGTAAGGTTTCTTGTCATCATCATCGGAAGCTGAAGAACTTTGCGATTTCGGAGTCAACGGCATGCCTGGTGGCAAGTTTGGTGGCGATGTGACACCCAAGCTTGCCAAGGTGTCTTTGGTATTGTTGTTATTGTTGTTATTTTGCTGTTCCTGCATGGCCCTCTTCAACTTGTGTAAATGGCTTACTGAATTGTAGTGGACCAGCAAGATATTCTTCTGCGTGAATGACTCCTTGCAAACATCACACTTATACGGCCTGTTAGGGTCGAGATACTTTTCCATTGGATACGTCAGCTTCTCGCCTTTGCGGTGCAGTAGAGTCTTGTTGTGGGCGGTCAAATAGCTCTG
This sequence comes from Odontothrips loti, assembly GCA_038380765.1. Classification (NCBI taxonomy): domain Eukaryota; kingdom Metazoa; phylum Arthropoda; class Insecta; order Thysanoptera; family Thripidae; genus Odontothrips; species Odontothrips loti. The sequence continues at coordinate 10,210,003 of CM076245.1, forward strand.
TCTAGTGTACGCAACCTTGCAACGGTGGCATTTGTACTTGCGGTTTGGGTCGTTGTACGAGTCTTCAGCCATAGCCTGACTGTTCAAATAGTCCTCGAGGAATTGCTGTTCTTTATAAACAATAGAGTCATCACTGTTGTCACCATCGTGCGTATTCCCAAGGAAACTTTCATCAGTATTGTCCTTGGCAGGGCTTTCTTCTGAGTCCATGACATCGTCATCCATCCTCATGCTCTCCTTGCGGAGTAGCTCATTGGTGACAGGGTCAAGCACAGGGCCGGTAATACCCGCAAGCACTAGAGGATTGTTCATCAAACTCTGCTTGTATGCGTTGAGTTCCTCTTCAGTCAGTTCGGGGTGTGCAGTCTCAACATGCTTATGGAGTGCCAACACGGATCGGAACGATCGGCCGCACAAAACACACTTGGTTGCATCTCTAATTATGTGGTACTGGGAATGAAGTTGCAGTTTTTCCATTGTTTTGAAAGCAAGTGAGCACTGACTGCATCTGTATTTGTACACGTGCTTTTCTGATACAGCAACACCCGGCTGACCACCACCTCGTAGATGGATCTCGCGAAAGTGCATCTGAAGGCTATTAGCGGATGGGAAGTACTGATTACACCCTTTCTTCCAGCACAGGTACCCAGACCCGAGGGGCGTCTGCTTGAATTCAAGGTGGCCGGCTTCGCTCTGGTGAGCACACAGCTCCTCAAAAGCACGAAAACTTCTTGAGCATGCGTGGCATCGTAGGAGATCATCTTGGTCATCTGCTAGTTCCTGTTCATCTACTTCTCCAGAGTTGTTATCTGAGTGGTTCAGCTTGCCGGATGATCCAGAGTCTTGCAGCTCCTTACAGCCCGTCGAAGACGCCACGGACGACGGGCTGTTTAGATTTCCCGGCGGCGTGTGTTGTGGAGTTGTCGGCTGTTGGCTGCTGGGGGTGCCTGGCCCCGGTCTGGTTGACGAGTTGAGCCAATGGCTCTGGTCCACTAGGCTTAGTAGTCTTTGAAGGCCCTCCGAGTTGACTGAGTGGATCTGCATCACATGCTTTTCAAGCAGGGTGCGGTCCCGGAACGCGTCCTGACACAGCGGGCAGAGGAAGTCCCGCTGTGGGCTGCGCTGGGGGCTGACTGGAGTCTCGCTCTGGTGGTGTGCCAGGACGTGCGCTTGCACACGAAGCTCTGAGCTGGCGGTGTAGTTGCAGTATGGGCACTGGTGTGCGCCGTCGGTTGCAGGGCTGCCCTGCCGGTCCTGAGGTGTGGCTGAGTCGCGCTCCCGTGACCTCTCTCTTGATCTTGCCCGCTCCCGCTCTCGTTCCCGTTCCCTGTTTTCTCGTTCCCGAATCTCCCGCTCTCGTTCTCTCTCCCTCTCGAGCAGCTGCTGCTGCTCTTTATCTGCAACAGAAGAAAACAGAAAGCACCATTAACACATTGACATTTAGCAAATGGGGACTAGTGACCCCGGAGACGGCACGAGTTGTCGCATTGACAACGCTCTGCTCGTCCCACACAAGAGAGTCATTACATGACGCCGAGCAATTTCCTGCGCATTCCATAGCATGATTTGAGTACTAACTGCTACTTCCAACGCAAGTTATAACGCCTGGCAGCGGGACAAACCAAACACCTATATATCTCGCACCATCAACTGTTGTCGCCTATGCCAAAGTTTTCCTTCCCAGCCGCAGTGTGGCACGACTCCACACCACCTAGTCATTAACACCCTGTACAGAATGAGGAAGCTGATAAGCAGGGACACATCACCGCGATTATACTATTTTCACGAGCACGACGACAATTACTCGGCGCAAAAGCCACGAATCGTTAATAACCTCCCACTGGCGCGCAGGCAGCAGCGCAGGGCCTCTCTAATCACTGTCGTCGTTGTTGCCCGTTACTCGTCATGGCGTGCCAGGGCTTCCTCAGCTCCAAGGCTCCGGGCGGCGGCGCAGCGACACTGCGCGCAATCGCATCTCACCGAAAATCTGCAAAGCGGCGGTTAGACTGACCACGGAGTGTGCCAAACCTACCAATCTTAGCTGGAAATTTTCATTCGAATGCACCGAATAATTTTACCCGTATTCCTAGGGCTTCAGTACTTATGCCCCCCTGTGCCCCTTTCCATCATCACGTGACCTGGCCGTACCGTTTCTTGCTTGGCGCACAATGCCACGTAGTAGCCACACAGTCCGTGTGCACGCATAGCGCAACCCATTCCGTGCGCCGCGCGGAGGTCCCGTCGACTCAAGAAGAAAATAAACCACTTTGCCACCGTGGAGTCATAAAGATCGCCCCCCATTAAAGATGTAGTAGCGGTGTTCCGGCCGGGCAGCGGCACAGGGCCGGGCCCTCGGCCGGCGTGGCCAGCAGTGCCTCCGGGCCCGCCCCTTTCCCCCTCCCGTCCGTCCGCGTCTAGCAATTTTCTATCTCGTCATATCTTGGCGCCTGGCATGGCTGCGTCGTGACTCGCCGGTGGGTAATTATCGCAGAGACAAGGGAACGCCGTGGCATCGCCGTGGCACCGCCGTGGCGTCGCCCCGTGACGGGCTAGCTGCCGGCTCCAACGAGGTGCTGACGCTTCCGCACACACAGCCAGCCGGGGCCGGGCTCCCAGCCGGCTGCCGGCCCGTTGTGCAACACTCTGTATGGTACAGCAAGCCCGTCGGCCGCTCGGCCCGTCATAATCATCACGTCCCGGCGGCCGTAATTATCACCTGCCGCTGATTAAGCCGCGTGATTCAACAGACTTACGCCTCATTGTCGTGCTACCTGCTGCTGGCTCAGGCCAGGCCCCGCCCCCGCCCCCGCTCCGCCCCCACACCGCCCTGCCATGCCGTCCTCACGCCGCCGCGCTTCTGTTCTGACGGTGCTATTTTTAAGTTTTCGCTTCCGTTTCCTTTTGTTTCCTATTGTTGTTGAAAAATTCTACGTGGCCGTCTCAGGCGGCGGCAGCGGCGGCCGCAGCAGCAGCAGCACGATGATGAACGCAGCAGACGCGTACTTTGGGGGAACGGCCGCACCTGTGCCTGGGCTGGGGCGAAGGGCCGGCGGCCGGCGCGGTCATAATTGGCTCACGAGCTGTCTTGCTGGCAGTGCCGGGCCGGCCGGAGCCCAGCGCCGTCTCGGCACGACGACGTGGATCAAGCCCCGCGCGAAGCGCTGCTTCTTTAATTAAGCCTTCCTCATTTCGCTATTTCCACAGGCCTAACGGAGAGGCGAGTTCCTAGGTGCGCGCTAATTTGCAGGGATTTGCACTCGATTCCGGTCCTGATTTGATTATCCGATGGGGAGGGGCACGCCAGCCGTGCCGGGCGGGGGTCCTTGGCAGGCAGCGGCCGTGACGCCTCGCATTGACATCTTGCCAAAAGGCAGACGGCTCATATGCATTCAACAAGTAATGCCGTGTTGGATGTTATCACGTAGAAGGGCAGTGCCCGGCCGGTGCCAATACAGTGCCTGCCATTGCCATCGCGTCCGGCCACAAAGGATCGCCCCTGCTGAGGACGGCCTGGCCACGCCATCGGCCATGCCGGCCCGCGCTGACATAAATGTTTCGTCCGTCCGGCCTCCTCTCCTTTCCCAGTAGCAGTGGCCGAAACAATGACACGACGGTTTTTAACATTGTTGGCCGGGCCCGTAATTACGAGAATTGCGCCTTAAACGCACACAACTCTATAAAACGTGTGCGGCACAATATGCCAGGCACTTGTATGGAGGGAGGCGGGGCTCTCGCCCGGCTTGCCGTGGGGCTTGGACTCTGTTCACACGCCAATGGCCATCGCCCTCGCCGTTCGAAGAATCAAGCGGGGGCTCAGCAGAGGGGACCTCGATACAGTTTTTCCCATCACACGTCAGACGTGCGCCCGCCGAGATTCACGGCTTTTGTCCTTCCCGATATATCCCCCAAAGCCCACCGGAACAGCCACAATGACCCGACACCTTTCACGATATTTAGAGACGCCCCCGACATGACGCAAGCAATGCTCTTTAATTGTCGATGGGCGTTGCTCCGCTCACCGTTGTTGTCACATTGTTCACACCCGGCCCACGGTACCAGCGGTACCGACCGCACGGCCCGAGCTTTATTTATGGAGCCCCAAAGCATTAGGTTGTCATGCCGAGAGGAAGTCTCCTACCATTGCCCTGATTAAACAGATAAGTCCGTGTCGTTGTGCACGCTCTGAAGACACCGCAAAAAAAGAAGAAGAAAACAGGAGGCGTGGCAAAAAGGGTGTGCCGAATCGCTTTCCAAAACGGGCCACAGCACTGCGGTTGGACCGCGGCCGCTCCGTGCGCGCGCGCCGGTAGAGCACGCAGCCTGGGAGGTAGGCAACGCGCGAACACCGGTGCGCGCTCAGCGAGATGTTGCCTATCCGAGGTTCGCAGGCGCTCCGGAGGTAGGCATGGGCGCAAAGACGGTGTTTTCCTAACCTGCCCTGCGAGGTTCAGCGAGCGACACGAGGCCGAGGAAGCGGCGCCCAAATCCGTTGTTTTCTCTTTTTCGAAAGGAGCCGAGGAGGGGGACATTAGAGTCGTTTCTTTCCCTGGCTTCATAATTCCGGGCCCGCGGGGCTGCGCCCAAGCTGCGCCCAGGCTGCACGGCTCGTCTCTCTCAGGGGAGCGGCGGCAGGGCCCCCGACGAGGACAGAAAACACTACCTATTTGCCTCGCCATCCATTCGCACGTAGTGGCCAATAAAATGCCGGAGGAGGAGGGGGGCGGGGAAGGGACAGAGAGGGGGTCGCAAAAAAATGCAGTAAGGTGCGGCTGCGCTGCGGTGGGCTGATGGGGGCCCCGCCACGGCCCCGCCACGGCCCCGCCACGGCCCCGCCACGGTCCCCACCCCGCCCGGACCCAGCAATCCGTGCGACGAGGAGGGAGGGTGACGCTTGCCAAGAGAGCGACGGAGACAGACCGAACATGTCGAACCGAACACATCACCGGAACGCTGCCATGAAATATGCCCGGCCGGCTATAAAAAAGAAGTGTGAAGGAGTGGAGGAAATGTTTAAACGGTTATTGGGTGCAGTAGAGGGTTCTTGCACACACTCACGCACACACGCACACGTGCGTGCATAAAGTCCGCGTGTGTTCAATATGGACAAGGCGTCGGGTTCGTTCATACCACACGGGGGGAATTTTAAGACCACTAACCCTAAGGGGGAGGGATTTACGAAGCAAATTTCTCAGCCTGATCAATCGGGAGTGCGGATATCAGGGGTCGGTACCGGGCGGTCCCGGTCGGTACGTGCCCCTCCTGGAGCATGATTCCTTCATTTGGGCCCCGCATGCAAAACCGGATCCCAACACGACACACACACACACACACACACACACACACACACACACACACGCACACGAGCGCGCGCAGGGCGGCCGGCGCACACATACATTACGCCCGTGATAGTCAGTATGAAAGAGAACCTGTCTCGCTCCAAAACGGAACATTTCTTAGGATTAACCACATCCCGGTGTGTTTTCGCACTCCGGTATTCAAATCGGAGTTATGGAGGGGAAGATCATAACTTGAAATAATTTACAGGTCGGGGGCGAGAGGGGGGGTGGTCACGGCACAGAGACGCACGGGGGCAGTGAAGCGTATACCTGCAGTCACAATTTCTCATCGTGATTTTCGACTGAGAGGTGCCGCAGCCCCCTCCACCTCCAGTCCTGAACCGATTATCTGACGACAGGTCAAAGCTTCCAGGACACATAATTAATAGTTGGTCCCGGCCGTGGCCCTGAGGACCCTGAGGACCCTGAGGAGTGTCAACCGCGGGGAGGAGATGAGGACCGTCACCGTCATGTTTCGGCGGCCGGGCCGAGGGCCGGGCGCTGATGAGGTATTCCATCGTGTCGCCAGACGAAACCCGGGTAGGTCGTCCTCGTCTCTCGGAAACCCGTTCCTCTACCCGGCCGAGCTGTCAAAGCACACGCGCTGATAACAGGGCTGCTTTCACACTTGGCCGCGGCTGGAATTTGTGTTTATAGTCGTACACTTCCAGATCGAATTAACATTTTTCGCCCCGATCGAGCTGATCCGCCATAAACCCGATGACGGCCATAACTGATAGTTATCGAGGAGGGAGGATACAATAAAAAGACAGCGGACCGAATTTGTTTCAGGTAACGCCGGCGGATCGCGTTTTTCGCCGACAGCAAGTCGTTGGACCGAGGTTCCCTCTGTTCGGCAGCACTAGCGGGGCAACGGCCGGCCGGCCGGGGATGGGGGTGGCGGGGGCCCCGGGGGCCCTCCACTTTATGGCGCGGGATCCCGGCCGAGCGAGGCGTCAAGACGGGGCGACTAATTAGTACGAGAGAGACGGAGCATCTTGTCCCGTGCGGTCTGAAATATCCCTGCCAGAGATTGTGGCGGCCGGACCCCGGCCGGACAGGACCCGCACCGCCACACCTCACAGCCACGCCGTGGCCACGCCCTGCAGCGGCGGCGGTGGAAATGTCAACCGGTCCGAGGGGATTATTTCGAACGCCGCGCCTCTGCAAAACGCCCGCGCCTGCCGAGACTTCCTCCTCTCTCTCTCTCTCTCTCTCTCTCTCTCTCTCTCTCTCTCTCTCTCTCTCTCTCTCTCTCTCTCTCTCTCTCTCTCTCTCTCTCTCTCTCTCTCTCTCTCTCTCTCTCTCTACCTCGTGCGGCGCGCGCGTAAGGCACATCGCCGGGTCATCGGACTCTCTGCACACTTCCAATAACAGTATGAGACTTTTACGAAGCGGTGGAACCTGAACTTGAACCTGATCGCGCGGGGCTGATGAACGAAGCTCTCCCTACCTACCAAGCTGTGGGCACTGAGCACCCGCGAGGCCCACGAGCAGCCATGGGCCACGAGCGATAAACCTCCACGTCTGCCCGGCGTTTTACTACAGCCTGCCTTGCGCGCCTTTGCGCGGATGCACCAACACTTTTTACTCACCACAGTCCATATCACCGAACGGCTGGGGCTCGGTCAGCACTTGGAAGATCTCGCCGATGTCCGTCTGCACGTCCTTGCCCTCGGCGCGGCGCTGCAGCTGGTGCAGCTGCTCCATCTGCACGTGCTTCATGGAGCGGATGTGCTGCAGCAGCGGCAGGCGCGCGCGCGCCGAGAAGCCGCACAGGGCGCAGTGGTAGATGCGCGGGGCGGTGTTGTGGTCCTCGCGGAGCGCCGCCTCGCACTCGCGCAGGTGCCTGAACAGCAGGCAGCTGGCCTCGTGCCGCTGGCCGGCCGCGTGCAGCTGCAGCTTGTGCGCCGAGTTGGTGTAGTAGTCGCACGCGTGGCACCGCACCTGGATGCCGCCGGGGCTCGTCACGTACTTGAGCTTCCACTCGTTGCGCGGCCCGCCCTCCTTCACGTGGTTCACGTGCTGCAGCCGCTGCAAGTGCTTGTCCGTCTTACAGTGCAGCTGGAAGTTGGCCTTGAGGTTGGTCTTGTAGGAGCACAGCTTACAGACGTAGTGGCCCGCCACCACGGCCAGGATCTCCTGCTCGCGTAGCCGCGTCCGGTCCTCGCTGAGGTGGTGCGACAGCTGCTCCAGCGAGTCGGTGGAGAAGGCGTTGCACACGCAGCAGTGGAACAGGTGCGTGGGGTTGGGGTCGGCGGGGCCGGGCGGCGGCTCCATGGTCTCGGGGTTGAGCCCCATGTCCATGTGGGGCGCCAGCTCCGGGGGGATGTGCGGCGGCATCTGCCCGCCCGTCATCATCTGGATGAGCAGCGCCTGGTTGTAGGCCATGTCGGCCAGCGCGGCCTGCTCCGAGTGCGGCGGCGGCTTGTCCGGGCCGGGGAGGCCGGCGGGGAGGCCTGTGGGCAGGCCGCCGGGGAGCAGGCCGGGGTGGAAGTGCAGCAGCGACTCGAGCGACAGCTGCTGCTGGTGCGACTGCTGCAGCGCGCTCAGCGTCTGCATGTGCTTCATGGACTGCTGCAGCACCATCATGTTGTGCGTGTGCTTCTCCGACGTCATGTGGATGCGCAGGTTGCGCGCCACGTTGGTCTCGTAGTTGCAGACGTCGCACCGGAAGGTGGGCTTGGGCTTCTGCTGGGGCTGCGCCGCGGGCACGCTGGGGGAGCCCAGCCCCGCGGACTTGGGCGGGGGCGTCTGCAGCGCCGGGTGGGAGAGCGCGTCCGCACTGTTGACGCCGCCGTTCTGCAGCTCCTGCATGTTGTTGAGGTGCTTGTCGGACTGCATGTGGATGCTGAGGTTGCCCTTGGTCGTGGTGGAGTAGTTGCAGACCTCGCACCGGTACGGCTTGTAGCCGCACGTGTACGTCTCGCCGCGCGCGAGCCGCGGGTGCGGCTGGCCGGCGATGCAGTACAGGCACGACGTCTCCGTCTCGGGGTGCTTCTCCTTCATGTGGATCTCGAGCGTCTCCTGGTACTTGTAGTGCCAGTTGCACTTGGGGCACTTGAGCGTCTTGCACGAGTTCCGCGAGTGCATGTTGGCGAGCGGGCCGCCGAGCCGCGACGAGCTGAGGATGAGCTCGCACTTGGCGCACTCGACGCCGCTCGGCCGGCCCCCGATGTGGTCGGGGCACACGCCGATGGTGGTGCCGGTGAGGAAGCTGGGAGGGGGCGGCGCGAACGGGTTGCCCAGCTGCAGCGGGCTGGGCGACGGGCTCGCGCCGGGGGATACGCTGTTGCGGCCGTGTGAGGGCGGCCCCGACGGCGGCCCCACGGGGCTCTTCCTGGTCAGGTCCATGACGCTATTCAGGCCGTTCACCATCAATCTCTGGTGGTTAAAGCTGAGGAAATTGTTACTATTGTTACTGCCGTTTTGCGACAGGGAGACTGGGGACGTCTCAGGAACATGAGGCTGCGGCAGCCGCGGGTGCTGTTGCGGCGACTGCTGCGGGGTTGGCCGCTGGGGCGAGGCGCTGGCGCGGTCCACGGAGCGCCGGTGCACGACGAGGGACTGGGCCTCCACTTCGTCGCGGTCGCGGTGCTCCCGGTCCGCGTCGTGCTCCGGACCGGGCCTGGACGGGGGCACGGGCTCGAGGAACGACAGCAGGGGCTCCTTCTCCTTGCCCACCACCTGGATGATGGCGGACGCGTTCTGCTGGCTGAGGATCTCCTTCTCGTCGTCCCGCAGCACCAGGTTGTGGTCGCCCATGGCGTGGGCGACGAACGACTTGGTGTAGCCGAACGACAACTTGCACACGAAGCACATGAGGATGGGCTTGACGGGCACGGACGTGGCCTCCTGTGCGGGGATCTTGAGCTGCTTGCGGGCACCGCTGTCCTTGCCCTCGTCCTTGTCCTCGGCGCCCTTGCCGTCCCGCACCGAGTACACGCGGTAGCTGTGCATGACGGGGACGTCGGTGGGCTGGTGCCTGCTGGCGAGGGCGGCCTGCTGCTGCTGGTGTTGCTGCTGTTGCTGCTGGCCGTACAGCGCCGAGTACAGCGCCGGGTTCCTGCTCACGTAGAAGGCGTTGGCGATCTGCGGGAACACCTGGTTCTGCTCGGACAGGCTCACCCCCCGCCCGTCCACGATGCAGCCGTCACCTATCTCCTCCTCGCTCAGCTCGCTGTCCTCGATGATGTACGCGGAGCCGTCCGGGTTGTACACGATCTTGCCGTCGAACTTCTCCACGTCGTTGGTCCCCCACGAGTCTTCGGCGTCCGCGCTCGGCTGGCCGGCAGCCGCCGACGGCGCCTCCTCCGTGCCGCCGTGCGCCAGCGTGGTGGTCATGGGGACGTCGTCGTACTTGCTGCCGGTGGGCGGCGAGGTGACGCGGCGATCGTCGTCCGCCTGTCGGGACGCGGCCATGAGCGCGGCGGGCGGCGCCGCCGTCTCCTCCTCGGGGCTCATGCTGCTGGTGTCCTGCTGGTGTCCGGGGCCCTGCAGGCCGGGGCCGGGGCCGGGGCCTCGGGGCTCGTCTACAAGACTGCCATCGTCCTGCGGTGTGGGCATGGCGGTCAACGCAACATCACATGCTGCTGCTGGGACCGCCGGCTCCGCTCTGGAATCAGACAGAGAAAACAGTGTGGTCAGAGAGAGCGAGAGAGCGCCAGGCCGCCTAATGTCACCTCAGGAGGATCAGTGCCTGGGGTTGTTGGGTCCGTATCGGGGTGGTGTGTGCACTGTGAGATAGTGGCCAGGGCCGGGGCCGCACGCAGCAGCTGGCCCCGCCGGCATTCCGCCACAGCAGCGCCGCTCCATGCCGATCCGAAAATGATATCAAAAGCGCCCCTGCCCGGGCGCGCGCGTGGGTGCGACAGAGATGCGAGACATTGATGCGGGAGACAGTCCCGGATGACTACCCCCCCCCCCTCCCCCGCCTTACCCCCTCCAGTTTTCGGGCCGGGGCCTGAAACCCGAGACAGGACGCCCTGAGTCAGGAGGCCACCGAGTCGTGCCGGTAGGCAAGCAGGCAGGCAGCCACAACCAGCCATGTGTGCAAATTCGCAGAGGTAAATTGGTCAGGAAAGAGACACACACACACACACACACACACACGCACGTACACGCACCACAATGAGAGACGGCCGCAGGAACAATCACGCACAGGGCGTGCAGTGCGCGGCGCTGTCCGAATCTGATCATCTCGGCTCGGTCCCGCCAGGCCGCCGGGCCATGCGCCTGCGCCTTACGTGAGGAGGACGTCAACGGCAAGGGCCTCCACACCACCGGAGGAGCGGGGCAGGGCGGGGCGGGGCGGGGCGGGGCGGGGCGGAGGGGCGGAGCGGGGCGGAGCGCCTCACGGCCGATTGCCATCGCAAGAGCATGAAAACTCAGCATCTAATGATACGACTATCTCACGCATACGGTCTAATTAATGCAATCAGTGGGCCGTGCACGTGGTCATTATCAGCCCACACGCCTCTCTCTCCCTCTCACTCCCGGCCCCGCCGCGGACGCCCGTGTCTCCCTCCCCCCCTCCCTCCCTCCCTCTCTCGCTCTACGCTCCGCTGCAGTGCTTTGCGCGCTGCTCGGGCCGAGGTACGTTTTCGCATCACTGTCATTAGCTATTGATGGCGCGCATTGTTCTACAGCGAAACAACCACCACCACCACTACCACCACCGCCGCCGCCCCACCGCCGCCCCACCGCCGCCACGCAGCACGGCACCTACACTCTCTAAATACCCGTGCGTGGGCGGCCGCCGCGGGTACCGTGGAGGTAGGTCCGTAGGTACCGTAGGTACCGTATCGCCGCCGAGGAGCAGAGGGGTCTGCTCTCAAAAGTGTGCGGACCGATATCCAGCCCACGTGACAACGCTCCCGGTGATGCTTATCTCCCTCGGGCCCCGCCACGGAGAATGGTACCCGTTGTCCGGCCGGCGCTGTACCGTACCGCACCCATCAATTCGTCCGAATCGCAACGGAAAAGTGTGAACGGCACATACCGCATGAGAGGGCAGCCATTATGTGGACGCCTCAGCACACACACAACACACACACACACACACACACACACACACACACACACACTCGCATAGTTATCTGGGACGTAACATCTTTGGCTTTCACAATGGATACCATTGAACACATCATCCGACGACGACGAAACCAAACTCGGGCTGCTCCTGCTACGCCGCCGCTTCCTTTTATTATTTTTTCGGATGAACCGGGCAAAGGAAAGAGAGGAGAACAAGGCGGAGAGGGGAGGGGGAGAGAGATGCCCAGTGCCAGATAAGTTGACGGAGCTTTACGTATCTCTAATCACGACAATTTTGTTGCAGGTCGAGGAGGCAGCAGGACCCGGCAGGACCCGGCAGGACCCCACGGTGCCCGCTGGCCCCGCTGGCGCGCGCTGTAAGTACAAATTACTTGACAAAAGACCCTCTCGGCAGCGGGCTGACCGCAGGAGGTGAGCGGGACGGGGGGAGGGGGACGGGACCAAGAAGAAAATAAGGACAGAAAACTCTTAAAAACCAAGGTAAAACCATGAAAATTACTCGTAATTATTGCACTGGCCGCCCCGCCGCCCGCTCCGAATCAAAGCCTAATTTGGAAAGAGTCGCCCCGCCGAGGTCCTCTCCTTGGCGCCTGCTGCTCTTCCTCCCTGGACCGCACCAATTATATACCCTTGACGTAAGTGGCCCGTCCCGCCGGCGTCCCCCGCCCCGCCAGAGGACCGCCGCCCGCCGCCCCGCCGTCCCGCCCCGTGCCCCCGCAAAAGTTTAGAGTTTCGCCGCACTATTGTTCCCGAATGAATTCACCGGGACTCATTACACACATACACAACTACGCACCGCAGCAACTGCAGCGAGCGCGCCGACCCGGCCGCCATCTTCCCCCCGACTGAGCCTGCCGGCGGCCGCCAACATGAGCCGGCGCGGAGGGGAGGGGGCGGTGCCGCTGGCGGTGCCCTCCAACCCCTTCCCGCACCAACCCGCCGCACCGCGACTCGCATGCAAACTGCCGGGGCGCCACCACCGCCTCCGCCGCCTCCGCAGAGTGCCAGAGTGTCCTGCACGGCACGCGGACGGCGGCAGCGTCGCGGCATTTTGACGACTCCGGAGCAGTACTGGAACGCGCGGCTTTTCAAAGAGGGTGGGCCTCGCGGGCCTCGCTGGCGGCGTAGTGCAGCCGGCCGCCGCTAGAGGGCGTGGCGTGCGCCGCGCACCCCACCGAGCGCCGGCGCGGCGGCCGGGGGGGCAGAGGGGGGGGGGGGGTCGGCGACCGGCCGGCTAGGCTCTGCCGCCCCCCTCCCTTTCTCTATGCGGTCCAAAATCAACATCAACTGACGCGTGACAATATGGGGCCACGCCACAATAATAACAAATAATAATTGCTCAATGACCGTGAGAGAAATCGAAAGACCGACAACCATCCACGCTGGGAGTGATTTTCCATTTTCACACGCAAGCAGTAGTATGCTGAACATAAACTATGAGAATTTCCACGCGGGGAAGAAAGACGGACACGGACGTCAGGGCAGGGACGAGCCAAATCAAGTGTCACGACGGCGAGCACCGACTGCCGCTGCTGCTCGTGAAGGACAGCAGTGCACACGTTTCCAGATTGCACAGACCGATAGGCCCCGAAGCCGGAGACGGCCCGGGGGGAGGGGAGGGAGGAGGTAAGGGGCGATTTCCGGTCGGGTCCCTGCTCCGGCCGGGCCGGCTGTGATCGGGACGGGCTCGTGTTCGTTGCGGCAGGTCAGCGGCGATAGCCGTGCGGCAGCAGCACTGCACCAGTAGCACTGCCGTCGGCTAGTGGTGCGAGGCAGTGCGAAGCAGTGCGAAGCCGCGGCGAAAACGGGCCGGAAAATGATTTCTGCCACAGGGAGGCAGGCACCACCAGCCACGCCAACAAATCAGCTGTTCCGCCGGGCGCCGGGGGCAGCCGGGCGCAGCCGGGGGCGGCCGGGGGCGGCCGGGGACAGCCAGGGGCGGACCGCCACGGACTGCCACCCCGATCACGTCGCGCCGTATCGACAGACGACACGCCGGACACAGGGGGAAGCGCAAAAGGAAACAACACGAAAGAGAGAGAGAGAAGAGAGAGAGAGAGAGAGAGAGAGAGAGAGAGAGAGAGAGAGAGAGAGAGAGAGAGAGAGAGAGAGAGGGAGGAGGGGCAGAGCGTGTCATCGACACTCCCCAGCCCGCCCCCACATGCTCGGCTGCTCGGCCGTTACACAACAATAATACACTACTACCTATCGATTTTACATTTATAATTACATCGAAATGCCCCCCCTCCTTCTTTCCCCCCACGGCTGCTGCTGCTTCGGAAAAAGGTCTCAATACATGTACCACTATAACGGAATACGTATTCGTCATTACTTTAAACAATACCCCCCCGCGCGCGCGTGCCCGCTGCATGTGAAATCACGGCAACAACTCATGAATAGTCATCACAATACCACACACACACACACATGCGTGTATATCTCTATATATATTTTCCATTTTGTACCTTCCGCGCGCTGTGCGAGTGATTTTCGTGCCGATAACGCTTCGAATTTTCAATGAGCCGCTCTCCGCCGCGATAGGGGAGGGAGGGTGCGCCACCCCCTCCCCTCCGACAGTGCACTGCATTTTTCGACAGCTGCAGTGGTAGAGTGAACTCACCTCCACGACACTCGTCGGCGCTTGCGAGGGAAAAAATCGATCGACACGCACACACACACACACACACACACACACACACACAGCATGTGCATGTACACGCACTAGTATAGCACTTTTGAGAAACACACGAAAAAATTCGGGGTGGTGGTGGTGGTGGCTGGGGAGTGTGCGTCCGCGGGGGAGGGAGGGATTGGGGGGGGGGGGGGGGGGAGGAAGTGCATCTGGGCCGTGGCGCGGCGGTGGCGGTGGCAGTAGGGTTGCGCTGATCGGGGGAAACCCACACGGCCGGCTCACACAGCTCGCCGTCCGCACCGCGCTAGCCGCCGGCGAAACATCTCCGCGCCGCCCCGCCCCCTTCAAAACGCGGCGCGGCATCAAAAAAAAAAGTTTAAAAAAAATATCTGATGGACAACAACACGCCGCCGCAGGGTGTGTTACGGTGTGAGGGAAGCACGTGAGGAACAATGTTGTTGGCGCCGCACCACCCCCTCCTCCCCACCCCCTACCCCTTCTCAAGAAGGGGATGAAGCCCATCAATGCTCTACTTAGGTACGCAACCAGGGCAATGAGGACCAAGCGAGCGACACGGTGGAGGGGCGCAAGGCTCCACACACACACACACACATCCTCCATCCTTCTTCCGACAAACACATAGAAAAATATAATTTAGTTTTCAGAAAACGGACCGCGCTGCCGCAGCCGCTGCCGCAGCCGCTGCTGCCTGCGCGCATGCGCCGACGGACCACGACAACACGGCCCTCGGACAAAAGGCATCGTGTGGCAGATTTGTGTCCATTTGCATAAATACCAATATGCACAATACGACATGATACGAGAGACGTCGTTCTCAGAAAGCGGGGCGACACCGTGAACCCCATCGTGTTCCCCCTTCACCAGGAGGAAAGAGGGAGGGGGGGGGGGAGTCGTTCCTGGGGTCATTCGGCACACACACACACACACAGCCAACGCTCTAATGTGCGTCTGGAAGGAAAACAAAAGGACACCGCCCGGAGGGGGCAATGCCGAACAAATATTGGTCCGAGTCAAAACGAAAGTGATAACGAAGAAACTAAAGGAAGAAGGAAAAGAAGACGTCGGCGGCGGCGGAGGAGGAGGCGGGGGAATGTGTGGGCGGACATGACTCTTTATTGACATAAGTTGAGTCAATAGATGCTAAGCAGCGCGGCGTGATCGAACCAAAAGCCCGAACCGTCGGAACCGTGGCGTAGCGGCGTGTTTGTCTTGAGTTGTGTTTGACTTGGGCCGAGTCATTCACCCGAGGCCACCTTGGTCGTGATTGGACGGGGCCCGGCTCTTCAGGGCCCCCGCCAAAGATAACAACGTCCAGCCATGGACTAGGGAGGTTCAGGTTCACTTTTACAATAATTCTCTTTCCTTCCTTCACTTTTTGATCCGGGCGAAATTTTGGGCCGGTGCTTCTTTCTCCCCGACCACCACCGCGGCTTCGGCGCGACCCCACGGGAGTGTAATGACCGATCGGTCCGGCCGGCAGCGCTATCTGGCGGTGAGAACAAGAGATAAAAAGAGAATAAATACCTCTTAAACACGGCAGTAGTACGGCAGTGCGTCAAAGCAATCCGTGTAAACACACCAATCAGACCACAACAAGACCCGCGGCGCGGATCAACGGCCTTATTCCCACCACCGCCGCGCTCCGCTCCAGTGGGGCCGCCGGCTGCCCGCCGGGACACCGACTGCGAATAATCACACGTCTCCCGATGCATTAATTGCACCGCGCGAGAGTCCCGTCCCGTGCGCGGCCGGCCACCACTCGACACCACCGGCCACCGACCACCGGCCAAGTGGACAGCGGTCAAGATAACGCGGCCCACTCGCCCTCGAGTGGGGCGGCAAACACTGCTGCAGCGCCACGCCGCCGCACACGCGCACGGCACGGCACGGCACGGGGTGGCCGGAAAAGGGCTGCCGGGGGAATCCCCGTCCCCGGCTGGCCGGACGGCTGCGACAGGCCGCGCTCATCACGTAAGAAGGGCGAAAAAGAATTTCTGAATTTCGGAAGGGGGTCGCCGGGCTGTCAAAATCACATCGCGCCGCGCGCGCACGACCCCGGCCGGCACCGCACCGGCCGCATTCCTCCCAGGCTCTCTCTCTCTCTCTCTCTCTCTCTCTCTCTCTCTCTCTCTCTCTCTCTCTCTCTCTCTCTCTCTCTCTCTCTCTCTCTCTCTCTCTCTTGCTCTCCCATCTCTGGGCTTTCCCATTAATAGTCGAGAGGGGCGCACATGCAGTGCGGGGAGGGGATGAGGGAGGAGAGACAAAGGGAGAGGGATAGAGCAAGAGGGCGGGGCCCCCAAAGAGAGAGAGAGAGAGAGAGAGAGAGAGAGAGAGAGAGAGAGAGAGAGAGAGGAGAGAGAGAGAGAGAGAGAGAGAGGGTGATGCAGGGAGGAGAGGGGCTCATTCATTGTCACATAAATTCCTTTCTTCGCGGTCGGCGGATAGTTCGCCACATACCATCCATACACCGCGGTCCTCGACGATCCGCCCTTTCCCGCGCTCGGGACTCGAGGCCGGGCTATATACACACACACACACACACACACACACACACACACCGCCCCGTTCGATTCGGCCCCCGATTTAAATCTTCCGGAAGGGGTTCTTCCCCAGAACGCCATCTGCCGTCCTTTTTACGGTCAGAGACGGAGCTAATCGCGCAAGAACTCCCCCCCCCCCCTAAGGGGTAAAGCAGCCCCCCCCCCCCCTTTCGATTTTTTCCCGCCAGGGCTCGGCGAGATTTGAACCCGCGCCAGTTCAATAACACTAAAGTGAATGGTGTGTGTCTTTTCCCCCTTCTCTCCTCGCGCCCTGCGTGGTGGCGGCGCTATCGCGGGCATCTGAAGAGGCACACAGCACCAGAGAGAGAGAGAGAGGGAGAGAGAGAGGGGGGGGGGGGTGAAAGGGGCACCAGAGTGTGCGGCGACAGGGAGAGAAAGAGGGAGAGGGAGAGAGAGAGAGAGAGAGAGAGAGAGAGAGAGAGAGAGAGAGAGAGAGAGAGAGAGAGAGAGAGAGAGAGAGAGAGAGAGAGAGAGAGAGAGGCAGGCGCGTGCACGCAACGCATACGAACGAACAGAATGGCAAAAGCGAGCAGCCGGACTGCTCTGCTCTCAGAGATGTTGGCGCGGCGGGGTCGGCGCAGTGTAGGAGAAACCCGCCTTGCCTCGCGAGCAGCGGCGGCAGCAGCAGCAGCGGTGGAGCGGTGGTGGTGGAGGCGGCGGTGTTGGATGCCCGGCGGTAGGTGAGTACCCGGCGGCCACCAGCACGGCGTGCGTCAGTTCCTCATCCATCCATAGCGGCCTGGCCGGCCTTTTGCATTTCGGCGCGGGATGGCGCAGGCAGGAGCCGCCCCTCACACGGCCAGCGGCAGGAGACTTTCTCGCGCTCGGCCCGCCACGCCGCGCCACGCCCCCACAATGCCATGGGAACAACTATATCAGGCCGCGGCCATCGCGGTGGCGTCTGCCGCGCGGCTGCAGCGGTGGCCGCTCGGTGGCTACGCGCATCCCATTGGCCGACCCACTTTGCACCTCCGCCAACCCTGCGGTGGTGTGGGCGATAACAACTACACCCTTTCCTCCCCGGCGCCGAACACACCCGTCCCGGCTGCCGGACTCCATTGAGGCGCACAGCGCACAGCCACCGCCGTGCGATCGGCACCCGACACAATTCAAACCGCAGCCGATCGACGACGCGGCCGCCCAGGCAACCTAAGACAAATGAAAAGGAGCGGGAGGCGCGCGCCGAGACAAAAACTTCACTTTCCGAAATTCGTGCCGGTGGTGGCCGGCGGCGGCGCGGGCCAGCCGTGGTGTTGGAACGTTAGAGGTTCAATTCCTCGAAAAGCATATAGATGTATACGAGTGGGACAATAAGTATTGTACTGCCGCGCTACACCTGCAGGGCCAAGCCGAGGGTGGCGGGGCGGGGGAGGGGGCGAAGGCCAGGTGGGCCACCTCTGCTACAGCTCGCACTTTTATTCCTTTTGTCGTCGGCCCGAGAGAGAGAGAGAGGGGGGGGAGAAAGAGAGAGAGAGAGTGCGCGCGCTAAAGGATTCCGGCTTCGTTTTGCGACAATATCACATGCAGATTACTGTCTGAGGCTGCCCGGGCTGGGCTGTGCTGGGCTGGGTAAGGTGCCCTTGCGCCTCGGTGCGTCGGTATGACGGTCGCTGGGCATAATGCGGCCGCAAGGGCTGCAGCAGCAGCAGCGAACGCGACGCTTGCAATTACTACTACCTGTATTATACGCGGCATTCGGTTAGACTCGCATGCGTGCGTGCCAGCTAACTACTGCAGGAGCGCAGCAGAGGAGGGAGGAGAAGGCGGAGGAAATCCGAAACTAGGTCGCCCGTTGTCTTGCCTTACTCTTTTCTATTGTGCATTGGGGCTATTGTGCATCATTTCGGGGTCCCGATCGACACATGTGGAGGCGAGGCGGAGGGAGCAGACGGTGCAAATGTGCCTAGAAACAATAGGTGTGGTTCGGCAAATCCGCTCCCCCCCCCCCCCTCCTCTAGGCAACTCTGCACCTCCCCCGAGAGCACGGCCTGTCCTTGTGTTCTTGGACGGTTTTCCCGAAAGTAAGAGTGCAGCAGCAGCAGCCGGCTTAGGACGCGGAAACGCCACTGCCCTCTATAAAGCACAGCAGTGCCACTTCCCAGAAGCTGCGGCGGCGGCAACGCTGCGGCAGCGGAAGGCGGCGCATCTCAAGACGAAAACGATGCGAGGGGCCGTCCGCAAAGCAGAAGCGGCGGCAGAAGCGGCGGCAGAAGCGGCGGCCAAAGTCATCGGCAGAGCGCTGCGAAATACACAGCAAATGAGGGATAGGATGGCGGCAGCGAGCCGAGCTGAGCCGGAGCGAGTCGTGCCCCTAACCTCCGCTCTGCTCTATTGTGTCGTCCCGTTACCTGCGAACGCGGCGGAAAGAAGAAGAAGAGGGGGGGAGAGAGAAGAGAGAGAGAGAGAGAGAGAGAGACGAGCGTTGTGGGAAGAGACAGAGAAAGACGGCGAGGAGCTGCTGCTGTCGCACAGGATCTGCACTGCTTGCTTGCTCTGCCTCCGCGCGCTCCAAGGTTTCGGGGGGCTTTTATGATCATAACTGCTTCAAGCTTTGCCCCCTCCTACCGCGCCTCTAACCCGGCTGCTGCTGGCAAAGAGAAGAGAGAGAGAGAAAGAGAGAGAGAGAGAGAGAGAGAGAGAGAGAGAGAGAGAGAGAGAGAGAGAGAGAGAGAGTATTAGCAAATGTTGCCGTGGTGGTGGTGTTTTATGATCCAGAGACCCCTGTTGTTCTAAAACCCCTTTTCGGCCCCCCTCCCCTTTCTTCCTTTCCGCCTTTCTTGCAGCGAGAGCCCTCCTGTTTCCAGACGGCTTTTAGCACGGGCGAAAAGGAAAAGCAATAAAAATAAATGTGACGAAGCAAATAATTACAAAGTGGACATTTTTTTACATTTTTTTTTGCACCACGCTTATTGCGACGCGCAATTCACCGGTTAGTGACGAGATTTAAAGTGTAAAGTTGTCGGCCGATCGAATTGAACCCTCGCGGTTACGAACGCGCGGCGCGAACGCGGCGATCCGCTGCGTCACCGCGAGTGCAGGAGTGACGCAGCGGCGCCATATGGTCCAGGGGGCGCGTCCGAACGGGGTAAAGCCGCCGCCGCCGCCTGTTCGGAGGCAGCCCGATGGCGGCTGGCGGCCCCGGACCGGGCCGGAGGGACGCGCGGACCTATATAGCGCGGGCCTCACTCGACCTTCCATACCGACAACGGAACGGAACCCGACATGTATATAACACTCTGCGAAACAAGTCCGGGTGGCGCCTGAAAACAACCCGCGCCGCGCAATGCACGGAAATAAACGTGAGAAAATGGAGGTGGCGGTTTCGGTGGTGTTATCTCCATCACACGCGCGGTTTTCCCCCCGCGATTCTGCCGTGGGCCGCCCGCGGCTGCCGGGCCGATCGCCGGCCACAGACAGAGAATAATAAAATGATCTCTTTCGGACGTCCCCAACAAGGTCGCCGGCCCGGCACGAGGCTGGCTGGACCACTGGGCGCAGGCCGCCTCCCTGTCCAGCACCGAGAGCGCAGCAGCGCAGGCCGGCCGTGATTTCCACTTTGCAAAACAGTCTTGCCAACACAACAATGGCAACAGGCTTGGCTTGGGACACACCAACCACCTTAGGGGGAGGGGTGGGGGGCTTATTGGGGGTATGGTCCAGCAGCAGCAGCAGTAGCAGTAGCAGCAGCAGCAGCAGCAGCAGCAGCAGCAGCAGCAGCAGCAGCAGCAGCAGCAGCAGCAGCAGGGCCGGGCGGCAATCTTTGTGCCACCACATGCACACGGCGTGCGCAGGTAAAGCGAGGGCAACTAGTGCTGTGCAGGCCGGGCCGACTCGACACCCAAAAATACCCAACAAGTATGACAACCCAAGTTTCGCACGTGAAGAAGAAATTCTCATCTCGGACTCGGACCCTTCATTAAAGCGGCTTTGGCGCAGGCCAGAGGGGCGGAAGTGGGTGTAGACGCGGCAGCCCTACCCACACCGGGCCGGGCGGGGGCAGGGGGGGGCAACGCTGCTAAAAGGGTAGCCAACACAATTGCGAGCCCCCTTTCAACCCCTTCCCCGCGCGCCCGCCTAGGTGTGCTCGGCAGCTGGAGCGACGGCGGCAGCGGGGGACAAAATGGCGGACGGGCACAGGTAATGCACCACGAGATCGGCAAAGACCGGCGAGACCTCCGGCGGGCCGAGGCGGGCCGCGAGCGGTGCGGGTGGGAGAGGGGGGGGGGTCTTCATATCGCAGCAGGGAGACACCAACCGCCACACCGCCCCGTGGCCAGGGTGCTTGGTTAGTTGGGGGCGGTGGAGCGACGCGACGCGAAAAAAATATATATAATACAATACTACTGCAAAAATGTAGGTTATACACCGTGAGAGTGTGCAGCTGGCGGCGTTGATGGCTGGCGAGGAGACGCACTCACTCACGGGGACCGCGACAACAGACAGACAGACGCGTCCAGTTTCCCTTCCCCCCGGCGGCAGCGGCCCCTTATACGGCGGAAATCAACTAGCTCTGCAGCCCGCGGGGCCCCCGGGGGCCTCCGGGACCTCTAGGGGGGCACGACAGCGGCCCCGCACTGTGTGTGTGTGTGTGTGTGTATAATACTTTGTACGTACAAAACCAACCGCGTGCGCGCACTACGTAACGCCTACGCACTGTACGTGCCGTATGTGCGGGACGGTAAATCACGAAATTAACTCCCCACGCGCGCGGCGCAGCCGGGATAATAAACGTCCGAAAAATAATCCCAAATTCCTTAATTAGACCTTAAATCACGGCAGTGGCCCGGCCACGGCCCGGCGGCAGCAGCGGCGGCCGTGGGCCCTGTGGGCCCTGCCCGCCCGGTTTCCTGCCCGCAACACCACAATATTGGTGCGAAACGAAGGAAAAGGCGAGGAGGGAAGAGGCAAAGCGAAGGGGGCGGGGAGAGAGGGGGGCGGCGGTGAAGGAGTCAACATAAATATAGCTGGCCACGATACGATGCCTTGCGCCGGAGCTTACCAGAGCTTAGCCACCTACCCCCCCCCCCTCTCCGCCTCCCTCCTCGTCGTCGGCCGCCGGTCGCTGTCCACGACTCATCCTCTCTCTCTCTCTCTCTCTCTCTCTCTCTCTCTCTCTCTCTCTCTCTCTCTCTCTCTCTCTCTCTCTCTCTCTCTCTCTCTCTCTCCCGCCTCGGCTGGCTGCTGGCTGTCGGCCTGCAGGCTGGCTGCGCGGTCTGGCTGGCTCGGTTTCAGACGGAGCGACAAGTTTTCGCCAACGTCTTGCTTCCCCATCGATCAGCCGGGTAAAACTTAGCTTTCGGGGGGCGCCGCGCCACGCCACAACACTCTTGCTGGCCGCATATCCAAAAACATATGCCATGCCGATACCGCCACACCTCAGCCCATCCATCGGCCGCCTGCCTCCGAGCCTGCCAGCCTCCCTGCCGCCGCCGCCACCACCGCAGCAGCAGCAGCAGCAGCAGCAGCAGCAGCAGCGGCCCGCCCCCTAATGCGCCCGTACAAACACATACAGGCGCGGGGGGGGGGGGCGAGGGTGAGCGAGGGGAAGCGAACAGGGAAGCGAAGGGGAGAGAGAGAGAGAGAGAGAGAGAGAGAGAGAGAGAGAGAGAGAGAGAGAGAGAGAGAGAGAGAGAGAGAGAGAGAGAGAGAGAGAGAGAGAGGGGGGGGCAGGAAGGGGTGGGGGGGGGCAGCCATTTCAAAAATAGAATTTTTAATTGTGGTTTTTATGGTGAGGAATCCAGTGCCGAGCCTTCGGGGCTCCGCCGGCTCTGCTGCTCTGGTCGGCTGCCGCCACGCTCTGACGCCGCGCGTGCGAAGGGGGGCCCCCAGCTGGTGCCGGGGGGTCTTGTGGGGCCCCGGCGCGGGGCAGTATACCGGGAAGACATGCGGCAATGACAAGTGTGTGCGGACGTCCGCGTCCCTCCCCTAGCCCAACCCGCCTTTCGCCCCTGACGCGACCTATAAAAGTCCTGGAATCGGTCGGTGAGTGTCTGCCAGCTCCGCCGCCTGTCGCTACATCCGGCCCGGCGGGGCAGACGGGGCTGGCAGTCAGGCGCGTGCCGCCGTGCGGCCGGCCCGGCGGGACCAGCTTACTCCGCTCCGGCCTTGCACGCT
The DNA here is from genome assembly GCA_038380765.1 of Odontothrips loti. NCBI lineage: Eukaryota > Metazoa > Arthropoda > Insecta > Thysanoptera > Thripidae > Odontothrips > Odontothrips loti. The sequence goes on from CM076245.1 coordinate 10,232,721, forward strand.
CCGTCCGTATGCACACCGAGATTCGATTCGGCCGGCCGGCCACGGGCTTCCCCCCCCCCGGTCCGTTCAAGCATGCGAGGATTTTACGACCGTTTTGGGAACGGGCCGAACAGGCACGGGTGCAGGGCAGCAGGGCCCAGGCCAGCCCAGGCCGCGCCGTCGAGTTTTAATTCCGTAATGGAGCGGCCTCGCCTTGCCTCGCCACGGCCCAGCAGCCGAACCGTACGTGTCCATACCGTAAAACAGCGGACACTTGGCACGCACTCATTAAAATTCACTCACAGCCGGCGGCCGCGGCGGCCGCAGGGCGGACCGAAACCCGGCCAGGACGATAATACTGCGCCGTTCTGCGGAGAGCGGGCGGCCAGGGCACGAACCAGGAGGAATAACAACGTTTTCGCCGCCGCGATGACGCGGCACCGCCATGTCGACTGTCTATGATGGCCGGTACCGTACTGATCACCCGACTCATCTCCTCCGTTCATTATCCATCATTTTCCCCTTCCTTCTTGCTTCCCCATTTTCCCGCCTCCCGCAGTGGCGGCGGTGGCGGTGGCAGGGGTGGGCAGTGTGGTAGCACTGCACTCCTGGCGCCGGCGCCAGAGGAATCGTGCGACGCGCGCCACGCCAGCGGCAGCCAGCGGCAGGCAGAAGTGTGAGCGCACGAGGACCAGAGCAGCGCAGTGGAATCCGGAGGGTTGCAGCGGCGGCGCCGCGACTCAGGTGCGCCAACCACGAAACGAAATCAGCGTGCAGTGCTGCCAAGCGCCGCCGCTGCTGGCCAGGGACGCCCGCGCGCGCGTTACGGGGCAGAAAACGAGGGAAAAATGGGAGGCGAAAGGGGAAAGCAGCGAGTGGGAAGAGAGGAAAAGAAAGAAAGAGAGAGAAAGAATAGTAGTGTACGTGAGGGAGGCGCACGCGGCGACACGTTTGTAATGAGCGGTGCGAGCTGCGCCCGCCAGATGGCGCGTCGGTTCGTGAGGACAAAACTAACAGTCAGCATAATTACTAATCGCCCTCCCCCACCCCCTTTCCTCTTTTTCCACGTCGTTCTTGTCATTATTCCCCCCCCCCCTTCCTTTTTCCCCTTTTATTTTATTTTTCCGACTCTTTTTTATTATTACGATCCGGCCGGACGAGGTGTGTGTGTGAGTGAGTGTGTGTGTTAGGGAGAGGGAGAGAGAGAGAGAGAGAGAGAGGTGTGATACCAGAGCGAGTTCTCGCGCCTCTCGACTGCTCGAGATATCGATTGACGTGCACCGTCACGTAAAGGAGGGAGAAGGGGAGGTAGAGAGCCACGACCAGAAAAGAGGAATCATATCGGGAGAGGAAAGTTAACGAGGAAACTGAAAATATAGTCAAACAGAATAAAAAGTAGACAGCGGGCAGGGGAAAAAAATCAAGCACAGCAGTGCGGTATGGGAATGCTCGTTGCGTCACTATGCTACTAACTCATTTCCGTGCGGCGCTTTGCTGGGTTTGCTCTGTGACTAACCCTGACTAAGTGTGACCACTGCCCGCTACCGGCCACTACTGCCACGCCACCAACGTTAACGACGACCAGGCCGAAACTCATTAAGTCGCCCATTTTTTCATTATTATGATTATTCGTCCGGCGCACGCCTGTCTGTCCGTCCGTCCGTCTGCCCGACTGTGATTATTCTGGGATTGCGTGGAACGACGCGCCACGCCACGCCACCGCCTGCTTGACCGCCGAACGTAAGGCCCCGAAGCACACACACGCGCTCACTAAAAACTCTCCAACGAGAATCAAATCGGCATACAAGACCGACTTGAGCGCGCGTCAAACCAAAATAACACGCAGCGGCGCGGGGAAGGCTGCAGAAGCCGCAGCGGCACCGGCGGCAGCAGCCTGTACTTGCCCGGCCCGGCCACCACCTCCGCCCCGCCTAAAGCTCGGATCGAAATAATTATTTTGCGCGGGCTACGGCCTCTGGGCCAAACAAGCCGCACGAGCCCGGCATGGGCAGCCATGGGCAGCCATGGGGGCCGCAGTCATAGCCGGGGACGGCCTTGGGGCGTGTCGGCAGCAGATGGAGGCGCCCGCGAAGCGACCGCCAGCGACCGCATGACCCCCGGCTGCCAGGACGACGAGAGGCGTCGACGGGGGGCGGGGGGGGGGGGGGGGGGGCGTCTCGGCGGGCGCCAACAACGAGGCCCTCCTAGGCTCCCACACGCCCCGGCGGTCACCGCCGCGGCAACGTCGACGAAAAGGGAATATATATTTTCGGGGTAAAAGAAGCACGCAATAAAATGCTGCTACCGCGCCAGCCGGGGGAGCCCGGAAGGGATTTGGGGAGGGGGGGGGGGCATGCGCGACAAACAGACGAGAAAGGAAAGAGTGAAAAAAGTCGTGAAAAGGGGAGGGGGAGTTAGGCCGTGCATTAACACACACGCGAAACCTTTGCTGCGCTTCTCGTAAAAAGATGGTACAGTAAGACCATTAGGGACAGCGCGCGCCCGACGCCCTGCGCCTGCTGCGCCTGCTGCCCCCGGGCAGGCCTGGCAGGGCCTGCTGGCGGCACGCGATCACCACGCGTTCACGTGACGACACCTTTTTCAAATCACGCGCCCTTTTTGCCAAGGTCGCCGTGGGCGAGCGCAGGCGCAGCGTCAGCCAATCAGAAGGCCGCGCCAGAAAGTTGACGGCGCGTCAGTGGCTGCGCGTGGGAGGGCTGCAAGAGACGCGCAACTGTGCCAATCACGAAAACGGAACCGGAAGAGAGACTCTGAAGACCGCGAATGTAACCAGGAGACAAAAACCAGGGGGGGGGGGGGAGGCTCGGGATGAAAAAGGCCCGTCATCCCTCGAGGAAAAAAAATGTGTATAAATGGCGACTCTGGGCACGACAACACGACATTCTATTCCGTTTGCGGAGAGAGGAAGACGCAGAGCGAGACAGAGAGAGACAGAGGGAGACAGAGAAAAAGGGTTAGGGGGGGGGAGCATCACGGAGTTGCGTGCATAAATACCAAATACATCCTTTCTAAGACACCTAACCGCACACCCTGCTGAGTCAGCTCTGCCCCTCCTGGAATACCTGAACTTTGCCTTAGCCTCTGGAGGGGGGGGGGCAGGCGGGCTGGCAACGCCACCAAGCAGCCCCGTATCACGCCAACATGGCCAGCAACACACACAACGAACTCGCCTAACCTAATCCAGGGGGGCGTCCAATTAACCCCAACGGGCACGTCACGGCACGCCACGCCACGGCACGCCACCCCTCGCCAGCCCGGTACAGAGTAGAGCCGGACGTGACAGCCCGCCCCGCGCCGCGTCGCGCCCTGCCCGCAGCCATACCCCTCTGCGGCGCCGCGGAGTCTCTGGGCCGCGGGGTAGGTCCAGTCCCACCCCCGCCCCCGCCCCATCCCCCGAGGCCGCGGCGGCGCGGTGCGACGGCGACGGGCCCATCACGGTGATCACGGCTCACGGGCCGCGGCGCGTCCACGACCGCCGATCAAGGTTTTCCCCCGCGACACGCCCACGCCCAGCACTCCAGCAGGAAGCGACGGCCGGCCGGCGAGAGGGCTTCCGCCGTGTGCCAGACGGAGACAGCACGACACGTCCGCGTCGGGGCGAGCGAGTAGGACTGATCCCGAAATTGTTTTTAATCGTGCCGCGCCCGGCCGGCTCTAATTGTCCCCGCCAGCCAACGCCACACCTCCCCCGCAGTAATCATAACTGCATTCCGCGTATCCCCCGACCGCAGTGTAATATGTTCAGGTGCGCCGGGGGGAGGGAGGGAGGGTGTGTGCGTGTGGTTGCCATGGTGATAAATGAAGCACGCCTTGGTTCCTTACGACTCTGGCACGGCGGAGGTGGCGTGGCGTGTTTGATACACTGAACACTACTCGCTGGTGGCCCCCCGCCCGGCCCGGACGATCTGAATGATCCAACAGCGAGGGACCCGGGGGGGGGGGGGGGGGGGGGCAGAGCGATGATCTCGACTCTTTGGTATCTTTTCGGGGCATCCTTGGAGTGACCCCCCACTTTCCCCCTGTGCCCCGCACCACTCCCCCTCTGGGAGCCTCTGCTCTGCCCCCCCCCCCCACCCCTTTCCCCGCTCTGTCCCGCTGTCTTTGTTTAAGCGGAGGACCACGTGCTGCGGAGGCAACAGTCATGGACGCCTTTGCGTTGCGACACGGAATTTTTTGGCAAAGCGGCGGCGTTCGCAGCGAGACCCCCCCCCCCCCTTCCTCTTCAAACCGGGTGATATATTCATTTTCACGTCCATCCAGACAAAGCCAGTTGCAAAATAACTTCTCGCTCACTCGCACTGCCTGCACTGAGCATTTTCATATCCGGTCGGATTAAGCACGGCACCTCCCCGCTATATAATTCACACCCACACCCAGCAAATCCCCCTCCACCTCTTCCACAACCACCACCACCACCACAAAAACCACCACTGCATGCCCTATAGGTCGTTCGCACACTCGGTGTACAGGAGGGGCGCAGCTCCACGGAATCGAACAAGCACCACACACGAACCGAACGGACGGGACGGGACGGGCGACGCCATCGTACTCCTATCGAGCGTCCGTCTCGGGATGGGAACAATCCGTCAAAGGCATCATCAATAAAGACAGCCAGCCCAGCCCGGGCCTCCTACCCTCCACACCACACCAGGCCAGGCCAGGCCGGCCCGGGCCACGCCGGGTCGGTTCAGATTTACCTACGACTTGAGTGGGACAGATAACAGATAGCCAACCTCACGCCCGGCCATCGACCACGATCTATCACACGCACACACACACACACACACACACACGCACACGTAGGACGCGTACGACGACAAACGCCATCGCCGGTGCCGCTTCTAAACGAAAATTCCCGGAACGAAGAAACAAGAAAATATTATTATTATTATCAGTAGGGATTCTCCAGATCGGCCATAAAGTGTCGCCTGCTCGGGCGGGGCGGGCGGGATGCCTAGTCTGCAGGGGCATGCTTTATGACAAACAGTAAAACACGGGAGGCGGCGCGGCCAGCGGGGAGGGGAGGGGAGGGGCTGCGTCGAGATGCCCGGAGGTGGCCGTCGGAGGCCAGGAGGTTAAGTTGGCTGCGGGGCCCGCGGGGCCTGCGGGCTGGCGGGGCACACCGAGGTGGGGGCGACACGAAAGGGGTGCCGGTGACGGTGCCGGCCGGGCGAGAGGAGTAGAGGGCCCTGCCGGCCCCTGCCGGCCCCTGCCGGCCCCCGCGCTCTCCGTATGGCCCGGTGCCGGGGGCCGGGGGGGCCGCCGCGGGCCACCGGGGGCAACGTACAACACGGATCCCTACAACGTACAAGCCTTGACCGACCCCGCCCCGCCCCGCCCCCGCTTCACTTCCTGGCCGGCCTGTACTCCCGTGCCCGTGCCGTGTCGCGCCGAGCCCCCAGCGGTGCGGTAGTGGTGGTAGCAGGGGTCTGTTTACAAGCGGGCGGCCGGTCCTGCAGTGCCGGTGCCGTGCCGTGCCCTGCCGTGCCGGACACAGTGGCGGTCGCCGGTTACGCGCTGGGGTGCGCACTTCGCGGACGGGACGGTGCCTGCACCGGTATTCGCACCGCCTCGCAATACTCCGCCTGCGATTACTACTACGTACATCGACAGCGGCAGCAGCACCAGGTTTCAGGTGAAATCCCCCGGCCGTCCCGGCTAGTCCAGTCCAGTCCCGTCACGCGGAGAGAGAGGCGTCACACGGACTGGGCTGGGTTGGGCTGGGCCGGACAGCCCCAAGGTGTGCCCGGACGCGACACTGCCGGCACCCTTTGCCTCCCCTTCACCTTCACCTCGTACTCCAACGCCGCACTCGACGTCAAGAAGGGGCGCGTACACGCCGACGAACACGGCGGGGGGAAAATGAAAAAAATAATCACGCATGTTGACAACTCATGCAACCGCGCCACTACTTACTCCATTCACACGATCACGCTAGTTGCCGCCGGGCTTTCGAACCCACGTCAATATTCACGGCACGAACTGCCTTTCGCGGTGTCATTCACACACTCGTGCGCGCGGCGGGCACAGGACCCCAGAAAAAGCAGCGGCTGAGGAGAAAACGCCAACCGTATCCCGGTTGAGTGAAAAAGCTGCACGCCGCGGACGGGCGGCGGGCGGGGACCCCACCCGCGTGTGGACACGGCTGTCGAACTGCATCGAATGAGTCGCGGCCCACGGGCTGCACCTACCAGCGCTGCAGCTGCCCCGGCGGCCCCATGGGCGGCCCGGCCTCAGCGGTCCCCATAAACACACCGCCTTATCATACTATTCCTCACCACTGTCAACAAGAGGCTGTGCAGGTCGCTTTACGGCACCGGACAATTAGGTTCGGGAGAAGGCTGCGGTGGCGGTGGCGGTACACACCGCCGTGAACCCCAGAGTTAATCTTTCAACTTTGGACTCCACTAGTTTTTGCGTTGGCGCGCGGCTGGCCAGCAAACCAGAACCCGGGCTGGGAGCGACGCGGCCCCACGGGGAGCGACGGGGGCGCAAAAAGAAGTCCGCGGCGCGATGTTTGCCTTTGATCCGATATGCCGCCTAAAACACGGGGGAGGTCAACGACGTTCTGCTGCTGTACGGGGCCCAGCGCGGCGCGGACGGGCGGACGCCCCCACCCGGGGCCTAGCGGCCGCTGTCGCCGAGCCGGACGCGCCGCAGGACATTCCTCATCGCACACCTTTTGTTTTCGAAAACTACTATACATAATATACGTGCGTGGTTATCGTCTATATAAATCTGTCGTGGAATTTGAAACACGAGACAACGGCCGGACCGGCCGGCGAACCGCCCGCCCGCCCGCCTGTCCGTCGTCCCGTCCGTCCAGCGTGCCACAAAAGAGAAATACAAGGGAGCCCCCAATAAAAACAATAGCCGGTGTGCCGACGGTGCCGATGCCGCCACAAGTCCGGTCCGGGCCGGGCCGGTGCGGGGGCCCGGGTAGAGCCGGCCGGGGCGGAGGACAGGACCAGAGGAGGCCGCCGCCGTCCGGCGAGGACAACCGACGGGCCCTAAAAAAGGCCGGGTGCCGAAATTCGCGCCGACCCGGACCCCGTCGGACACCGCCGCGGCCGGCGCCTCCTTGTTGTGCCTGGGGGCTCGGGGCTGCTGAAAATGCCGCCAAGCCGCCGGCCGAGAGCTCCCCCGGCCTGGCCTCGGGCCGCCGCCGGCTACCTCCCGCCTGGCGGGGGCGGCACACGGGGGCGGCACACGGGGGCGGCACACAGGGACACGACGGACACGGCCGCGGTTCGCACCTGATGCACCGGCACGCGCCCGGGGGATCACACAAGGAGGACTCATCGCGGGGGCCGGAATTTAAATATTCATCGGCGACGCCGAGACGGGGAAAAAATCCTACCTGCGCCTCGCGACGCGCGCACATCTCATTACGCGTGTGCAGGTATGCGTGCCGGGCGGGGCACTGCGGCCGACAAGTGCTCACAGACTCCGCGGCTCATCTCAAGTCGTGGACCGCGGTATGCAAATTATGTAAATGTTTTTTTTCCGCCTGATCTACGACCGAAACCCTTCCGCGGGGACCGTTTCGCACCTGTCGCCGGCCCGTCCGCCCCGCCTGCCACCTGCACCGTATGCAAATGAGACGGATTTCTCCCCCCGGCGCCGTCCGAGGCCCCCGACGACGGCCTCCGACGGGCTCCGACGCCCCCGCGCGCGTACCGGGGCGCTGGACACCGGGTCCGCGACGGAGGACCACGGACCTGGGACGACGACGAGGACCCCGCCGTGGCCTCGGCTGGCTGGCGGAGGTATCACTGCAGCACCGGAGCACGTTTGTTAGGAAATACCTGAGAGGCCTCGATCACTGGGGTGATCCTCCGAGATGCATGTTAAAGAGATATCCTTGTTGTGTGTAGGTTTGCTTGCAGGGGATCGAAACACTTTGGGGTTTGGTTTTGCACTTGGGCGGTGAGTGGGCACCGCAAGGCCCGGCAGGGCCGGTAAGGCCGGCAGGGAGGACGATGGCTCTTGATCAAGTCCGATACCGGACTTGGTTTTCACACACTTGTTTGCACACACCACCTCCGATACGGAGACAACAACTACGGCCTACACGGCGTTTCCGCGCGCGCGGGGGCCGCGCGGAAGCGCAGAACCAGAGCACTGAAGTGAAATACTAATCCTCCTGAAGAGATGGTGGGGCCGATGATGTTGACGTAAGTAATCCAGCACAGAGATACACACCATTACTACGCTTCGTCACTCTCCGCAGTCACTTCGCACGTCACACGCACGTCACACGCACACACGTCGCTCACGCTGTCACAGTCACAGACACTTTCATCTTCGGCATATTTCACTTGCGGTCACTGACAGGCGACTCGGTGCACGGCATGATGTCGATCGCGTAAGGTCCTTGCATACTTGTCAACTTCGCGAAATTAGACGGTTTTTCGAAAACAAAATAAAAATTAACAAACTTAAATAAATAATCAGGTAATTTGCGGTTCAGTTTGCGTGGGCGTCAGCGTGCCCGCTCCTGTGATGTTGCATCGGCGGCAGGCAGCCGCGTACTGAGGAATGCATACGTTCCACAATCAATCGAGGGAGGGGAGGGCGACGCGGCCCGGTGGTGGGGGAAGGCCGGCCCCCCGGACCAGTGGAGGGGGTACCGTGGAGGGGAGAGTGCCGAGCGAGCGGCGGGCGCGAGCGAGCCGAGCCGGGACACGGGGCCGAGCCGAGCCGGGCCGTGGCCGCCGAGGAGCGCAGCGCGGCGGCGCGGTGCGGGGCGCGGGTCGGGCGCGGCCAGAGCAGAGGAGACGGAGCGGAGGCTCGGCGCGGACGGTCCCGGGCGGAGGGAGTCGTGGCGGCGCGGCCCCAGGACCGCCAGGACACCGCGACGACGAGGACGACGGCCAGGACGGTGGCGGCGCGGGGCCTAACCTCACCGCGCCGGCCGCCCGTATCATCCGTGATCCGTGCATAACGTGTGACAGAGAGCGAGCTAGATGGAGAGGGAGCGAGCGCCGGGCGGTGTGTCCTGGACAGTGGCGCGGCGCGCGGGCGCTCGCCTAACCTCGGAGCCCAGCCGAGCTGAGCCGGTGCGGCGCGGTGCGGTGCGGCCGCCATGGGGTCCCGCGGTGCCGCTCTGTCTGGCAGCGCCGCCCGCCCCGCCGCACCGCTCCGTGCCGCGCCGCGTCCCGTCCACGCCGCGCTGGGGCACAACGTCCACAGGCACGCCCCGCCACGCCCCGCCACGCCCCGGCCCGGGAGGGACGGAGGACGGAGTGTCGCCGTGACCAATTATAAACTTAGCGGACCCCATTACAAAAATTTTCGTCTACGGTCACACGGGATTCCCGAAGAAAAATAGTTGACAATGATGTATACAAACAGCAATAGTTTTGTGATTCGCGCGGGTCTATTTAGGACGCTTTTAAGCAGAAATCTTCATCCCTCGCTCCTTACCCTTCTAAGGAGAGAGTGAGAGCGAGAGAGATAGAAAGCGAACGTTAACTCAGCGGGGGTCATGGCTGGGGGTGGAGGGAGGGTGGAAGCATATCGGGCTGGGCCAAGGGGTTCCGCGAGGAGCAACTGCTAGCAAACTGGGCAAAGCGAGCTCCAATGATCGCCTAATGTTTCCGCAATGCCTCGAGCGTCCTGCTTTATTTTATACAGAGAAAGGGGGCGGGGGTAGTATCGGAGGCAGCGTCGGCAGGCCGCAGGGGATGCTGCGTATATTTCGAGGGAAGGAACGCGAGGGGGCGGGGGGCAACCCCCCCCCCCTTCTCTCTCCCCTGCAGTTTTCTTCTCTGCTACCTTTCGCACTCTCGCGGTGAAAATTCACGTGCGGTCTGTTCTGCTGGCGGAGTAATAAGGGCGGTTTATCACTCTAATTAGAAGCGACGATGGAGACATGAAATATATCCGTCGTCCTTGAGCTCCCGCTCGTGAAGGTGACGAGTGTGCATGGGCACCCTCCTTGCACACACACACACACACACACACACACACACACACACACGCACACACTCAGACCGGAATCCCTGCCACCAAACGGTCGAACAAACGGCCCATCCGTGTAAGTGATGCGGCGCGGTAATGCCCCCGAAAAGGGGCCGGCGCGGGGCCCGGCGGTGTCGCTGCGGGGACCATATTGCGGCAGCAGCGGCAGCAGCGGCAGCAGCGCCATCACATACGGCCGGCGGCCCACGGCGGCCCACGGCGGCCCCGCACCGCGGCACCTCGGCCCCGCCGTATAGTGCGATATTCACATCTCTAACTAGACTGCTCGCAATATCTCGCTAGATTTATAGCGTTGCTTTCCAGACGGTTATAGCTCCGCGCGCTTCGCCCTTTTACCGAGAAATCTTCTCCACATGGAAAAGAGAGGAGTAAGTGGAGTGAGGCCTGCCCCCCTCTGTGTGTGTGTGTGTGTGTGTGTGTGAGCGGCAGGAGTTAGGCCGGGAGAGAGGCGGGGAGGGGGGGGCAACATGAACGTATAGGACTCCGCGACGCTGCTGCAGCGCAGGTCTTACGCCGGCCTTCGCCCCCCCCCCCCAACTGCCCCTTCCCCTTTCTTCGCTGTGCCCTTCGCTCATCTCTGTGCGATTCCTGCTCCCCCTCCCGTCTTCTCCCCCTTCTCTTTTTCAGCAGACAGGCCGTCTCCATGCAGCCAGTGAGTCAGCGAGGGCCCGCCGCGGGGCGGGGGGGCAGTGCGGGGGGGGGGGGGGGGGGGCACGGTAAACACACGACGGGCAGAGAGCAGGGGGCCGCCTCATAAAAAGTAACAAAGTCAAATCAAAATAGAAGCGTAAAAAAAGGGCAGAGAGAGGGAGAGAGAGAGAGAGAGAGAGAGAGAGAGAGAGAGAGAGAGAGAGAGAGAGAGAGAGAGAGAGAGAGAGAGAGAGAGAGAGAGAGAGAGAGAGGTAAAATAAGCGCGCGCGCGCGGAAAATATCAAGAATGTATCTCGCAGCGCAAAGGCCTGAATAATGCAAAGCACGGCGGGCTGACAGCGGCGATGCGATGCGATCCGAGGCCTGCAGCCCCCGCAGCCCTGCAGCCCTTCTGATCACGTGACGATGCAGCGCCGCCAAAGGTCAAGTTCACGGACGTGCGCACTAGATTCAGTAGGCACTTCCAATGAGGCGGGTCCGCGAAACGGAACTCGAAGACCAAAATAGGGTACTCCGGAAAAGCTCAGAACGGAAGTGATGAGAAGAAGAATGCAGGGTACGTATGAGAAATCGAGTATTCGGAAGCCCGCTGCCCTCCAAAAATCACGCGATTTCTCATATTTTCTCCGAGATTCTTCTTCTTCGTTACGACTTCTTACTTTCGATTCGGGCTTCTCCGGAGTGCCCTATTGTTGCACTCTGTCGCAGAGCGGGTGTTTTGTTGTTTCCTTTTGCTTCTTTTTTTTTTTTTTTTTGGCTTTTGCCTTCTGATTTTGAGGAGGCCGGAAGCCGCCCTCTAACCTCTCCTGCCGGCATTGAGGTCTCCGCCCTGTCTGACCGGGCTCTGTTCTGACGACGCGGCGCGCACAAACGGACGCCCAAGCCAATCTCTCTCGGACAACGGGCGAACCCTGCTATACATTCACACCTGATGTCCGGACGCCTCCCGCTGCGCCGGCCGCTGCCAAGGATTTCCCGTTTGGGACGTGCCCCGGTCCGGGCCGCCGAGACAGAGCAGTGACTGCTGCAAACTCCTGACGTGCCCCGAAGTGTGGGCGGTGCGCGGAGCGGAAACGCCGTGGGAACAGAGTCCATATGTATCGACTTCCGCAAGCCCATGCAGAATGCACATTGTTTCACCCCTCTTCCCCCATTTTTCCCAGTCCTTCCTTCCCAAAACAAGTTCATTTTGCAAGAAAAAAAATGCGGAAAAAAAATCATCCTCCCGGTGGGTTGCGTTGCAATAATTCTAACCCCTTCTCGCGTCCACCCACGCTCGCCTTTACCGGTCCGCCGCGCGGCCGGGTGGGGGAGGGGGCGGAGGTTTGTGAAAATGAGCGGTCATTGTGCCGGTCCGTCTTACCCGCCCAATGCATATTGAAAACAGCTCCTTGTGTTCAGCCTCACAATTATATATCCGTTCCTTTTTGCTGCTTCGATCCTCCCGGGGGCGGTAAGGACACAGCCGCGTCCCGCCTTCCTGTGTGCCCACCCACCCCCGCTGCTCTTTGACACAAAGGAACCGGTGTGCTTACGAAAATAGTCCCTTCATTTCAGCCGAAACCTGATTAGTTTCCTCTCCGTCTGTCTCTCTCGCTCCCACCACCCTCCTCCATACCGCCCTCCTGCCACCCCCTGGAGGTCTTGCCGCAGCTTCTTGACGCGCTCGGTTTGTGGCTGTTCTCTCTACCTCCCTCTCCTTCTGTCTCGCTGTGCCCGCTTTTCTCTCTGTCTCACTTCGTCGCGGGACCAGTGCGGGGAAAGTTGTGAAACTTTATCCCGCAACTTTGGCTATTTGAACACACACACACGCCCAGGCACGATACCACTCATGCACAATGTACGGTTGCATCTTGTGCCCCCCTTTGCCAAGCCATGTAAACCCTACGGCCCCATGAAGGGGGTATGGAAGGGGTAATAATTTACCTCAGCCCCACGGTGTCGCTGGAACAGACAGGCTTTTCGCTTCGCGCAAGGGGAGCAATGCAAATTATAAGTTCAAATTTAAAACTTTATAGTACCTCACTTTGTGCTACGTTTTTGAGGAATTTTCCTTATACGGTTTTGGCAATGGGAGTCCGTTAGGAGCCTTCTGCTTAGGTGCGATCCCTCACGGGGGAGGCCCTGAGGCCCACGGCAGCCACCCGCGGGCACTGCCCAACTCTTTGGCCCAGCCCACGGGTGCCCGGCCGGGGTGTGGTGTCCCAGCCGACAGGTCCGGACCGCCGGCAGGGCCTGCCTATGGCCTGCCTGGCCTGCCGTGGGAATGTTGTATCACTGTCCGAGCTCCTCAACCTGTTGTGCTTCTTCCTCCCCGAGTGTGTGTGTGTGTGTGTGTGTGTGTGTGTGTGTGTGCGCGCGCTGTCCTTCCGCGTTTCCTCATCCCCTGCTCTGTCCCTCGCGTCCGCACCCCTCAGTCCGAGGCGAGCGAAGGGTGCCCGCTGCGCCTAGCCGCTGTCCGAAATTGCAATCTCCACCTTTGTCTAAAGCGTTTCTCAAGCCCGATAGAACCTGTTTGACCGGTCGGAGGATGAGTTGACGAAACAAAGGCCGCGACCATCACTGGTGGTGGTTGTCCATTGCCCGGGGCCGGCAGGGACAGGACAGGCCATCAGAGCGCTTCCTCGCGATGACCAGCGCTGTCGCAGGATGATATAAAAAACAACACCCAAGACAAAAAGCACTCGGCGTGATATTTAACCGAATAATCGTGTGTCGTTCCAACTGCCATCATCATACCAACGGTCGTCGGAGGCCGGCCGCGCCACCGGCCAGAGCGATAACAGCCCCGGCGGACTGAGATCGCCTCTATGTGCTACTCGCGCCAAGGCCATGAGGCTCAGCATTTTCAAAAGGGACTGACACAATCATATATGTGCGGTCGATCGAGAATCCGTCTCGGCGCTCGAACCGGCGATTCTTGTGACCCTTCCGGAATCGTATGCCGAGCGTCAAGGAGGTGCATTCACATGGGTAGGGCTCCGGCCTAGCCGAGCTCTGCTGCCGCGGGGGTGGTGTGTCGCCGCTTCCGCTGAACCTGTCCGGCCCGCACCCGACCCCAGCCCACCCCTGTGTGTATCACAAACTTGTTTCTTGCACCCTGTTGCGCCGCACCCCTCCGGCCGGCCTCCGGGCAGCGTGTCCAGGCGGTGTCCGAGCCGCGGAGCAGCGGCCGATACCAGCCTCCACGGCTCCCCCCTCCACATCCACTATTGGAAACAAACGGGAGCCGAACCAAGTTTTTCTATCAGCAGCTTTTGGGCAACGGAGCAGAGATCGCTTGGCTGGTGGTCGTCATGGCTTTTTCGCATGGCCTTATGCCGTGGTTTTTGAGAGATGGAGTTACAATTCGTTATTTAATTCATGAAAAATTCGCAGGGGACTTTAGACCTCGAAATTTGTCCGACGGCGCGGGGATAGCCGGGATTAGACTGTCGAAATGTTGTCGAATCGATGTCGATTCGATATCTACAAATTTAAAGAAATCGATGTAATCCACTGTCAATTCCGATATCGAAATAGTATCGAAAAGTTGATTATATTTGTCGATTCGACAAAAAATCGATGAAAAAATCGAGCTTTGACAAAGTTTCGACAACATCGATATCGATTTAGTACAATTTCGACAGTCTACTCCTGGCTGGGTTGGGGACATGCAAAATGCCAGAACATGCCTAGAAACGTCAGTTTTACAGCTGGCTGTGTCCTGTACTCTCACGATGCCCCCGGTTCCCCCGTTCCCAGTGGAGACGACGTCTGGCTGCCGGGGCTGTCGGGGCCCAGATACGTGCCGCGGCAAGAGGCGCGCTCATTAGACTATCATCATCGCCTTTGTCTCTGCAGCCCTTCTGCTCCTCCGCCGCCTCACCCTCATCCGCTTGACCAGTGGTCTCGCTCGTTGTCTCTGCTCTGGGTCATCCTCAATTATACGAGGGAATGGCAATGGATTTATTAACGGTCATCGGGATGGACATTCATCGCGGGATGGACTCCGCGGCCGCGGGGTTGGCCGGACACCGCGGCGCAGACCTTCAGGGAAAACACAAAGTCGTGGGAATTTTTTCTTTGAGTTGATGCTGGATAGGCGTTGCTAAAAGCGAATGGTCAGTCGTGGCCTGTGTGCAGCGGCGGGATGGCAGTCTGAGGAAATTAGGATGGTGCTTTCGCTTACGCATTTCGGTTCAGAACGGAGCGAGTCCGTCTGGCATATGCCGGGGCACGGCCGGGGAGGCAGGAGGCATTGCTGCGTGATGACATCCTCTGTCCAGTAATTAAATAATTTCGGGAGAACGCGCAGCTTCCTCCTCTGCTAGAAATAATGACTCTCAATTACAGCGCACTTGGCCCTCGGCCCTTGAGCCGGACGTGATGCGCCCTGCAGAGGGCTGCTGCCGCCGCCGCTCTGGGCTCATGTCCTAGCCAGAGCAGCGGCTGGTGGTATTTGAACCCCAGACAGCATACGCAGGGGACAACGGCAGCTGTTTATTTGCGCGTATTTACACTTTAGCTGTGGAGTCGTCACCGGAGATCAAAGGTCTGCCTGTGATCAGTGTCAACCGCACCAGGTGCGCGTATGTGTGTGTGCGTGTAATTTTTGTCCCTTGTCATCTGCCCTACAAAAACGACGCGCAGGACGGTATGCATGGAGGACGAAGCATCAAACAACATCTGCACTGCTAATGCTGCATATCGAAGAAGCGGGGACATCCGAAGATGAGCCATCCTCAACGGATTTTATACCTTTTCTCCCCCATTTATGTAAAAGTGCGCGACGGAAAGACAGAGAAGACGGACCGGATCCCACGTTTGTTGCGAAAAATGGGGAAAAGAGGACAGGACAGGAGGGGAGGAGGCGCGTTCATTATCTCTGGTCGTCCCTCCAGGTCATCCCGCGGGGCCATCCTTTTGTGCGCATTGCGACAGGAATTCTCGAAAAATTAATTTTGCGGAGAAAAGATTAGATTTGGGGTTAAGGGTGGGGCGGGGTGCAGGAAGAGCGACGGCAACAGCGGCTACATAGACTCCCTGATCAAAGGGTGCTGCTGATGATGCGTTCATCTCGGATTCCGCCGAATGGGAGAACAGAGGATGGCCCCGTGAGAAAATCGTGTGGCAGTCGGCATTTTGTGAAGAATACTGCTGGTTGTTTATTGGATGTGTGTGCCTGGCGGTCTTCGTTCCGCGCGCAACACTTCATATAGTCCGCGAAAGTATAAAACGCGACATTATTTTAACGGCGTCGTTTATTTCCTGTGATATAATTTATCCGGGGAAAATGCACGGCTTTGGCTACAAAAACTCAGACGCGGTCGGACGGGATGGAACTCCTTGGGAGCAGGGTTTGTTGGAAATCGATACACGTTTGTTATTTCTCTGTCAACGGGGTAAAGGAAACTCTACAACGCATGGTGGGCACTTTCGTGTGGGTGCTTTGAAATGCCCTCTGTCCAGTTGCGAAGGACGCACATATGTCGCATATGCAAATCGCTTCCGATGCCACTTCCACCGCGCGCGATAATTGTATGCCAGGAGATGTTTCGCCATCGCATGTCGGCCCTTTTTTAATCCCTTTCTCTGCCTCCCCCTCAACCCTTTGCAATCCGCGCCGGCGACAGCCACTCGACAATGGCCAATTCACGTCGGCAAAATGAGAAAAACGTCCGATCTGACATGTAGCGGGGCCGAAAATTGAAAGATGATGGAAAAGCGAAACATAATCAACTCTAGAAAAAGGGCATGCGGGGGAAGAGTGAAGGGCAGAGGACGCGGGGGTGAAGGTTGTGGAACACAAGGGGATGGTGAAAGAGAAAATAAAAAAAAGCGAATCGGAGCAGGACAGGAAATAGCAGCGAAGATCAAGACACGAATACGCGAAGAGAAAAATATAGAGAGCTATTTAATCAATTATTCGAGTGGAAAGTGAGTCTGTCGATGACAGGCCTCGGATCGGACACACGGCGGCGCACGGTGGGGTCCGGCGACCACTCGGCCCCGCCGCCACGCGGGCTCGTCGTTTGACCACTTCAATGTAATCAAGTGGAAAACCAGCGCTGCTCCTCCGCCGGGAAACAATCTCCTTTTGCCCCCGAAATAAATGAAACCTGCAAAGCCTTTCCCGGCATGTCAGCATTCGCAATGCGGGAAACATTATTCAGCGGCCATATATCGATGTCGGTTTCAAAATAAAGTAGCAACGACCATTCCTCCTTGATTTCATCACAAAGATCGATAAAGGAATATTCCCCGTTTGCTTGAAAGTGATTTGCAGATATTTACCATTGGTTTTCAGCAGGAGTCATCCAAATCGCGGGGCACTCAAAACGGTCGCATCTGAAACAGAAGACTGCCGTCAGTAAAGCGCACAACGAAGCTTCTTTCCCAGGAGTCCTCACTCCCTGCAGAACCAATCGTACACACGCAAACTGGGATGAGTCCACTGAAACAAAGGAAGATCGTTACACCTTGCTATGGTCATCCTCGGGGTGTGTGTCTTGGTGGACAGCGAACAATGCCACAGAAGCATCCCCACCTGCAATGGGAGCACCAACCCCTTGCCGCCTCGACCAGTCCAGCGAAAAGGGATGGGAGCCAGAAACAGGTTTGCTGCGTTAATTTCGTCTTGAAGAGACGATAAAACAATAAAGGATGTCATCCGCTGGCCAGCGCGCTGGACGCTTCAAAGAGGACGCGAACTCTTGTCATTTGCATGCAGCTCGCCTTCCCCGCATTCTTTTTCCCATACATCGGGTGGTCAGAAGAGATTTGAAAACTTTGTTCAATATTTGCATGATTTGCAAAGCAGGCCTTTTCAATTGTCATCAAAATTTAGTGTTAGGTTTTGGAAAACACAAAACTTGTTGGCAGGCCTTGGTCTCATCTTTTGCTAAATTCACTGGGAATCGCCTACTTGTACCAATTTTAGAACTTAAGCTATCAGTAAATCCGTGCCGAAAACCTTGGTGGTGAGATTGAGGCAAACGCACGGAGCGTCTGCGCGGTGGTCGAACTGAGGCCTGGCGGCCGAGGCGAGGCCGAGAACGCGGCGTGTCCCTCCGCGAGAACCTGTTTCCTGCGACTGACCGAAAGATGACCCACCGCTGCGCACCCCCAACGTAAGACAAAGACACCCCACAAAGAGGGATGCGACACCAGACGGCACGGCACCCCAGCGATGCGCACCTATGCCGAGGCATGGTCGAGGGGAGCAGTGCGGTGGGGTGCGCGCAGCGGGAAATTTAGTCCGTCGGCGCGCCAGTAGTCATTGTCTCAGTTCAGTCTCAATGCGGATCGGACACAGCAAAGGGCGGCTGCCCCGCGGACTTCACAGAAACGAGCAAAGAGCGATACCGGCGGACTGGACACATCAAGCCAGTCGTGATTTTCAAGGAAAAGAGGCCCCGCAAGTGGGAATCGACTCAGTGCAAAATTAGCAGAATTTGCCGCCAAAATATGGAAATCCGTTTACCTGAACATACACCGGGACGTATTGTGGAGAACGGGAGTAATTGCAGAGTTCCTATGCCGGTGTCAAGGATAAGGACCATCCTCTTCGCATTGTGTATTTATTGTTTCGCATCTCTCGTATAACTTTTGGGGTTGAAATACTCTAATCTGATGAAGAAAATTGATTTTATTCTGATCAATGTGCATTGTCTACGTCGTCGAGTAAATGAGTGGCTCTTTCGCCCTCGCCGCCGCGGCCGCCGCAGGTATGCCGGCCGCTGTCATTGTTTTACGGAGCCGTGCGAAATTCTCATCGCAGGTCGGGGCCGCGGCCGCCGCGGCCTGGTGGATCATCGCGGGTCATCGCTGGCCGTCTTGTCCCGCGAGACAATTTCCGAGGCTCGTCCTTTTCGGGAGAAACCGGTTTTATCTGATGAATCTCCCTTTGATTAGTGCGGAGTATGCAACTTATGAACAATGCGTCCCGTAACGGTCCCGAGAGCGGCTACTATCGCCATTCCAGCCGAAGGCAGGTGTGAGAAGAAGAGCGGAGAGACGCTTTGAGAAGAAGGTCGTGTGAGGGGCACATTACACTCCAAACCTCATGCAAGTGATATTTAGTAAGAAACTATCTGCAGGACTGCCGAGTCCGGCTGCGAGAGTAAGCTGGGCACCTCTTGAATTCGGTGCCGAGAGAAGGTTAGTTCTGCTCCGTGGAGTTTCCTCTCCTTTCGGACACACCGCTGGGTGGTCACCACGTCGGCAACAATAACCAAAGCACCTGCGGACCTCGAGACACTGCAAGGTTTTTCGGCGGTCTTCGGGACCTCAGTTGAATCCGAGATGCGCCGTGGAGCTGCTCGCTTTCAATGCATTTTCATGTCTCGTTCCATCCTGCAGGAATGTGTACGGCGTGGGACAAGGACAAGTGTCCACCTCGTCCTCGCACCCTCCGCACGCATCCCCTGTGTGTGTGTGCGAGCGTTGCCGCGCAGGGGGAGGGATCGCCGGGGATGGGTCAGCTGGTCAGTCGCGGACAAACGCAACCTCAGCTGGACAATGGGCAGACGGCCCGATACGGACAAAGGTCTTCACACCTTGACCATTGTCCCCTCTGTCGTTTTGTTCTTTTGTAGCATATCATTACGGCCGGAGAAAACATCGTTAGGATAGGAGGAGACCACCTGATTCCATTTTACAAGAATAGGACGCTTCCTGGTCAGTATTCGCGCCGGAACAGTCTGGACGCGACGCACGCACACGCACCCCTTACGTGGGAATGACAGCGGTAGCCATGGGGACGTCCTCATATAAACCAAATGACCTGGCTTATTCTATGCACACCTCAAGTTTTAGGTTATACTTCAACCAACAGTCCAGAACATCACCATGCAAAATGTGAGAAACTACTGATCCGTGATTGTCAAATATGGGAAAATCATGCCATCTTATGACAACTCAAAGACAACTGAAAGATTGTCATCCCAGTTTGGCTGTACACACCACCAGTCAGCCAGGAACAAAAATTGCGACAGTTTTAGCGCGCAGCTATAATCCCTCGCAGAATGGAAGGGTGTCATTGCAACACGTCGGTTTGCGCCGGTAATGGTCAGTCTCGAATATCCCCCCTCGGCGGTGGCGGGTCTAATACAACAGATGACCACTCCCCCCATTACTACTCTGTGCGCAGTCCCAGGGTTGTGGTCATCGGAGCTTTATAATGGAAGGTCGCCAAGTTTCGTAATTGTGTTTAGCCTGTAATCCAAATGTCTCCCTTGCTGTGTTTCCGTCTCCTTTCCACCAGTTCCTCCCGGGCTGTTGCCTCTCCCTCACTCTCGCCTCCCCGTCGTGGTCAGCCTCGTTGCGACGAATAATTTATTCCCTCGCGTATTGGACGCGCCAAAGGCTCATTTGCGTATGAACAATGATTCAGGAGGTGCAGAGCGGCCGCTTTCCGCGTTCATTTTTACAACGTATGCGGCATACAATGAGGCATACGTTACCCGGCCGTGATTAGTCCGTATTTGGGCTTCCTGTTTCAGTTTCCCGCGCTGTGCGCGGAATCGACAGCATCCTTGTCCTCTACGCAAGAGATTCGGAAACCGTCCATGCGTAAAAGAAATGTTCCCAGGCTGAAGTCCGAAACGGCGGAGAGCGCCCACGCAGCCACCCCCGAACTCAAAAGCTGATTAGGGAGACTCATCAAGGAGGGTGGAAAAAAAACCGAACACAATATAAACTGGCGGCGGTTCACCCCCGACGGGGACGCTATTGTTTTAGCCGCCACTGTTTTTATCGCTTGCACGCAGCGGTGTAATGACACCAGCCACACTCTCGAAAAAGAGTTTGCCCGGGAAATGGCAGCCGGACCTTGCGGATCCGCGTGGACTCAGAGTCAGACCCCCCTCAGAGATTGACCCCCGGGCGGAGAGCAGCGCCCGTGTGCCGCGCGCCTTTGTTTTATGCTGATGAGCCGGACCACTTCTGGAAGCGCGGCGCGGAGCGCAGCATCGGCAGCGTCGCTCGCCATTGTCTCCACCCCAGACAAGGCGGCGCAAGGCGGGCGGTGTGTTTAATCCCCTCAGCAAACGGCTCGAGGAGTCATCGCATTCCATAAAAGTGTAATGACGTCGTTAATTAAACCCGACAGCAAACACTCTCGCGTTCTCGCGCGGATTTTTTGTTTCCGGCGGGGGGGGGGGGGGGGGGGGCTGTCTGAAACGGTTTTCTGCAATTTTTTTAAATTTTTACCTCCTGACGAAACTCCCCTCAGGTTGAAACTGCAGGGCCCAGGCACACGCGCGCGCGCTCCTTTTGTTGCCGACGCGTCTTTTGTCTTTTGTTTCTCGCGCATGCGCTCCGTGCACTTGTGCAGCGCGCAATCAAAACAATAGCCTGATCAGTAGCGAACCTGCTAAATGGCTGTCATGCCGCTTTTGTCTGCGGCGCGGCCGCCCTGGTCCGGGGGTGTCTGTCTGCTGGGGTGGCTGTGGCTCAGATGAGTGTGCTGCTGTAGAGCGTTTGTAGAAGCAATAAACTGGTGCGAGGACCGGCCGGGTCCCGTGGCTGCAAACTCAAACACCGCGTGGTGAAAGGGCTGCACGCCAGCAGCAACAGGTGACAAGCAGGGCGCGGCGGGGCGCGGCGGGGCGCGGCGGGGCGGGGCACGGTTATCACGTCGGCGCCCTGGAAGTTATGCCGGGCCAGTGCAGCGGACGGCAGCCAGGCGGTCATGGATGAGCCAGCGGTCCTCCCCCGGAACCACCGGCCACCTTCTCGGACAGTACGCGTGCAGGGGAGAGAGAAAGGGGTTAATTACTGCCGCACGCACCTGAAACTCTAATTAGTGGGGCGTTGACATGCGGGTGACCACCACGCATCCCAGTGCTGGCTATCCGAGGGATAACGCTTGTAAAACGTTTCCAAATACATGCGTTTTAATTTGAAAGATATTTATTTTAAAACAAAAATAATTCTGTAAAACAACGGTGCATAAACGCTGAACTGGAGATTAAAATTCTCAGCCAACGGTGGCGTTGGCGCATTAGGGGTTGAAGCAAGGGTTCAGGACTTGCGACCCTACGCCCCTTGTCTTCTTGGCCTCGCCAGGCCCCGCGGGCGCACATTCAACGGGCCGCTAGATTACGACGTATTAACCCGTAAATATTGACCACACCCCCGCGCTGCGGGAGGGGAGGAGTGAAAGTGACCGCGCAACCCTTTGGCACCCTCACCCGCTCCCCCGCCTCTAATTAACAGGCGTCAGCCTATTTGCCTACTACCTGTTGCGCTCACACCCACGCAATTAAAACCGTGTCCCTCCGCACCCCTTTGGGCCCGCGCATCCCCATTTACACGGCGATAAAACGCAAGCCGGCGCCGCGGCGGGGGTGGTCTGGACTCGCTGCACGGCAAAAACGCCGTCCAAAATACAACCACGTGCGATCTTCCCGCGAGATGAAAAATTGGGTCTGCTGCTGGGTGCGCCCGTCTCGGACCGCAGCCTGGCCCCGCCGTCCCTCCGCCCCCCTGCCCGATCCCAGAGTGGTTTTATTTTTAACCGCGATGCAGTTGTCAGGCCTGGCCAGCATTTGGAGTGGTTCCGTTGGCCGCACTGCGATGGAGCGTAAATCACGCGTCGCCCTGATGCCGCGCCATAACTGTCCGGTGCGAATAACTCGACGTGTTACCAACACGACGTCACGAACGTCTCGTCTACCCCGCCGGCGTGCCGCTGGCCGTGAGCTTATACGGGACCTTATCGCAAATAATACAATGTATCGCGGCGAAGCTGACGGAGGTTATATCTGGAGGTGCCAATTTCTTTCTGTTATTTCCGTGCAAAGATTGTTGCCGCCGCTGAAGTGGGTCATCCAGCGCGGCGGCCGGACCGGACCCAGCGCAGCCCGGCCATGGGCTCAGGGCCCAGCCCCACTGAACATTCCTCGGCTCTCTAATAAAATTATCAAGGCCTCTCCCCCAAGTAGCCTTCAGCGGCCAGAGGGCTCAGCAGGCCTAATGGGGCTGGCTTACACAGAATTAACCCACTTAAGCCCCGCAATTTCAACTTTTTAATTTGGGCCACTTTTTTTCTCGCACTATGCGGCTTGTTTGTTCGCGGTTTCCGTTGCGGGCCGGTGTGGGGCTGGTCCCCGAGCTGGGCCAATCCGCAGGGGGCGAATTTAATTACAACGCCCATTGGCTTTTCTTACGCAAACTGTTGCACTTCCGGGCGCAACTCTTTCCCTTCGGCCAGCCGCAAACGCGCGGTTTTCATAAAGCAGAACACTCCCCCTCCCCTCCCCTCACAACGGGCACGGGCCACAAACTCGGCTTTGGCACGGGAACGGCTGTCTGGCCGCTGCCTGCGCGCTGCCGGTGTCCTAGACAGACTCAGTCGCTCTAGTTGTCCTCCGGCTGCAGCCGCTGCAGCCGCTGCAGCCCCGCTTCGCTGCAGCCGCTGCAGCCGCTGCAGCCCCGCTTCGGCACATCCCTCACAGCACCACTGCCGCCGTAACGGACGCGTTATTTTTAAAAGCGCCGACGGAGCACGGGTTATGTGTTATGTGTTGCCGGTCGGCTCTGCGCGGTGCAGTGCTCGCCATTTTTCTGAACGTCAACGACCTGCGCGCGCGCACTGCTGCTCCTGTCAGAGGAGGTGCCCCCGCGGCCCCCGCAGCCCCCGCGGCCCCCGCGCTGTGTCAACGTGAGAGGCGACGCGACGCGTCACCGTGATGAAGGGGCGAGATGTATGGGGCGCAGGGGGCGCGTACGTAACACTTACACAAACCTGGCGGCTGACGTTCGGCGCCCCGAATATCTCCGAGCGCCGCCGCCCCGCCCCGACACGGTGTACCCCGCAGGGCCCGCAGGGGCGCACAGCGCACAGCGCACAGCGCACAGGGATCAGGCCGGAGCAGCGGGATCACGGCGCCGTATGAGGGGATCGGAATCAGGCCGGATGTTTGCTTGGCGGGAGGCTAGAGGCTAGAGGCTAGAGGCTAGAGGCTAGAGGCTAGAGGCGCGGAAGGGGCCCGGCGGTGCCGAAATAAGGTGCGGCACGGCCGGGGTGGATGGCCGGGGCCGCCGGGGCCGCCGGGCCCAAAGGATTGGTTGAATGAAATGGGTGCCGGGGGCGGCCGGGGCGGCCAGGATTGAAGATGGAATGAGAGGGTGAGCTGCGGACAGGAGCAGCGCCGTCGAAGGTGTGGACGCACATACACACACACACACACACACACACACACACACACACACACACACACACACACACACACACACCCCCCCCCCCCCCCCACACACACGCACACCAAGAGAGGTGAAAAGTGGGGCACGGCAGGGGGTGGGGCGCAGTGGGGGCGGACGTGTTGCAACGATTAGCGCAAAGACGCTTCCAGCATTCACGATGAGGGGAGGGGAGGGGCGGCCGTGGGGGCGGACGGGTGGCAGCCGGTCAAGCGGCGCCCGCAGCAGGGGAGGCCGGGGACGGCCGGGGGCCGCCGGGGGCCGCTGGGGGCCGCTGGGGGCCTCGGCTGGCGTTCGTTGTTGTTTGTTCGACACCGCCGCCAGCGGGGTCCGAGTCCGAACGCCGTCCACCGCACGTCCGCCCTCGAAGAGACAAATAGGAAAACGGCGAGGGGCTAAATGAGCGCCTCGGCCAAATGGATGGCGCCGTGTCGCACACCCCGACCAGTTTTTGAGTGCTAAGCGTTCCTCACCTGGTGACCTCGCCACCAGTACGCCCCCCCCCCCTCTCCTCCGGCTCCTGTGGTCCCCCCTGAGGCCCCCCACCCCGGACTCGCCCCCGAGGCTTAAATCGCCATCGTAATGGACAACGTGTCACCCCTTGTTTCCAATAAAGCGCTTAATTGGACACAATTTATCTAGGGCTTCCCTCCGAGGTGCCAGTATTGGCCCTCTAATGAAGGCGCGACACGTAGACGTAGTGAGGCCGCTTCGGCGTGGACTTGTGGCCTATGGTACTAGGTACCAGCTGACCGCTGGACGCTGTTGATTTTTCCCACAGCGTTTTGTTTCGCGACACGGGAGGCGGCCGGGCACTTCCGGCCTCATTGTCACCTGGACCCGGCTGGTCCCCGGCTGGTTCCGGTCGGGTGGGTCAGCCTGCAGCCGCCACAATACCTACGTGTTTACGTTGTCGTAGTTATATGTACCATTCACGATTTCTAATTCCAAAGGAAAATAATTTTCAGCCAGCCACTATCACGGTTAAAACCCGAATCAATATCGATTGTGTGAAAGTAGCGGTGGTCCCTATGTATTCCTCCGCCTTTTATAATTAATCTCCCTGCGAGACTCCTTTTTTCATTTCCCTCTCTCCACCCTCCCGGACCGGCCACGCCCATGAAGCAGCATATCCCCCTCCTGTCTGTTGTTGTTCCAGACTGCCCCCTTGTCTTTGCCATCTTTCTTAATTTCGACATCGCGGCCGCTCGTCGCCGTATCGACCCCGGCCCGGCCCGGCGCGGCCAACGGCAGCCGGCGACGTCCGTCCCGCCGGCCTCCGCCCGTCACGCCGTGAGTTACACGGCGTCCCCGCCGCCTCCTTACAGATCGCCGTGGCCCACGACGTTGACCCTCCAGGGACGGCGCGCGGCGCCCCTTTAGAGCTTGACGTCAACTCGACGCGAATTTCAAGAAAGCGTAGAAAAATATTTGACAAATTTCAAAGAAGTCTGAAACGACGACGAAATGCAGCCCGTGGGTTACTTGGTGATTTCCCACGGACAACAGTACGTCTCGGGCGGGGGCGCGGTGTGAGTGAGAGCTTTCACCTAGCTGGTGTTTGCCGGGCAAATGGCCCGGAAGAGCCGGCGAAATAACGGATGGCGCGGCGGCGGGGACTGGACCTGGGCACCGCGGGCCGGACAGACGGGAGCCCTCATAGCAAGCCGTAACAGCAGCGACACTCGGAATGTGCGGGCGCGTGTGCGGCACACACACACACACACACACACACACACACACACACACACACACACACACACACACACACACACACACACACACACACACACACACATGCAGTGGCGCTGCATGTTTGATACGATACAGGCAATAACCCCCTCCCAAGGACACCGCGCGGAGGGGGTTGGCGATTTAGCCAGGGCGCAGCAGTAAAATCTTTTGCTCCACTTTTTTTTCTTCTTCTGGCCACCCCGTCATTGATCACCGACTGGACGCCTCGGTTGCCCCCCCCCCCCCCCCCCCCCCCCCCCCCCCCCCAAGCCATTCGCATTGCCCGTGCATTCCTTCAGGTCCATAAAGTTCTTATCAACGCTACGCTGGCGGCGTCCCCCGCCTGAAGCTCCTTGCTGCTGTATATACTCCCTTCTCATTTAGGACTCCCAGATCATCCATAGTTTTTCGCAATCAACAAAGTATAATCAACTCTGGCGATCAAGACTTTCCTCTGCCGCCAATCCCCCCCCCCCTTTGTCCTTCGCCAGCTAACGCCCCCATCGTGTGCCCCTCCTCTCTCTCTCCCTCTCTCTCCTTCCCCGTCTTCTTAATTCCTCGCTGTGACCCTTCTCCCTCTCTCCTGTTTTTGCCGAATGTTTTCTCTGCGGATTAGATTCATCGCGCGCCGAACAGGCGTCCTCGCGGCGCGGCGCGGAAACTTCATCAACCGCAAACAACTATTATACTGCTGGGCCGCCTCGGATGTGCTGCGCCATGGCTGCGCTGTGCTGTGCTAGGCCGGCCGCTGCACTGTGCGCCCTGTAATAACGAACGAATACCTGTCGACCGGGGCGAAATCGATACGAAGGCAAATTAATGATGCCCGGACGCAGTGGCGCATAGCTAAAACGTCCCCGTCCCGTCCCCCCGGCCTCTCCCTCCCTCTCCCTCCCTCCCCTTCCCTCTCCCTCACTCCCCCTCCCTCTTCCTCCCTCCCCCTCCCTCTTCCTCCCTCCCACGGTCCGCCGAGGCCCCGCGGCACGCGCAGGCGGAACGGTGGTGCGGAAAATAATTCTGTGCCACCGCCGCCCATCCTTCTCGGCTTGACCCGCGTTTTGAGAGGCACAAGTAGTCGCACTGCACTCGAGACTAAGCGTCACTGCCAGTGCATTCTGGGGGCAGACGTACTGCAAATATGCCACCGTCCATGCGATGTGCGACAAGTTTTCCGTTTTTGGAAAATAAAATCAGAGATACAGATCTGCTCATAGCGCAGTGCTGCGCTACGCGAGGATGCGGCGGCTGACGAGCCGAGCGAAGCCACACGATCGAGCCCTGCCGGGACACACAAGCCCCGTGGCAGACCCGCCGGGCCGGGCGGCGCGAGCCGCGGGGCCGCCTCCGGAAGCACCCCATCCCGCCGGTGCAGGCCACTATGCTGCAACCCTGCAGATGACGGAGTGGCGTTTCGGACGCCGCGGTACCGCGGAGGGAGGCATCGGCGGCGGCGCGGGAGCGAGCGGTGAGGGTACTTCTTTTTTGTGTGACTCCCTTCCCCCACTCATTTCACCCCTTTGTCCCCCGCCCCCACCCCCTGCCCTCCCACCCCGCACTAATTTTTTTTCTCTCTCTCCACTCCTCACAGTCATACAGACTTTTACCCCTGGTTCTTAATCGATATTTTTTCTTCCCTTCTTTACACCGACTCCCGTTTGCTACACAGCAGAAAAAAAACCCGACGGTGGCTCACAGAGCCACTCATTAAGAAAGGGAGAGAAACTTTTTAGCACTGGAATAAAAAAAAATGTCAAAGTGCTATGGGTGTGGAAAGTGATACGATTTTTGCGGTGAGAGCAGGTCCTGTAAACGACGCGTAATGAGAGAGAGTAAGAGAGAGGGAGGGAGAGAAAGAGAAAAATCACAGTGAAACGCAGTTTTGATGTGCCCGCAGAAAAGATTTGAAAAAGGAGAGGAACTTATGCAACTTTTCTTACCGAGGAGCTGCTTAGGATAAAAATGGCGCTGCCGTTCCCTTCTTTCTGCAAGTTCCATTTTTCTCCTCTAAAATACGTCTTCGGGGGTGAAAAAACGCAGACTTCAAATTCTAGCTACTGTGCGGGACCACCTGCAGATGGCGGGCGTGATTCAGAAAATAATACCCGCAGTTGTCACTCCCCGGGCGAATGCAGCTCCCCAATTCGGGAAAACAAAAGGACACGCGATGACGCTGCAGGAGAGGAATCGGAAACCAATAATCAGCCTTTCATAACCACCGCTCATTAAAAGGCTAAAACAATGCTCGCCCCGTGCGCGCGTGCCTTCTTGGCACACTTTTTTTTCACCCTCTTCCTTTCTCTCTCTCTCTCTCTCTCTCTCTCTCTCTCCTTCACAATTTTTTGTCAATGTTTATGTTTTTGAGCAGTGCACCCTTTCCCTCACCACCACCCCAGGCGTCCCACCCTCCGCATGGTACGCCGGCCGGCACACGCCACCCCTTACACAGCACTTGCATATGAGGGTTTTTTTCCCTTCCCCTTTATAGACTGATGCCGGCGACAGGACACACACACACACACACACACACACACACACACACACACACACACGCACACTTGTGCTGGGCCGGGCATTCCTTGGACGGATCGCAGCCTGCTAATCAGAGGAAGAGAGCGGGTTACACAGCGCAGCAGTAGGACTCACATTTCGTTTGGAGAATTTCGTTGATCGGCCGAGCGTGAGGGAGGCTGGCTTCCCTATAGGTTCCCCATGGGCTTCCTCATAGGTTCCCCATGGGCTGCCCCATATGTTCCTCATGGGCTGCTCCATAGGTTCCCCATGGGCTGCCTTATAGGTTCCCCATGGGCTGCCCCATAGGTTCCCTATGGGTTGCCCCCAGAGGGCGCGACCCGATGAGAGCCGCTGGCCTCACGAAGACTGTAGTAGGTTTTATGTGTGCGCGTCGATCGACTGGGACCGCGTATTTTGGCGTATTCGAAATAAAGGCAGTAGTAAGTGCAAAGAGGGAGAGAGAGAGAGAGATAGAGGGAAAAAGGGAGTTCGGGGAGGGAATGAATTTCGCATATGACTTGGCGTGTGTATGCAGTTGTCAGTTGCAGACTTTGCCGAAGTCGAGGAGTGGGGAGCATGGGAGGCCCAGCAGCAGGGTCCGGGGGTCCGGGCGAGGGTGAAATGAAAGGAAAACGAGAAAAAATGGGCATGATTATCGCCGTTCGCCCGCGGCCGGCCCCTGACGCCCGGCAGCCCGGCCGCTCCGTCTGCGAGACAGGCGAGCGAAGCGAGTTGCCTATCCGAGCTCGTAAGGCGCTCGGGCCGCGCCGGGCCGCGCCGCTCGGCTTCCGCTGGCATCACTCCTGGGGGCGCTAGACTCGCTCACTCATCCTGACGGCGCGGGCCCAAACGCATGTTTTAAAAACATAATGCCGAAGATCGGTGCCAAGCCTGGTGGAGCGGCCGGGCCGGCGCGCGGGGACCTGTGGGGGTGGTGCCCTGTGGTGCCCTGTGGTGCCCTGTGGTGCCGGGCCTGGCCGTCCATCAGAGCAGGGCTGCCTGGCTGCCACCACGACGCCTTGGCCGCGGGGCCGTCGCGGCGTGGCGCGGCGTCGCGCTGCCGAGGGGTGATACTGGTCCGGGGGGTGCGGGGCGCGGCGCGGCGGGGTGTGCGAGGGGTGACTTTTTTATGCGGACGAGATGAGGGGTTGGAAAAAACAAAGCAGGCAGGGGACGCGCTCCCTCGGGCGGCGCGGGGTGGGGGAGGGAGGGAGGAGGCGTGTGGGTGTCTGGAGGTGGTTTTGTGGCGTCGCGACGCCGTGCGACGCCGAGCGACGCCCAGGGGACAGAGGACAGCGGCGTGCCAACGATTTCCTCCATCGCCTCGTCGTACGTTTTGAAGAAGGGAAAAAAAAACGCTCGGAAACGAAAGGGACAGCCTGCGATCATATTTTGGCTGATTGATTGGCGTTACGGCTCACGCAAGCAGAGCCGCAGCGCGCGAAGAATTAAAAACCTCCATAGAATCAGTATTTGAACAGGGAACATCGGGCCGAGACCCCACAAAGGCATCTGGTTGTCGGCCTGCGACGTGCTGAGGTGTCGGAAGGACCCAAATGCTCATCGCGGAGCGAAGCGCCCACGCCTTCTCTTCTCCCCGCCGCCGAGATCTCGACGATATCACATCCTGCGCGGAGAATTTCAATCAAAGATGATTAATGACTCCGAGTTAATTGTCGATACGGTATACATGCGTGAACACATGCGCTGCGTAACCCGGAATGGGTTTGTCTATCACCGCCACCTATTCTATGACTGTATGCCTGCCAAAACACTGCAAAAAGTCTAGCCGTCAGACAAATATTTTCCAGCTGATACACATTCAGCCCTGAGACACGGTCCGCGTCGCGGCCGAAATGAGGACAAATGGGCCACACGTCCCTGTATGGCGATATTGATAGCATGACACAGCAGGTCTCACGTCAATTTTGCAATTTGTTTCCCTTTTATCAGTTTTCTGTGCACTTTTCAAAACTAGGGAGTAGCGTTCCATACTTTGTGGGTCAAAATAGGTCGGTCTAAAAACTGAAACAACGAATCGGAAGAATTTCTCGTCTGTCTGACGCGCTCCGGTACCGCCAAGGCACTGCACATCCAGCGCATATGCCCTCTGATTGAATGACTGCCTGATTGATAGACGGATTGCCGGCGCCGATTGATTGGGTGATGGATTGAAGGCAGATAGCGTTTAAGGTGGCGTTTCCATTCCTTCGCCTGCTTCGCCCCTTTCGCTTCCGTGATGTTCCGCAGCAGAGGGTGCGACCTCAAACACACAGGGCTTTGGTGACGAGAGCGAGAGAGAAGGGAATAGGAAGGAGGAGGATGGCAACAGGAAAAACATGCGAGAAAGGGGGGAGAAAATGAGGAAGGGCACGATATGTGCCGTCAACTTTGGGCGCGCTGCAAGTAAGGGCCCCGCCGCTAGCTGCTGTGTGACCTTATACTCCCACCGCTCTCTCTCTCTCTCTCTCTCTCTCTCTCTCTCTCTCTCTCTCTCTCTCTCTCTCTCTCTCTCTCTCTTGCTCGCTCGCTCCTGCTCCATATCAGAGGGTTGGCACTCATGTTTGCAGATCGCTCACAAGTCCCGATTGAAAATCACTCAATGCTTCTTCTTATCGAGCAAACATCCGCCACGCCGCGCCACGACGGCCCTGCTGGCAATATAAGGTCCTTGTTTGTCTCCCTCTCTCTCGCTCTGTATCGAACAGACTGCGAGAGTGACGAGGACGGGAACACCCGCAGCTGTTGGGGGCGAATGTTATCAGGAGGAAGAGGGCTAGGCCAAGGTAAAGGTCGCTTAGCGGCCTACGTAGCCGAATCCTTGTCTTGAGTATAATTCAAAGGTGTAAAAAGAAAATCCCACAAAATTCCTAATTAAAGAATTTGATTTAGTTTTACTCACACTCCACGTCGCGCGCGCGTGCACACACACATACGCCGGAGCAAATGCTCAGTGCATTTGCAGCGTCACCCTTCTTCGGGGCTCGTACATTTTTCTTTGAAAAGGATAGAGGAAAAATAGGGAGGAAGGACAAGGAAGCGAGAGAGCGCGATGTCGTTGTCGCCAAAATGGAAGGGCAGAGAGCGAGGCGAAGGATAGAAGGAGAGCGACGAAGTGCCCGAATTTACGCGAAAAGTGACACACGCAGGGAGTGCGAAAAGTAAAGGAAAGAATTTGCATGCGTTATTTTCCTTTTCTCCTCTTCCTCCCCCTGCTTCTACCGCGCTCGAGGCGTCACTCCAGTCGTCTTCGTCACACACACACACACCCACGCCCCCACACACCCGCACACACACACGGTGAAAGCGCGCCTCTTAGTTTTACTCGGTGAATACATTAGGGCGAGACAAACGTCACCCAAATGCGTACACACGGAGCCTATATTCGCAGCTTTTTTCCCCTCTCGGTCTGTCTGTCTCTCTCCTACTCTTCGTACTGCCTGCTGTGCGCCACCACCCCTTTTGCGTGCACGAGAATGTGTGTGTGTGTGTGTGTGTGTGTGTGTGTGTGTCAGCGCGCGCGTGTGGTGCTGCATGGCGCGGCGATGGGTTAGGAGGATTGATGTGTTCCGCGAACAGTAGCAGCGCTGTGCGCCCGCAAAGGGCTCAGACCCCGCAAAGAGCGCCCCGCTCCGCCACCGCCGCCCCTTCGAAAGTGACGTGTCACAGTCAAGGGCATCTGGGAGGCGGGGGCGTCTTGCAGGGCGTTGACGGGGCGTCGCTGCAGGTGGTGGACACGCCGCGGACACCCCGGCTACTGGTGGCAGCCACGCTCAGCCGCATCGAGCAGACAGAGCGGCGAAATTAAAATCCGGGTGGGCGGCGGGAGGCGGGCAGCGGACGCGGCAGAGGACGGATCCCATTTCTCGGTCCGGTGGCCGCGAGCCGACGCATGCCTTGACCAGCACTCTGTGGTGACGTGGTCTACATGCCCACACAGCGCGGCCCCGGACGGGGACCCGGGGCCCGGAGGTGTGAGCCGAGGCGGAGATAAGGGGGATGTTTGTCCATAGATAAAACCCCTCCGGGAGGGAGGAGGGACGGGGGCTTTATTTTCCAAGCCGCGCGCGGCACCTAAGGTGACATGCGGACGTCGCCGAAGAAATATAATAATAACGACACCGGGCAGCGCAGCAACGGGGAAAATGAGAAAACCCTCAGATGGGAGTTATTGCACCGGGCAGTTTGCAATTATCAGAGAGAGAGAGAGAGAGAGAGAGAGAGAGAGAGAGAGAGAGAGAGAGAGAGAGAGAGAGAGAGAGAGAGAGAGAGAGAGAGAGAGAGAGAGAGAGAGAGAAGGAAAGAGAAGAGCCACGACGGAGAAAATAATTTTTTATCGCGACATTCATAGCCTATTGCAGGAGATACCGAAATGAAGAAGTCCGCTGGTCTGGAAACACTCATTATTTGGAAGCCGCTGATTACTGGGGACATGGAGCGAGAGAGAGAGAGCGAGAGAGAGGGAGGCGGGGTGGCGTGTTTTAAGAGGGGCGGAGAAGCAGAGCGAGCTTTGGAATTCAAACGCTGCAGTTGTCCTGCGCGAAACTTTTCACCTCGCTCATTCTTTCTCTCTCTCTCTCTCTCTCTCTCTCTCTCTCTCTCTCTCTCTCTCTCTCTCTCTCTCTCTCTCTCTCTCTCTCTCGCTCTCTCTCACTCACGCCCGAAAAAATATATATCCGTTTGCCACGTGCTCCCTTAATGACGCAAACGCTACGCGGCCGCGACGCCCCGCGCTGCCGGTATGCCCGCATTGTGCTGCGCGGCCTCTGGCCTCCGGCCTCCAGCCTCCCCCTCCAGCCTCCCCCATGGGCCTCCAGCCTCCAGCCGCCCCCTCCAGCCTCCCTCATGGGCCTCCAGCCTCCAGCCTCCCCCTCCAGCCTCCCTCATGGGCCTCCGGCCTCCAGCCTCCCCCTCCAGCCTCCCCCATGGGCCTCCGGCCTCCAGCCTCCCCCTCCAGCCTCCCCCATGGGCCTCCGGCCTCCAGCCTCCCCCTCCAGCCTCCCCCATGGGCCTCCAGCCTCCAGCCGCCCCCTCCGGCTCCAGGCTCACGGACCACGTACCGACGATTTGGGGACCAATCTGAATTCCTGGTTGGCGTCGTGATTTTTAAAAGCGACCCCAAACGCGTAACGCAAATAAAAAAAATGTTCTGAATTGAAACGTAATTCGTAGCAGTTGAAAGGGCCAATTCGTCGACAAGCATAAGATTGTTCGAATCGTAGCAAATTATGAATCGAGCCTCTTCTTCTCTCTTTCTCTCTCTCTCTCTTTTTTCGAGGATGTGTGTGCGCGCGCGCCACCGAACGCACAGGGAACACTAGAGAAGGGTGTGACAGGGGGGCACCCCACACCCCCTCACCTCGTCGGGTTCGAAACATCCGCGCCACACGACACTCGGAACTCGATGCGCACACACGGAACAAAATGATGAACGCGCGCGCGCCGCACCGGGCCGAAATGGTGCGGAGAGCCGCGCACACATCGTATAAGGCCGAAGGGGTGCCGGGCTGTGCGCGGACTCAGCCTCAGGCCGAGGACACGACGCGTGTGGAGAAGTTGGCAAACAAACGATAATGGAATATGCGGACCGTGCGGGGCGGGCTCCGGCGTCCCCACGGCGGTGAGGTTAGGAAAGAAGTGCGGCCCCTGCCAAGTAGGCCGCACGCTTGGCACTATCGCGCTGTGTAATCACCGCGGCCTGTGTGCGGCGCGGGGTCGGGGGAATGGGATTTGCTGTACTCGAGTCAACGCACATCCCATCCTATGGACGCCCACGGATGGCGGGGTGGCAATGTGACTCTTGCCGTGCGCGCAGCCCGACCGCCCGCCCTGTCGGTGGGCTCCCGTGACAGAGACCGAAGGGTAAGATTTGACATATTTTGTGTATGGAAAATACACCACTGAAAACTGACCTACCTGATCCTGATCCAAATCCCCCCCCCCCCCCCCCAAAAAAAAAAAAAATAAAAAAATGGAAACAATAATAATGAAACGACCACGATTCGCGATCGAAAGTATATTATTTTGTGTAGCTCTTTCCCCAGCGGGCATGCGAGAAGTCGGTGTGGGTTCGGTCTGTATCGACTCACACACGTGCTTCCTGGAACTTTCGTCCCTTATCGTTTATTGCAACAGCTGCGGACACACACACACACACACACACACACACACACAGACACACACAGATTTCTTTTGCGTGTCGCGTCGCCAACCGAACGGGCGTATGTGTTGACTGCCGATAGCCTCAGCCGTACGAGTATCGCCGCTTATATTTTACGGCTCATATTATTTCTGACTAAAGCATCGAGAGGACGTCGTGAGGGCAGGTGCTCAAGCCCGAAACGGCGGCAGGGAGCAGCAGACATCCATCAACCCAATTTACCAATCATATGTTATTCATCCACTTTTTTTAACATCTGGACTCTTTATGAAATTTGAATTTACGTACAAAATTATGAATGAAATTCCTGAGCATCGCTCATCCAGTGGTATCATTTAAAAAAAAAAAAAATTGGCATGTGCTGTTTCTGGCAGGGCTCGCGCGCGCGGCGAATACGACACACACACACACACACACACACACACACACACACACACACACACACCTACACCGGATTTAGCGCGCTCATTGGACCGGGACTGACGACCGAAAACGCTGCTTCTGCGAGAATGAGGGGCTTCTCGTCACCGTGTCGCCCCCCAGGTGCACAAGCCTTGGGCAGCCTCTGCCTCCAGGTACCCCGCAGTCTGTCGCATCACCCGGGGCGTGGCGGCAGCGTGGCGGCGGCGTGGCCGAGGAGGAGGCGGCTGCTGAGGTGCGGCCAAGACAAAACCAAAGCCAAGAGGTCCGGCCAGCAGCACCCAGCCGGCCCGCCCGAGCAGCCAGCCTCCCTGTATTGTGTGCACCCAACGAGCAATCACACATAAATTTTGTGTCGGAATTGACAAAGGGAGCGGCGCGGTCCCGGCATCGCCTCTCGGCCGGCGCAGCGGGCGCAGCGGGCGCAGCGGGTCGTATAGAGAGGGGCCTTGCTGAGGTGGGAGTTTAGAGCGGGGTGGACACGTCCATGTATCATCCTAATGAACGGACGCCCCCCCCCCCTACACACACTTCCACCGCCCCCCCCCCTCCCCTCCTCACCGACCAGCACCACCATGCGACACTTCGATTCCTAATTGTGGCACCACTATTTCTGCGGCCTTGGACAGCAGCGCAGACGCGGGGGCTGTCCTGCGAGGTGGGGGAGGGCCGGGGGCCGGGGGCACCGCCAGGCCGGCTGCTGAAAGGGCCGGATGCCGAGGGTGTGACACGGCAGCGGCGTCCAGCAGAAGCCAATTCCCACGAGGCGTGCGGCACAAAGGAGATGAGATGAAAACGTAAATTCCCCCCCCCCCCCCCCCGCCCCCAACTCAAACGATTTAGCGATGCCGTGCGAAGGCAGCTCGTCCGCAACATACCGCTTCCGTGCGGGACGTGTTTTCTACACGGCCCCCGTGACGCGTGAATGAGCCCAAGCTGTACGGGGGTGGAGTGAGAGAGAGAGAGAGAGAGAGAGAGAGAGAGAGAGAGAGAGAGAGAGAGAGAGAGAGAGAGAGAGAGGAGAGAGAGAGAGAGAGAGGGGGGGGGGAGGCCTTGATTGCGGCCTCGGCTTATGTTAACGAAGGCGCGCACCACCATAACCTGTTTTCCGGTGTAAAACCTAAAAGAAACGCGCCTTGACGGCTCTGCCCTAATCCTTATCCTCGTGCCGGTGCCGTGCCGGTGCCGTGCCGGTCCAGCGGCTGCCGCCGTGCTGCCCACACCGCCGCGGCGGTGTCATCCTGCGGCCCGCAGCCTCAGTGCGGGGTCCCAATCCAATTCCACTCTGTGGCCCTGGTCAGCATCGCCGCGCGGCCGCCACTAACCTAACGTGGGTCTCCTTCAGCTTCAGCACTCTCCCCCGCGGCGCGGGGAGCGCAGCCCATACGTCACTCGGGCGGCGACGGCAGCGGGCCACCCCGGGCTGTGCAGCAGTTGTACCCGGAAACAAGGTTGTATGTGCGATTCAATGGTCACGTCTTTGGGTGCAAATCAGAAGGCCTTTTGCCTCCAGACGACGACTCCTGCACGCTTGCACCCGCAGCGGCAACAGAGAGAGAGAGAGAGAGAGAGAGAGAGAGAGAGAGAGAGAGAGAGAGAGAGAGAGAGAGAGAGAGAGAGAGAGAGAGAGAGAGAGAGAGAGAGAGAGAGAGAGAGAGACAGAGAGAGAGAGAGAGACAGAGAGAGAGAGAGAGAGAGAGAGAGAGAGAGAGAGAGAGAGAGAGAGAGAGAGAGAGAGAGAGAGACGTGTGGGACGGGATAGGGGAGGGGTCGACCATTCAAACGGCCGGCGGCCAGAGGTGGAGGGTTGTAGGTAGGGGCGGGGCGGGCGGGGCGGGCGGGCCGCGTAAGTGAAGGTGTGATGCTCTCCAAGGAGCATGGAGGCGGAGGCGACCGGTGGTCGTGGACGGGGGAAGGAAAAAAGGTTAGAAAACACAACAGCGTAGCATCGGCCGAGCTGAGCTGTCCGCCGATGAGCTTTGCGGCGATACCCCGTGTGCGTGTGTGTGTGTGTGTGTGTGTGTGTGTGGCTCTGCGTGGGCAAGGGGTAGCGGCCGGACAGACCGAGGCGAGAGGACTCACGGCAAAACGTTACGATTTGCCTGGCCACTTGGGGGTAGAAGACAAAAGTGAGCCTGTGAGCAGTGGGGATATTCTCTATACAAAACGGGCGGCCGAAATTTTAAAACATGCCGGCCTGCGTAGCTCTGCGATCCGAATCCAGCAGGAACGTCATAAAACGTCGTTTATCTTTGCTCGTTTAAAAACGAAACGCACAGTGGGAATGGAGAGGGAACATGAGATGTTTGTGCTCTTTGGAAAAGTAAAGTGAGCTCTGAGCCGGCCCGGCCGGGCCCCGCCCCGCTGCACACCCACATGGACGCGGTTGGCGCGGCGGACAGCGCGACGCCGCCCGCAGAATCGCGCCAGTATTTCATTTTACCCAATTTATCGATGCTTTGTCGCAGGCATGATTACCGCCGCATTGAGCCGCGTCCTTTTGAAATGGTATCGGCCGCATTCATCATGGGGACACAAGTGATTAGACGCCAAACCACTTCCCATGGGGGCTGCCATTTTTCTTTTCCCACATGAGCAAATGTGGGTATGGAGCCTGTGTCTTGTGTAAATCCAGGTTGGAATCAGCTGTGCAAGTCTCGTCTCCAAGATGTAGCCGATGCGTGTTGCTTTCCTTGCTGCGCCTCGAGCTCTCTTCGAAGGCGCAATACCCCCAAGGCATGTGACATGAATGAAATGTAAAAGTGCCGTCGGTGGTCGGCCGCGTGTGTTGGGAGCCGGAGGGCACCGGAGGGCCGGCATAGGCCAGGTCCGCCTTGATTGCACGTGGGTGGATGCTGCCTTGGGCTGCCTTCGCCGACCACCTCCATTGTACACGGCGGAGGGACTGGAACTACTGGACTAAATCGGTAATCAGCGGCCCTGGCCTGGCCCTGGCCTGCCTGCCCCGGCCGTACAGGCGACAGAGAAAGTTTCATCTTTTTTCGTGTGCGCAGCGGCCCGCCACGATTCACGGTTAAAATTGACGCGAGAAACCGAAAGTCGGGGATATTCAAGGAAAACGCAGATATTGCGAGGACTGCAGACGCGTCAGATGCTCCAAGCCCCTTGGTCCCCTGGTTTCCCAACAGTGTCATTCACCCTGCTGTGAGCGCCCAAAGTCCATCACAGGCGTTTGGTCCTGACGCATGCGTGATGCGTTCCGTTCTAAGAGGCGATGGCCGACTTCCTATCGATGGGACGTCCTGCTTTGGCTTTCATAACTCCCAAGGCTCCTCCGCCGGCCACACACGCCGCTACGGCCGCCACCTCCTTTACATAAACAGCCTCCATTCTCCCCCATTTTTACCGCAGGAATTTCATTCTGTAATAATTATCCTTCCTTGGACCGGTGTAGGTAAACCCAGCCCTAGTGAGCACACCACACACCACAGGGCCTCTCTTCCATGTTAAAATTGAAAAATGTGTGCAGTACTAGCTGCGAGTAGCTTTCCGGAGCCGACAGATTATGCGCAACCATATTCGCGCAGAGATTTGTATCTGAACCGTTTTGCCTCCTGTAAAAGGTGACCCGAGTCAATTACAGTGTCGTTCAAGTCCAGACCATAATGTGTTGCCAACCTTGCACTTTTACTAGTTTCTGAAACACAGGATCACGTTTTCTCGTGGTGGAGTTGTCGGGCGTGACTGCTGTTTGCAGGGTAGCCGGTGGATGCTGACCGACCCCAGGAGCGCGCGCATGAGGTCCTGAGGATGCTGAGGCAAAGGAATCAATCCAACAATGGGAGATGACTCTCCATTGAAAAAGGAGGAAGAGACACTGTGGTGGGCGGGCCTGGCGGGGCTGTGGGGCTGTGGGGGCTGTGGGCCCAGGCAGGGCCCGGCCGGACCCAGGTAAAACACACTACCTGATGCGCGGGAATGTGTGTATAAAGTCCCCCCGCCAGAGCGAGCTAGCCGGCCAATGACTACGGATCAATGAGATGTGGGGAATGCGTGCCGTCCTCCCACGCAGAGCGCGGTCCGCGGGCACTTCCAGTTCGTAGTACCAACGTGTTTTATCGATAGAGGACCCCCCTCCCCCCCTCCCCCCCCCGTCCCTCCCGATTACAGGAAACACCTCTCCTCGGTCACTACCATCGTTAAGTAAACCCAGATATCCTGGAATTCTTCAGCGCGAGCAGATTATATGAAAGTTTGCCAGGTGCGAGGGAAAATGCGGACTTGGAGGGATTCGCGCCGCTCTCAGTGCCCCCGCAGCGGCCGGGAGACGCGTGCTGGCAAATTACGTGTAAAGGAAACACACCGTCTGATGCGAAGGGACGGCAAACCCATACAGCTCGCTCCTGCGGCCGCTGCGGCCCCTGCGGCCCCCGCGGGCGGCCCCTCCCCGCCACCCCTCCCCGCCGACGCCTTCACCCGCCCTCGCCTCCGGGCCCACACCCCGCCACCCTCCGTGCCAGCTGGCGTCATCCCCGACGCCTCCGCCCGAGACAACGACCGCCGCGACGCCGTGCTCCTCCCGGTTGTTTGCGTTGCGCTTTGCCCGGCTCTGCCGCCGCGCCGTCCGACGGCTACTCACAGCCGAAACACGCTTCCCATGCGGCCAGCCGGCGTGCAAAGGGCGCGGCTGGAGCCCCTGAGACACCCGAGGTAGGCAACGCGCCCGCACGCCTGCGTTCGGGCTGCCTACCCCGCCGGGGGCCCCGGCCCGCGCGCGGCGCGTTCGCAGCTGTCCGGGGCTTGTCACTGATTTTCGGCTGCTGCTCGGGGCGCTTTAGGTTTGGGAAAACGCGTTCGCAAAGTCTTTTGTCTCCCTCGGGACACAAAGCGCATGGCAGTAGGCGGCCCGGCTCGGCTCGGCCCCGCCGGCTTTCGGCTCGGCTCGGCCCCCGCTCCGCTCGGCTCGACCAACACACACAGCCTTATGAATGAACGATGAGAGTGACCCATCCCATTGGCCGTGAGTGATGCCAAGTGGGCCCTCCTCCCTCTGCTTCACCTTTTCATCGGCTTCTACCTGGGACGTAGATGCAGCAGCCGAACGTGTTGGGGGTGGGTGCGTCGTATCACCGCGGCCCCGCTCCCGTCTCCAACACTTTGTCAATTTTCTGTATTTTTCCTTTTCGAGAAATAATGGGCAAGGGACGAGAGCTCCCCGTTCCGTACTCCCCGTCCCCGTGATGTCGTTTCGCTGACGTTTCCCGGGAGTGGTGCCGGATAATGCAACTCACAGAAATACTTAGCAATGCAGCCAAAGATGTTTGCAGTCATAATTGGCAAATTTTAAAGGCGAGTTAGGTTGGGTTCGTTTGCTGTTTCCATTGCCGCGGCGAGCTGAATGTGAGGCCAGCACTCGGAGCGCTGCACACGCGTGCATACGGACGGGCACAGCGGGCAGCGAGACACGGGTGAGTCAGAAAGGAGGCGCGGCGCGGCGCTGGGGCGCCTCAGGTGTGCCCTGTGCCTCTGCCCCTCCCCTCCCTGCACTGCCACGCCTCAGACACCCATATCCCCCGTGTACTGCCCAGAGCGTTCGCCCCGCCGTCCCGTGAGGCCCAGACAAACCGGCTCCTGACAGCCAGCACGAGCCAACGATGGGCCCCGGACCGACCCGGACCGACCACTACTGCAGACCCGCGCGGGACGCCCCTCTCTCTCTCTCTCTCTCTCTCTCTCTCTCTCTCTCTCTCTCTCTCTCTCTCTCTCTCTCTCTCTCTCTCTCTCTCTCTCTCTCTCTCTCTCTCTCTCTCTCTCTCTCACTCTCTCTCTCCCCACCCCCTCCCCTTCCCCCCTCTACCTCTCCCCACTCTCGTCTAGCCTATCGATAGATGCCTCGCTTTCGCAACCTCGCGCGCGAATCATCAAAATTTCAGCAAATGCTATATATGAAATGATTGGTCAGGATATTATGGCGTTGTCGGAGATGGCCCCGCGCTGCTCAACTGTATCATCAAGTGCGCGATGCAACCTACCCTCCCATCGGGGCTCTATGGCCATAAACTCTGACCCACGGGACGGCCCACGGCGTAGTTTCGATGTACTATACGGGCAGGTGCTGTTGTGCATGGCCGCAGTCACATCGCCTTGATCTACTCCGAATGTAATAATTTTCTTTCAAAACCAAAGAGTTTCCGCTGAAGTTCCGCGTATGGTGCGGTGGCACAAGTTCACGGACAAGCAACACCACATTATTCGACGCACTTCAAATGAACATCCTCTCATGCTTTATTATATATAAACATTCCTTTTCTGTTTTCCTCTGAAAATATTCCGCGATCTCCTCCCGGGACGCGCACGTGTATTACCTCACCTGTCGTGTGCCATCCTTATGATCGTGCGCACCCAGCAAACACCACCTCATCAACTTCTAATT
Organism: Odontothrips loti; assembly: GCA_038380765.1. Taxonomy (NCBI): domain Eukaryota; kingdom Metazoa; phylum Arthropoda; class Insecta; order Thysanoptera; family Thripidae; genus Odontothrips; species Odontothrips loti. The sequence continues at coordinate 10,273,766 of CM076245.1, forward strand.
GCGCGCGATACCGCGAGGCCCGTGACGTCCCGGCGGCGGCGCCTACCGAATGAGTGCTCATCATGGGCAATCTGGGCAAAAGGCTCTTCCGCGCGCCCCGCGTGGGGCGGCGGGGGCCACGGGGGCACCGGGCTGCGGTGCTGCGGGGACTCGAGCTGCACACGGCGGAGTATGTCACACTCCTGTAGTCCGCGGGTGAACGCCTCTCGCCCCCTGCTGAGCCTCGCCGCGGCCGCCGGCGCCAAGGACACATATTCGGGACCCGAGTCAATTAATGTACGGCAGCGCTATTAACGCGTGCGGACATATCGTCGTTGCCAGAGACTCTGACTCGGGCGGGCTGCTCTGGTCCTCTGGCCGCGGCCGTGGTCATCGCGGCACACTGACAGCCGAGGGGGACTTCACTTCAAAGAATCGGCGTACAGTGGCAAAAAAAAAATAATCAAAATAAATCAAGCTGAGAAAAAATATTAGAAAAGTCAAAAATACCACAAAAAATGTTCAAAAAAAATGCCAGAGAAAAATCAAAAGAGGCAGAAAGAAAACAAAAACTTCAGCTTTAAACTGAAGTCGCTTTCAGAAAAAAAAAAACAATTTGTTTATTGATAAAAATCAAATGGAATCAAATAAATCAGCCATGATTTAAACCGGTGTACATCGAGAAGGGGCAGTGATGGCCCCTCTACCGACAGCGACCTCCGTCTCCGGCGCCAAACTGCACTGAGCTGAGCCAGGCTGGAACCCCCCCCCCCCCCCCCCCCCCACACACACACACACCGGTTCCTACGGTTCCTGGTACACACTGCACACTGGTACACACGGTGCGTTATTGTCGCCTCGCCGGCTAATAAGCACCCGCCGTGTGATGACGGAGTAGAACTCTATGGGTACCGCGAGGGCACCGCGAGGGCACCGCGACGGTACCGCGAGGCAATTCCGGGCCTAATTGCTATTTTTTCTCTCCTCCGGTAACCTTGCTGCTCCTCTCCGGCTGGCAGCGGGCGTCGCCATGGAGCCAGCGGAGCCGGGTCAGGAGGCCTCCTCGGCCCAGCTGCTGGGCCGCCGCCGCTGTAATTCAAGGTTCTGTTCCTCAAAAATGTTGGGCCAGAGTCTTAATGATCGCATCAATAATCAGTGATTGGAGGCGCTCTCGGGCGTTACAAGGACCACAGTGGACTGGCCAGCGGGAAGCGTACACGAGAGAGAGAGAGAGAGAGAGAGAGAGAGAGAGAGAGAGAGAGAGAGAGAGAGAGAGAGAGAGAGAGAGAGAGAGAGAGAGAGAGAGAGAATGTTGGAGAGAGACACGGCGAGAGGCTCGGCTCTGCTGCGCACGGCTCTCGGGAAATAAATGTCACGTGTCCGGCCGTTGTCTCTCCGAGAATGTTGCCTCGTCGTTGGGTACCCGAGTACCGGCCGGTACCGGTACGACCAGCTATGCCATACCGGGAGGAGCCGCGGTGTAATGCACCACTGCCTAAGGTGCCTATGCGACTTGTGGGTGAACGCGCGAAGACGAATTCTGAATAGTACAGTACTCGGCTCAATCATATTTTGATGCTGAGAGGGTTTTCTTGATAACTCTTCTTATTGTGTACATTCTAGCATTCCCGCATGGATATCCCTTGTCTCGCTGTATACGCATTGGATTATTGGATACTTAGATGAGTACGCAGTATAAAGATAGAAATTTGCTTGGCAGAGAAATGAGAATACCCGATGCTTCCCGCGAGTATTTGAGCCTTGATTGAAGTGTTTCGAATTAGGGGTGCTGTGACAGGGGATAGACGCTGGTTTTGTCGAAAGAAAAAACAAGACACAAAAAAACCACTCGCGTCCATCGAGTGTCACCCAGCTCACGAGGTTTGTCTCGCAGGTCCTCGCAACCATTTCATGACCGCGAAAGGGGTTTGGCCAAACGAATAAAGCGGGTAATACCGGAATGACGGCGAGGCGCTTCACTCTGCTTCGCTGCTCCGCTGCTCCGCTCCCCTCGGACCCCCACCCCCACCCCCACTCACTCGCTGGACGTCTGGGCCGCACAACGGCAGCGAAGGAGATTCCAGTAACGGGCCCGCCCCTGCAAGGCTCCCGTCCCGCCACCATTTATTGTTTTATATTTCATAGAGTTCCACGCACGCCCCGCAAACATTCCGCCCTCTCTCTCTCTCTCTCTCTCTCTCTCTCTCTCTCTCTCTCTCTCTCTCTCTCTCTCTCTCTCTCTCTCTCTCTCTCTCTCTCTCCTCGGTTTTGCTCTTAAGCCCCGCGGAAAGCACCCTCACGTTGCGGGAGCGCACGCACACACACAGAGTCCGTTGTTCCTCTGCCGCCGCCATTCCGCCGCTCACCCGTCCCTCATAAACAACAACGAAGCGTTTTAATCCGCGATCTGCTGGACCACAAAGGCCGCGCCCTGGCCACGCCCTGGCCACGCCCTGGCCACGCCCGGCCACGCCCCTGCACCCTCCGATGCTGCAGCCTTGTTTATCGCGCACTTTTGCTATCCGCCCCCGACTGTGGCGGCCTGTGAGCAGCATTGGCAGGAGATGAATGCAGATGGGAAGCGGAAAGGCCGCGCCGAATACCACCCGCGAGCAAGGAACAAAGCAGGCGGCGAATATCTGCGTGCAGATTTGTCCATTTCTCTGCCCCGTGTCGTGGCGCATGTCTCGCGATAATTTCTCACTCCTCAGCCGCGACAAAATCTGGGCCCGGCCGAGGCGGCCGCCGTGCTTCCGGGCGGAGACGGGGCCACCGGGGCCGAGGGGCCGCCGCGGCCGCCGGGGGCACCGGAAGTGATCCAGGGGCGGCGCCTAGTGGCGCCAGGCGGGCGCCGGTGATTAAAACGTAAGGGCGGCAAATGAGTGGGGCCGGGAGGGAAGTCCGGCCGGTGACACGGTGGCGCTCGGCGGTGGCGCGCTCGGCACGGAGCTCGGCGCGGAGACCAAGGTCGGCCCCGGGCGCCGCGCTGCGCGCCGCCACGGAGTAATTGATGTAGCTACTAATTGCCGCTCCTGACGTGTTCGCGTGCTCCCCGGAATGTCATCCAGCGCACCTCAAGCAGCGCCACCCACAGCCCATTTGCCGAGCGCGGAAACAGAAAAGTATCGACAAAGCGAACGCGGGCGAGTCACCCCCCCCCCTCCCCCACGAAATTTTAAGAGTTATGCTTTATAATATTTAGTGATGCGCGTGAAAAATCGTGAAAAACTCGCGCAAAGTCCACGCCATAATGTTCGGGCCAGTCCAAAACCAAGAGTTCTCTCCGAGCAGCGGGCGGCCTAAATTAACTCGGCCTGCGCCGTCGCCGTCCTGTCACCGAGTCGCACAACACGGCGGCCGCGCACCGGCGGGCGGCGCAGCGACACAGCGGCCCCCAATCCATGATAACAGCAGAATTAATTACTTGGGCTGAGTTTAATTTGTCACGACATTAAGAGACCGGATGGCATGACAGTGTCTTACTGCGGCTGTTGCAGGTCTGCCGGCTGGGCCCCGGCAGCCCCGCCGCCAGGGGTGGCGAGGAGGGGTGCGGGGCGCGCGTTTTCGGCGATGGCCCTTTCCCGCGCGTCGACTTGACTTTAGCCGTCGCGGCTGCCCTAGGAAAAGAAAGGAGGAAATGCTGTGGTTTTTTTAAGACCTGACCCCGATTCCGAAACACAAAAGCCCTCTGCAGCAGAGTCGCGGCGGCAGCGCGGCAGCGGACCTCGACTTTCCAGCGGGTAAAAATATGACAGCGTTCTTAATTTTGATTAGCATGGGGGCGGAAGCGGAGCATCAAAATGAGGAGGGAGTTAGTGAGGGGGAGGGTCTCCTTGAGCCACGGAAAAGAAGGAAACAAATACAGCCCCTGAGAGAGGAAGAAAGGGGGAGGGGGTGCACGGAAAGGCGGACCTAGCCAAGAAAAATAGCGGAGAAATTAGGCGCCTGGATGTCTAATGGCGACGGGGAAAAGGTGACTGATGAGGGGAAAAATGAGCCTGGATTTTAAAAGCTGTCGGTGTTGCCGCGGCAAACCACCCCTCAGCCCGCCACCCCCCGCCACCCCTCGTGGCCACCCCTGTAAACGGCCTTCTCCGCTAGCCAAGAAGCGGCCGGAGTCATGGGCAGAAATGTTGTGACAACCACCCGCGCCGACTTTTCCGACCGTTTAGCACCTGGCGTTGTCTCTCTCAGCAAGAAAAAACACAGTTTTTTTTTTGTCGTCCGCCACTGGTTTCTCGGGGACTGGGCTGCGTCTCGTTGCCCCAGGAGTTGGTTGTTAGGCCCCGCGAGACGTTAATCTGATTCCGGTCGGGGTCCCACGGCAGCCCACGGCGCTCTGGCGGGGCGGCGCCACCGTCCGCGGTCCGCTAATTCCCACTACTGCTATAGCATTCGATCGGGGTGGGCCTGGGCCTCCCCCAGCCGTGTTTTATCAAATCCTCCCCTGCCTCCTTTTCCACCTTCCGCGATCTTCTTTTATTCTTCCCTCACACCGGTAGCGGCTGCCGAGCCCGCCCGGCTATCCGGGCGGCGACTCCCGGGGGAGGGGCTAAGTGACCCAGAAAGTGCAAGCGACAATTATCCAAGTCATATCTGCAGGCGGAGTCGTTGCGACTGTTGTAAGTGTTCTTGCGTCTCTCTCGCTGGCTCCGTTCACCCCTTCCCACTCCCTTACCCCCATGCCTTGCTGCCTGTGAAACTGTATCAACCCATCAGCGAATACTGAAGCTGTCAATCTGCCCCGCCCAGCTAACGAACCAACGCAGCCGGAATTACGCGAGAGTGAGACATGACGCGAAAAAACGTCGCGCAGTGCTCGGCGAAGCGGGGCACGTCCGAGAGCCGCTCTGCAGCCGTCTCCGTCTGCCTCAGGGCGGGCCCCGCGGATGTGCGACGAGGACGGAAGGAAACCCGCTGCGCCTGCTGCTTCGCTTCCGATGCAGCCAATCGTCCCCGCTCTGGCTTCCGCCGCCATTCTCACACCCAGCGAAAGGGTGTGCGAATAGAACCGGCGTGTACTACAAATAGCGAAAACCCTCCGGGGACATTCTCGGCCACCTAGCGAGCCGAGTCGACTCGCCATCGGCGCGGAGCTCATAAAACTGTTATTGTCAAGCCAACCCCTTCGATACATACATGCGTTCGCGCGCGCACACACACAACTCACTCATTCTGCAATACCGCTCGCTTTCGTCAAATACTGGTTTTACGACCTCATCATTTTTTGCCCCCCCTCCCTTTTCCCCTCGTCTTCTGACGCGCCAAATGGCGACAAAAGTCGAATAGACAAGCTTGGCTTCCTGTCCGTCAGCCGCCACGGCAACCTCGGAGTGACCACCGCGCCACACGGCCCCGGCTGCTGCCCCGGCTGCTGCATGCGCTGCACCGTCCGGCGCATTTTGAAATTTGAGACGTGTGCGACAAAAACTGTCTAAAAATGAAACATGACAACCGTGCTGCTTTCGTGGGAATTCGCTAAAAGCAAGAGAAATAAGAAAGAGAAAAAAAAAATAACTTGCAACTGAATTGCAAAACTATTGTGGAAGAGAACTTCAACTTTCAGACCAGAACTTTCAGAGTAGCTGTCTGAAATCGAATTCAGACTTGCAATCTGATTTTTTGGGAAGCTAATCTGTAAATCTACTTCAGTCCATTTTGTCTGAATTTTCAGTAGTAAATTTTTAACAGGGTGGACTCTCTACTGCAAACGAGTTCGGTACCCCATATTTTGCACTCTCCCTCTCGTTCAAATACTCTCTGGCTCTGGATTCTTTTGATTCTACAATTTTGTGCGAGCACGTACGTAAACATTAAAACAACAAGAATATCGTCAGAGTCTGGCGGCCCAAGGTGTGAGTTTTTCATTACGGTAAACTCGGCGCGCTACAAGACTTTGCGGGCCCCCTAGGCAGAAAGTGCCGCCGTGCCGAAGGCCGCGTTTTGTTTCCGCAAGCGCGTTTTTGCCTTAATCCTCTTATTTCTCGAGCCAACAATACGCGGTAATCCCCGATAGGTGCGCCGTATTCACAAAATTTAATTAAAGCCTATATAGGAAGACGTCTGTCGGGGATTAGGACGCTGTAGCCCGGGCCCCACGGAGGGGGCGGCGCGGGGGCGGTGCGGGGGCGGCGCGGGGGCGGCCGGGGCTGAGGAGCACTATACTCACTCGAGTCAGGGAACAGGGGGCAGCAGTGCCAGACAAACGGGGGCTCCCAACAGGTAATTAATTTGGACGATCCCCGCCTCCTTCAAGGACGGCCCCAGCCTGCTGGACGCGAGGTGGCCCGTTGGTGGCCCGTCGGAGGCCCGTCCGAGGCCCGCCTCTCTGCGCGAACAAATTAATTCGAAACGAGCGCGCCGTGCTGCCAGGCCGATGCGGCAGGCATACAGATGCGGGCTAATTGCCACAAATACCCGGCCTAATGGTGTTAGGCCCGTGGCACCTCACCTGGTTAAGCAAGTGATGAAGACGCACGCGCCCTCTATCTCCTCTATCCAATCAGCCACCTCTCTCCCTCTCTCTCTCTCTCTCTCTCTCTTGCTCTATCTCTCTATCACCGACCGGCTCACGCACCCGCCTTTCTCTCTATCTCTCTATCCCTTTCTCTCTGGAGAACGGCACGTTCTTCTGCCTCCAGCTCCCGACGTAAGCGTTGAGTTTGTCGTGGGGGGGCTAATTAACAAAAACGTCTCGTACCGCGCTGGCAGTGCCAACGCCGACACAGAGGTAGGAAGGTGACACTGTATTCGCACCGTTCGTCTTTAGCCGTGGGTTCCAAGCCTGCGTGATTACACCGCGAGGCTGTGCTTACATGCTCCTAGAGCACTCAGCAGTGACCGCCTTTCTCACCGCCTTGTGAGGGGAGGGTGCGGCGGCGGTGGGGGTGGCGGCGGGCTGGTCGACAAAAGACACTCGATCCCGCCAGGACCTTAGCCGTGGCCGGGGCAGCAGGCCGGGGGTGAGTGAAACAATGGGCCGCACAGCGGAGGGACGAGAAATATGATGAGTAGGAGCCGTCTCATCGCGCGCCTTGTCTTTGCGCCGCCGAAAAGTTTGCTGTGCCGGCCGGGTCCGGAGCTGCGCAAACACAGCAGGCGGTGACGGCGACGGCGCAGGGCGGGACGGAGCGGGCGGGCGGACAAACACGCGGGCCCGCAGGGGAAAATACACAGCGCACCGACAAAGCGGACTGGCGCGCAGAAATAGCACAGGAAACGCGGGCCCGGCCTCGACAGTGTAGCTTATTAATACCTCGCCTTCTTTAATCTGTCCTCATTCGCAGGCGATTAGGATGGAGTGTGGGTGGCCGGGCTCGCGGGCCTTGGGCCGGGCCGGGCCTCTGCAGCAGGCTCAGCAGGCCTGGCCGGGCCACTGCCGGCCCCGTACCCATCCATCACTCAAAGTCTGGACCATTTTAAACAGATATGGGATCGCAGCCTCCGATGGATCTCCAACTGTTCCTTTTTACGCTGCCAGAGCCCAGGGCCGGCCGGGGCGGCAGGCGTCCTGTGGGGAATAGTACGCGGGAAAGGCAGCGGGGCGAAAAGCGGGGGACAACGCGAGCGGCGCGGGAGAGGAGGCGCCACCACGCCATGCCACGGCCTCCTATTATTGAGCAAACAGAGCGCGCCGCGCCGACCGCGATTGTCACAAGGCGTCTCCGGTGACGCGGCCACCGCGCTGCTAGCTGCTGTGTTTCCCGTTTTGTTTTTGAGGCATCTCTATACGCAGCCAGTGTGGTGTGTGGGAGCGAGAGCCGGGCCGCACGTTGTTTGCCCCGGGTGCCCCCCCCCCCCGGCCCCCGGCCCCCCTGGGCTGCCGTGCCCCCCGCGGAGCGGTACGCCGTGTGCACCATCCGCACAGGGCCCCATCATTACGACTATTAATTAATACCCCTGCCCCCATGCCAACGAGACAAAACGCAGCAGCACCCGCTCTGCGGTATTTGAACCCGGAGCCCGGTCCCCGAGACCCTGAAATCTCAGCCGGGGAGAGTAGGGGGGAGCTTTCTGTGTACCCCGCGCTCTAACGTGGGGTATCGACCGCACCGTCCGGACCCCTTCGCGAACAATGCGGCTCGGCCTTCCCCTGGCGGGGTCGAATGGGATGCCTACCTCCCAGGCGCTCGTCGCAACCCCCTGGCCGGCCCGGCCTGGGCCCCAGGCTCTCCCCCTCCTCGGACCCACAAGCACACGGGCCGGGCCGGGCCGGGCCGGACCGCCAACCCTCACCCACAAGGTATCTCTAATGGACCGCGACACCCATCCGCAACAGGTGCTCCCGCCACCAGCGTGTGTGTGTGTGTGTGTGTGTGGGTGGGTGTGTGAGAGCGTGTGTGTGCGTCGGCACCGCCCCGCCCCGCCATCCAGGCGCTTCAATCAAGGCTAAGACTTGTAACCTCAGCATGAGGGACTATCGGTGGCAGCGGCCAACGTCACATCCAGAGGCACACTCACCGCCCGCTCTCCTCTCGTCCCTCTCCCTCTAAGAATGGAGAAGGGCAAGGAGGGGAAGGGGGGGAAAAAAACACAGACGCACAGAACCATTGGAGATCGCGGAGTGGACGGATGATTGACAGGTTTGGCGACCGGCGGGACGTTGATTTACTGCTTATCTCGTCTGCACGCCCAGCCGCGGCGGCGGCGGCGGCAGCAGCAGCAGCACTCCGGCGTGCAGGTTGCGCCTCGGTGTGCTGCGGAGTGTTCGCAGCCTTCGGTGCGCCCCGCGGCATGGCATGGCAGGCCCGCGGCCCCGCGCCGCCGCGAATCACTTTAGTGCAGTAGCCGGTGCCGCCCCGACCCGCCCATCTGTGTGGCGCAGGTAACTGCCACGAGTATTCGGGACTGACGGCCCCGCGCGACACCGGAAGAAAGACGCAGACAGGCTGCATTAGGCAGGTCCCTCTCGGCTCGGCGACACGGAGAAAAAAAGATAAGTGGTCGCCACTAATTTCTAAGTTGATTTTCAGACAAGCGATAAATTTTTGTTCGGGGAACTAAAATTTTGTTGAGGGAACTAAATTTTTCGACATGTTAGCTGCTCCAACAAAGAGGTTCGTTTGCGGGAACTAAACAATTTTTATCTGCTGTTTGCTCCTTCAGCAAACCTCTGCGTTGAACGAAACTAACGTTGCATTAGTGCAACTGCAAATTTAGCTTCCCAACAAAATTTTAGTTGTCTGAAATCAGCTGAAAAATTAGTTGCGACGACTAATCTTTTTTCTCCGTGCAACTGTGCCGTCACCGCAGAGCGCAAGCGGCAGCCCGATCGACTTCATTATCGAGTTCGATTGTCTCGACATGCCGTTGGATTCTGTGGCCGCGCAGTAACAAGCACAGTCCGTCACGCTGCGCGCTGGGCCGGCTGGGCCGGCTGGGCCCGCGGGGTGTCAGCAGTACGAGCCCTGCGCACTCCGCGGCAGCTCGCGCAGATTCCGAATCGCAGAGTCTCGCTGCTCGCGGACGGACAATCCACGCGAGTGCGAGGGAGACAGAGGGTCCGCGCTGACGAACGAGAGGCTTTGGCGCATCGCATCGCGCGGAGGTGGGATAGGTACGCTGCCTCCTAACGGTCCGCCACTTAGGCCCCCATACAGTTTAATCATCCCGCGGTGCCTCCCTGCAGGAGACCTTTTAGAGCGGCGGGCCCATAGCCGGGGCCCAGCTGGGGCCCAGCCCAGTAGGCCCGGTGGCAGCAATACCACCTCATTGTGCTGCAAAGTAGACAATAACCGGGCGAGCTGGGCCCGGCCAGGCCCGGCGCGGCGCGGCGCCGCCCAAACACTGTTCATCCTCGTCGCACCCACAGCCCGCCGCCCCTCCATCTCCCTCACACAGCGGCGCATCTTCGAATCTCACTTAGGATCCTGTTGAGATTCGAACCCTACCGGGCGGTGGATCACATTTGGGTGACGCTGCCGGGTTGTCATTCCGGTGCGGCAGTCGTGCTCAAATTAGTTGAGTCCCCGCGTGGGCGGGCCGCACCTGAGCGGGGCGGGCGTGGTGCGGCCAGAGGACACTACAATTGGAAAGAAAAATAGCGGCCGTAGTGAGGGCCTCGCCCGTGTAGACTGATGTGTTTTGTTGTGTCCACAGACCATGGACGCAATCCATGAGCCGACCCGCGCGGCCGATGGTCAATGAACTGCTGTGCAAAGTATGCGAACGCTCACTTCCTTTCGACGGGGCCTTGTGCCTTTTCCTCCCAACGCCGGGACCTTTCTCCCCGGCAACACGCGCCGTTTCCGGGCGCTCTCCTCTCCCCCAGCTGCGGCCGCGGCCACTGCGTCCCAGCCTGGTGCCAGCGGTGGCTCATCGCTACAATTAGTGCCTGCAAAGCGGTTCATTAAAATCCGCGCCGCCGCCGCCGCCGCGTCAACCGTGAAACTAAGGCTTTGCATTTGCATAAAAACGAGCACGCGAGGCATGTGGGCCTGGTGCGGCCGGGACGGGTCGGCTGGGGGTGAAAGGGTCGCGGGGGGACGGGTGGTGCGCGTGCGCGGGGAGGGGAGGGGTGGGGGGGGGAGAGGGTTGGGGATGCTGCGTGAAAGATCGCAGGTCGGCAGGAGTAACGATATGGGAGGAAGGCTTTGGCTCGATTGAGATATGCACAGAAACAGTTTTAATCCGTTGTAAAGTGCGTACAGTAATGGGCAGTCGCTGAACGGCTAAAAACAAATAACCTTCACACATGAGCTAAGAGTATGGAACGTTAGCGTTGGTGTTGCAGTTACGCTTACGTCAACTACCAGTAAAAGAGTTTTCCATCAATTTTTTTTTTTGGAGCAGATTTGGAACGATTTTTATTGAAGGTAAAGAAAAATCCATGTCATAACCGTTGCAGCATAGGTACCCATTTAAGTGAACAGCCTATGTGTACATATTATTTGCATATCACTGACGTGTGCGACGTACCGTGTCCAACACTAGCCTCCCCGTCATAACTCGGTTAGACACCATTCGACACCTGTGTTGGTTGTTGAAAAAAAAAGAAGCCGCACTCTTTCAAAAAATACTGCTTCATCCCCTCGCTATGTAGATATTGCGTGTATAAAAAAAGCCTTTGCAACGTTGCGTTTTTGTTTTGAAGGGCTAATGTAAACACCATCACTGTGGTAATAGTAGTCTGAAACAAAAGATGCGCGCGCGGCAGAAGAAACTGTGTGGAATCAGAACCCCCAACTCTTCACTTTTTTTTGTCATCCTAAAACAAAAGACAGTAATCGGCGTAGGACAAAACAGCGCTTTTTTTCTGCTTTGTCTCAGCTCGCGAAGCTCGCGGCAGCAGGGGCAAAGGGTTAACCTCAGATAAAAGAAGAGAGGATATCACGTATGAAAAAAAATAACCACCCCTCGTTCTTTTTTTTTATTTTTTTTTGTGGCTAATTAGTCCACGTGCAGCGGTTCACCACATGGGCGTGTCTTCCTGGAGCGTGCCTTATATTAGTTGGGGGAGAGAACTACGCGGGGCTCTTGGCGGACCTGCAAACACGACAAGGTTTGGCACCACTAACTACTTCTGTCCGGCGGGATTTTAAATCACGCGCGCGGGAGAATGCACCGCCAATCGCCCGCTACCGAAGCCCTCTCAATCGCCCGATTGTGTGCGGAGCAATCGATTTCATTTCGGGAATGCTGCAAGCGCAGTGCCGGCTGACTCACGCCCGTCTCCTGCAGTTGGCGCACCTGATTTCGAACCTCATTTCCATTTTCTTGGCGGCGAGTTCAAAGTCATTCGGCCGTACTTCGTAATACAGAATTTAAAGATTGTTACGGGATGCACATTTATACGCGTTGCACACTGCTGCTCGCCGCGCCTGCTCGTCTGCGCTGGTCCTTCTCTTTTTTTCTTGCCCCCCGTTCATTACGTTTTGTCGGAATGTACAAAGCCGAGCGCACCGCGATCGCCCTTTCGCCTGTCGAACGGACAACTTATATGGAGCAGAGAGCGCTCGCGTCCAACCGCTGATTGGCACTGACGAGACACTGACAAGACATGCAAACACGAACCAGTCGGCTACGTACCTCTTTTTTCCCCCGCAGCCCTTTGCCGGAATCGTTCGGCTTCGTTTGCCGCCTCACGAGTATTGGTCTGCAATGGGGGCAGCGTTTGTGCTACCGTTTAATATCACGGGCCTTTCTGCACATTTATTTGTGTTGAAACTTCCCTCTATTTGGAGATGCTTGTGAATCTGAAGATGTTTTCCTCGTAGCCTCCACCAGTTTTCATGTGTTGCATTTGTTTTCTGGGCAAATCTTTGTACCTTCCCCCCTCCAATCCTCGCCACTTTTGCTCGTCAGCCTAGCCAAGCCGTCTCTAAGACCTAACCTAACCTACCCCGAGGTGTAGAGCGTGACGCACTGCCTGTTAGCGTCCCCGTGAGTCATTGCGATAACGTTCCGTTCCGATCGCCGCGATTGCTGTATAAGGCGGTGTGTTGGTACCCCTTCATCGCATCGGCGGGGAGGACGGCGGCCGTAGTAAATACGTCAACGGCGGCCAAAGGGGACGGAAGCGCGCCGCGGCCGCGCCGCGCAACATCGGCGAACAGGTCATTTACAACAATACCCCTTATATCGGAGCGCGGCCATCGCGGACGGAGCGGACATACCCCGCGCGGGAGGGACTGCGTCGGACTCTCGGGGGCGTAATAAACGACACGACAGGCCGGTACAGCGGCGGCCAGCGGCCAGCGGCCAGCGGCCAGCGCTCTCCGCCACGGCCGGCCGCCGGCCCCCGTCAAAGACAGCGCGCGGTCCGGTTTACGTTTCCCCGCGTCCTCCGCGCGCGCGGGTCGGGTCAGCCCGGCGAGAGCGATGATACCGGCGGAGGCGAGGTTTTAGCACCGCGCCGATTGCGCACGGATTCTGTTCCGACTTTTGCGGCGCGTCGCCGTCGCCGCCGCACCCGGGGCCGACAGGTCGTGATGCAGTCCGAGACGCGCGCGACCCTCTGGCAGTGTGAACGGAATATGGAGTAGGGACGCCCTCCGTCCTTAGGGCTCTATATGCTAAACACCCGAAGGCGGCGTGACAGCGGGCCGACTACTGCCGCGGCCCCCGCGGCCCCCGCGGCCCCCGCAGCCCCCGGGCCTCCGCAGCCCCCTGGGGCCCCCGCAGCCCCCGGGCCCCCGCAGCCCCCGGGCTCCCGCAGCCCCCCAGGCCCCCGCAGCCCCCGGGGCCGGCGGCAGCCGCGGACGCTGACCGCCAGCCGCGGTTATCTCTAATCCCGTATCTTGTCGAAATCGTCCGTCAAGCGCGCCGGTGACGCCGCCCGGCCGGCCGGTCCTTCCGCTGGACAGTGAGGAATGGTCGGCCACCGGCATCGGGTCGGGCGCGCTGTGGCTGCCGCTGCGCAGGAGCCGTCCACGAACTACGTAACGCGCCGCTGTCACGGGAGCGTCACGGGAGCGTCACGGGCGCGTCACGCCGACCGGCACACGTGGACGGCCGCGCCGCCCTCATTAATTACGTGTCATTGGAAGTGACGAGGCGGAAGTGAAAGCGGCGCGGCGGTGCCGGCACTTCCTCCGGCGTATTAAATAATTGGATCATAACGACTAATAATTCGGGGCCGGCCGCCGCGCCGCGCCGCGCCGCTCAGTGCCGGACGCCTCCGCCGGCCAATCCCGAGGGAAAGGGGAACGGGGGCAGTTAGTTTTGTCAACGGCCGCGCGCACGGGCCGGAATTAGCCTACTCAAACGGGGTGTCCGTCCGACAGAGACGAAGGGTGAACCCCTCCGGACCCGGCAGGTAGGCAACGCGGCCGCACCCCGCGTCGATGTGTTGCCTACCTCCACGGCGGCGTGAGGAGCGATGTCGTCAGGCGGTAGCGAATCGGGCCCCTCTCCGTAATGCGATGCAGAAGAAGAGAGTGAAACGTGAAGTGGAACGACGCACTCCCCCCGCCAAAGTCGCGCACACACCGGTAACACGCATAAATTTTTATTGGGATCACCTCTCTTTCCCCCTCCGCCGGCGCGCCCCCATCAAGCCATCATCCGAGAGTCGCGCGGGATATGGATTGCGGTCCGGAATGACTACTTAGATTTCCAATTAAGGCGCGCAACGCCCCACAAATTTTTGCACCCCCGCGGAACACAAAAACCTCAGCCACTCTCTTGTGGTGGCGCTGGCACCAGGCCGCAGCCCTCGGCACACAAGCAGCTCGCACCCAGCACCATTTACATAGCCGTATTGGAATAAAATACCAACACGGGATTATGCAGAAAAAAATGTTAATGAAAAAGGCTGCGCGTCGCAGCAAATAGGGAGGAGAGGGGGAAAAAAGTGCCCGAGTGGCGGAATGTTGCTGCCATGACTCCCTCCCTCGGCACGCGTGCATACTTAAACATCGTTTTTTTTTTTTTAATTCGTTCGCTGGTTGCATTAAAAAAATAAAAACTAATTCCAGGGGTCGCCGGTTCGATATTTGCATTTGTTCTACCTTGCAGAGGAATGTAAATTATCGAGCAGAAGAATGGAAGGCGAGCAGAGAGCCGGGGGAGAGAGAAAGGGGGAAACGGAACGGAGGAGGCAGGAGGAGAGAAGTGCTGGTGACAGCGGCCAAAGGAAAAATTGAAAAAGCGGACGTGAAATTATTCCAAACGTGCGCAGGCCCATGCCCCGCTGGCCTGCTGGGTAGCTCGAATAGAAGCAGAAAGGTAAACGAAAATTATGTACTCTGAAGGCTGAAATAATCGGTAAGAGAACAGCAGAGAAATAAATGAGTTAAGCCCGCAGTAGGTGACAATGCCGGCGGGCGTGTTATTCGGAGGGAGAAGGAGAGCGATTGAAGATAAGGTGCAATGCGGAATGAGGTGGGGGGAAGGGGGATAGAGAACAGCGTATACGCGCAGGACCGGCAAAGGGGGAGGGCATGGAGCCAAACAGAGAAAATGGTCCATATCTTATTGTTTTATTTGTTGATGCGGCGCGCGTGCCTCTCTTGCACGCTCGGGTTTCGTATGTGAGGCGTCCAATCATGTGGTAAGGCGATAGTCCTGTATGCCTCGCTGCGGCGCGGCGCGGCCCGAATTCTCAACGCCGTTGGCGGCCCCGCCTAGAGATTGCGCACCTCGCCGTGTTCGGAAACTCCTCTCACCCCCTGGGTGACAATATCTAGATCGCTGTGTTAGCCGGGCCAAATCTACAGCCAATTCCTAATTTTCACTTTTGCCCCCACGGCCAGAGCATGATTTTTACCGCCTTTTGCTGTGCATGCCTGTAAGAGGTTTTCAGACTGTTTTTGAAATCGTCTGGAAACGGGGTTAGAAACAGCCTTTCGGCGCGCGGGGCCCTGGACAGTGTACACGCCCCATCCTGTGCCGGGCCGTACGCCCGTCTTGTACCGGCCGGAGTCATGCCGATCGTAAAGCACAGTTTGAGATAGCCATCATTACTGAGGTGTGTGCCGCCATTTACAGAACGTGTCATAGCGAGCGACTGCCGATGGCCTGCATGCGGGCTCGGGCTCCGGCCCCGGCCCCGGCCCCGCCGGTGGAGCCATGCAGTCTGGCGGGGTGCACTCATGGGCAGATAGAGGCAGAAGACGCGGGGAAAGAGTACGGCAGGTGTTTGCGACAGCGTTGATGTGACCGCTGCTGTGGCCTCATGTGATTTTTGGCCACGAATGCCATTATTTTTTAAAGTACATTTTTCGGAATGTACTTAGTACGTGGATGGCGGAGATTCCATTACAAACTATATGCATGCAGTGCAGTGTCAGTCGCGCCGAAGTGCCGCACATGACGGTGGGGAGGGGTGTCGAGATGTGGCCGAGCGTGTGCCGGCGGGGCGGGGAGGCAAAGGGAAGGGGGAAAGGGAAAAGGGGAAAGGACGGCGCGAGGCGGGGCGGGGCAGCGACGTTCCGGGAATTTGTGCGGACCTGGGAGTGCAGCAGGGCCGGGGCCGCTGGCCAGTACCGGCATGTAAGCGCGACCACGCTTTGTGCGCGGCGAAAATTTATCTTTGGCGGTGCGGCCCGTGTGCGGCCCGTGTGCGGCCCGTGTGCGGCCCGTGTGCGCCGCGATGGTCGAACACGGTACGTCAGCCGGGCCTACGAGCCCGGAGCGTCGCAAGGCATATAGACGTCTCGGATCAAGATATCAGCACGGTTCGAGGTGACACGTGCGTCATGTTGTGGTGGCGAAAAGGGGTTAGGAATGGCGGTTGGCTAAAATCTGATGGATTCACGACACCGCTGGTAGTCGGACAAGGACTCCCTGGCACGCCCGGTAAAATAGTTGAAATTTCGCGTGAACATTTTGAGTAATCAAAGTACGTTGAACCCTGCGATCGAATGGCCGAAAAGTGATTTTAATAAATGAAAGGGCAAACCAGTGTGCATGGCTCCACCGATTCTGGGATTCTTATGGAAGGCGACGTCCGTTTATTAATATTCACATTCGCCCCCGCTCCTCCTTTTTGCTGCGATTCCAATCGTGGCACTGGCTGCCGCTGGCTGCCCTTGTACAACGCCAAGTGTCGGCGCGTTCCTGGAAACAGTTCGGCGCGCGACATTGTGCATATGTAATGTATGTATCGGACCTTGGATGAGGCCCCGATTTCGCCCCGGCCGTTTCACGATATCAAACCGTGTATATTTCCGGATTGTTATTGTTTTGTCGTTGCAGAGACACCGCCGCCATTAATTCGAGCCGGACGAGAGAGATTGTTGGCAAAACGTTTCTTTTTGCACGTTTCGACGACTGAGTACTGCTTATTATTTTTGTCGACGTATCGCTACTTCTTCTTGTTCTTCCTTTCTCCGAGAGCGGCCGGCGGTCTTCTTTCAAAATACGAAACCGAAATCGTCGAATCTGAGCACCTTGCTCTGCACTTGCGCTGCACCTGCCCCGCGCCGGGCCGGGCCGGGCCAGGCCGGGCGCACTGCCGAACAGGAAAAAGGGGGAAAAGAGATAAATCCTCTTTTGTTGGAAAGCTCGGCCATCGCTGCCACCGCCAGACAGGTGGGCGCTGTTGGGCGCCGCATTTCCCCTCACAAATTCAAATCCATCGGGTGCGGGTGTTCTGCTTCCGTCAAGGTTTTGCCAGCCGTTCTTTTCACCCGAGAGAGGGACCCGTTATCTGCAGGCATGGCATGTGTTGCGGCCACGGCGATTTTTTCAAAAAAAGAAAAGGGGGGGTGGGGGGGGGGGGGGAGTGGAGGGGGGGGGGTGGGGGGATTGCGTTGTCATGTGCCGTTTACGTCATTTTTAATTGTCCTTGAGGGTCACGGCCAGAGGCCCCAGCCCCTGCGCCCTTGCATGTCCCGGCCCCGCCGCAGGGAGCCGCAGTGAGCCGCAGGGCAGCCGCAGGGCAGCCGCAGGGCAGCCGCAGGGAGCCGCAGGGAGCCGCAGGGCAGCCGCAGGGCAGCCGCAGGGCAGCCGCAGGGCAGCCGCAGGGCAGCCGCAGGGCAGCCGCAGGGCAGCCGCAGGGAGCCGCAGGGAGCCGCAGGGCAGCCGCAGGGCAGCCGCAGGGCAGCCGCAGGGAGCCGCAGGGAGCCGCAGGGAAGCCGCAGGGCAGCCGCAGGCCCCAGGCCGGCCATCTGCACCCCTTCCGCACGATCTCGCAATAATTACTTATCCGTACAATGAACCGTTCGCACCTTTCCACGCCACCCTAACAACAACAGCACGCGAGTGCTGCAGGAAGAGGTTGTTGAACCGCACAAGAAGAGAGAATGATGTAAGAATTTGGGCAGCAGCCGGCAGCAGCTGGTGCAGGAGGAAAGGTGGGCGCGCGCCGCGCCGGGCGCCCGCTCAGGGGGGGCGGACGGTACACTTGCGTGCGATGCGCGCACTTTAGCGCACGTGTGTGACTATGATGAGAAATTCGCCGCTGTCGGCGGTATTTTCCATCACTTAGTGCTCTTTCGGCGCGTGTCGTTTGCCAGTTGTTGTGCCCGCGCGCACCCTCCTCCGCTGAAAAGAAGAGAAGAAGAAGAAGAAGAAGAAGAAGAAGAAGAAGAAGAAGAAGAAGAAGAAGAAGAAGAAGAAGAAGAAGAAGAAGAAGGAGAAGAAGAACGGACCACACGACAAAAACAACATAAGTTGTTCTTTGGCTTCCTGTCGCCGCCTGACCGAACTTTCTTCCGCACCGCGTCATATGCGGGTGTCATTAACCCTTTCGTCCCACGACAGCAGATCGGACCGAAGCCGAGCGCCGCGCCGTGCCGAGCCCCGGGGCCGGACCCGGGGTCCCAGCCCAGCTGACGCCGCCGGCACCGTCCGGACTCGGCCCGGCCCGGCCCGTACGCCCGTGCTGCCCGGCTCATTATTAATTTCGCAACACACACACACACACACACACACACACACCTCTCTCTGCCACTGCGGTTTCCGTGTCCGATTTTTTTCTCTCGCCCCTCGCGTGAACGCGCACCGCCTGCCTTGCTTTTACCACCGCCCTCTCCGAAAGTGACGACGACCGGCACGCGCCAAGCGGCGGTGGCGGCAGCAGGGCGGCGGTGGAAATCGCGTGATCCACACACAGGCATGTCCGACAGCCAGCCGCTCCAAAACAGACAAAAAAAAAAAAAACGGACGCGCGCGCGCACGCCCGCCTCACCTAACAAAACTGTCTTGTCGATGATGGCGATGAAGAAAATTGATTTTGGTCAAGAAGACGAGAGGAAAACTATATACACGTGGTGT
This sequence comes from Odontothrips loti, assembly GCA_038380765.1. NCBI lineage: Eukaryota > Metazoa > Arthropoda > Insecta > Thysanoptera > Thripidae > Odontothrips > Odontothrips loti. The sequence continues at coordinate 10,292,405 of CM076245.1, forward strand.
GTACTCACGAAGCTATACATGGTCGCCGTGCAAAGTATGAGCGTTGTCTGGGGCATATGGACCTGAAACATACCAGAAATCGTATAATTAGCACCAAAGCGTGTCCATGACTAGACTTTTTCCATTAATTCCCACACTTTTTAAAAGAAATCCTTCTTTATCCGATTTCCCAGACGATGGCCCTACGCTTCCAGGGAGTTGTGCAGCGACTAGTCATGGACGCGCACCCGGCTCTGTAATCGGCCGGATTCTAAGTGAAGATCGCGATGTGCCGTTCCATATTGCGACAACGCCGCCGTTGGTGCACGTCCTAATGGGGTCGTAAATACTGCGGACCGGAACACACACACAGACACACACCGACAGGGCATACTCGCGGTTATCCAAAAGGGTAGATGCTAGATACACTCGCATTCAATGCGTGCTTTACCTGAATCGCGAGCATTTGGCTTTGCCATTATAAGGTCATGGTGGGCCGATGGCATCACTCGGCGGCTGCGCCCGGAGCCGCCCGGAGCCGCCCGGAGCCGCCCGGAGCCTCCCGGAGCCTCCCGGAGCCACCCGAAGCCCTCCCGGAGCCATCCGGAGCCGCCCGGAGCCTCCCGGAGCCATCCGGAGCCTCCCGGAGCCGCCCGGAGCCGCCCGGAGCCGCGCGGCCAGCGCCTGCCCGGAGACAGGGACGGGACGGGCACCTGCTGGGGTTCATAACGCGTGCGCGACAAACCTGAGAAGCCGCAGAGCCCCCGGGGCCGCAAGTGAGCGCACTGCTCCGGGCATTTCCGTGGCCGGAGCAGCCGGAGGAGCCGGAGCAGCCGGAGGAGCCCGCGGCGCACATATTTGCCTTTGTCCACCGAAACAACACACACAAGCGGCCGTGCACCCCGTCCGCCCACAAATAGTCTGAGCCCCGCAGTCACACGCGGCACCGGAGTCCGTCCCGGAGTTATTACTGGCAGAGACAAAGGGCGGCTGGTGGGGAGCTCCGGCACGGCCGCCTTTTGTGCTGGCCACATATTTTGGTCGGGAATCAAAAGGGGGCAGGGCGGGCGAATAGAAATATTCCCCGGGAAGGGGATGAGGGAACGGCCGTGGCGCGGCTCGCTACGGGGGTGGCTATGTGGGCGACTCGAAGGCCATGGAAAACAGCTCGCTGAGAATGGACGCTTGTGCGAACTGCTAATTCTACAGTGTGGCATATTCCGTGCTTCCAGGCAAGAAACGCTCGAGTCGGAACTATTGAGGCCGGCGTATACACTGCTTCCTCGGAGCTTATTCCGAACGAAACGGAGTGCGGTATGGCAGCTTATGAAGCCGGCATACTGATCCAAACCTCGCCGCGGGAAATTACTGCGCTCCGAGGGAAAGGCCATATGTCAGTTTGTCCGTGGCGCTCCTCCTCTCTGTCCACCCCCTCAACCCCTCCCCCCCCTCTCGCTCTCTCTCCGGCTTCATTGCGGCGCTATCTGATCACGAGTGCTCCTGCTTTAGTTAGCCAGACGCTGACCGCTCTAGTCGGGCTGGCTGGACTCTTTGGCGCCCCCTGCGGCCCCTGCGGCCCCTCAGCCCCTTCTCTGCCTGGTATCTCCCTAAAACTTACTTGCGGGGCCGGAGGAGGGCGGCCGCAGATATTTCCCGCCGTCCTTGAGACGCGAGAGCGGCTCGGCCCACGAGGTTTCAAGAGCAGCGCAGCCAACCGGACTGCTGATTTCTCCCCCCTTCTTTTTATGGCCAATATTGAGAAATATCCCCGGGCAGCAGTGAAACAAGCGAAACTCTTTTCGTCACGTTCTGATGAGGAGAGTTCGATCAGTTGGGTTTCATTTGTTCACTTAGTGTTAGTTTGTGCGGGCATTCTCTCCCTCCTTTGTGAGGCCCCACCCCCACCTCACCCCCCCGCAAGGCCCCAGCCTTCGCCTAGCCTTCCTTCCCCTTGTTCCTGTCCTACCGCCACAACCCCCACGCAATCGCCAGTCATTAAGAGCCCGCACATTAATTAACGTTTCCCTTTCCTTTCTCCTTTCTTCCCCATTTCTTTGCACCCCTTCCCCTCCTTTCTCTCCCCCCTCTCCCTCTCTCTCTCTTTCCCTGTCAGTCCGTTTCTGTCTCTCTCCCTCTCTTCTTTTTCCATCTCCTCACTCGACCCAGAGCACTGCCCCGACTGGCTCTAGTAAGGGGCGAAAGAAGGACATGCAAGGGTGTTTCTGTGTGCGTGAGAGAAAGAGAGAAAGAGAGAAAGAGAGAAAGATAGGTGCAGTCCACGTCGTGTTATTTGTGTGCACGAAACGTGCGAGGAAAAAAAAATCCTCGCCTGTCCAGAGGTTTCCAGCAATCAGGGTAAGTAGTACAGCCCAGTCTAGTGTGCGGATTAAAACGACAACTTTGTGGATGAAGTATGCCCTGGTCCACCCCGGTCCTGTTACTGTTACCGCCACAGCTCCTGCCGTCAGGGCGGTATGCACGACGCGCGCACCGCTGTCCGACGGGTTTGCCTACCCAGCGCCTCATGGGGCCTTCGACTCGCCGGTCTGCGTGGAATGTTTAGCCTCCAGAGCCAACATTTCCCCCTTTTTTTAACCGTCGGAAACGCCCTGATTTTCGCTCTTTGCGCTCTTTATGGTTTGTTATCTCTCTCGCCTGGAGGGAAGGAGCGAGGTTCAGGGTTGGCGGGCGTGGCTCCAGGGAGGGGCTCTAGGAATTAGAATTGATATGACCGCTGCTGCTCTCATTTAATCCGCCAGCGTTGTGCCCCTGCCGGGCGGCGTATGGCGGCGCCACAGACATGGTGCCAGTCTGGCAGGGGCGGCTAGCCATGGGCCACGCCATGGGCCACGCCATGGGGCGGCGCGCACCGCCATAGAGAGAGAGAGAGAGAGAGAGAGAGAGAGAGAGAGAGAGAGAGAGAGAGAGAGAGAGAGAGAGAGAGAGAGAGAGAGAGAGAGAGAGAGAGAGAGAGAGAGAGAGAGAGAGAGAGAGAGAGAGAGAGAGAGAGAGAGAGAGAGAGAGGCCATGGTCATCGCTGTAATCTATCGCCCTAATCAGGCGGATGGCTACTCTGTTCATCAGGGGCGTGCACTGCCCCCGCCGCCCCCGCCACCCCCGCCCCCGCCCCCGCAGTATAAAGGCGGCCAGCCACCTCCTCTCTCTCCTCACCAGCTCACATATATGAGATTTGACACTGGCGTATTCGAACCCGCGATATGCTATATGGTTTCCCACCGCACTGCGTGTGGTCACAAATGACGTGAGCCCCGTAATGCAGCTGTTTAGATCGCCACACCACCACCACCACCACCGCCCCGGCTAAAACAATGGCGGCCAGTTTTGCTTTTCCAGCATCAAAAGGGGGCCTCTAATAGCTTTCCGTATCGGCCTAAACGACGTTCGCCACAAAGTTTTTCTACGTGAATAAAAGCTCCTATCGGGCGCTGCGCCACGGTGGCTGGGCCCGGGCGGGCGTCACATCAGCGGCTCCTCCGTCTGCATGATCCTCCACAAATATTGGGACTCGGTCTCTCTCTCTCTCTCTCTCTCTCTCTCTCTCTCTCTCTCTCTCTCTCTCTCTCTCTCTCTCTCTCTCTCTCTCTCTCTCTCTCTCTCTCTCTCTCTCTCTCTCTCTCTCTCTCTCACCGTGTCGCGGCGCGCCTTTGGCCGCACCGGGTTCGCCGCGCGCGTTCAGCAGGCATAGCCGGCATAGCGTCGGATGGTGGTGGGCTCCCATCCCATCCGTTCCACTCCAACAAATTGAAGTGGAATCAATAGCTTTTGTGTGATTCCCCGATCAGGCGACAGGCTGTGCGTGCGTGTGTGTGTGTGTGTGTGCGTGCGTGAGCGCGCGCTGGCGTGTGTGTGAGTGCCCCCTCAGGGCCCCGCGGGGGCCCCGCCGCCGTGTGCTCCGTGGGTGTTTATTACCGAACATATAGCGCCGCGCAGCCGCGACATTTAGTGCTTCTCTTCCCAACTTTGTGCGGGGAAGAAGAGGGCCCCTCTGCGCCTCACTATTCAGGGCGACAGACAGTGCAAGGCCCCGGCTGGGGCCCGGCAGACCGCATAGGGAGCCCATGCAAAAGTCGTGAGCACTCGCGAAAGTGCATAGAATTTCATCGAAATTCGTGAAATCACATTCAGGCTCAATCTGACCAAAATCCATCGAAACCACTCTCTAATTACTTCTTTTTAAAAATAATGAAAATTGCCAAAAAATTTGGAGACGTGTACACGGAAATTCACACCTATTCGCCGGTCGCGGACGGACAGAGCCGCAGAGCGCGCTGCCGCCTGCCGCCGCCACGGCGTGCCGCCGCCACGGCCTGCCGCCGCCACGGCGTGCCGCCGCTTTACGGCCAGGCGACACTGGCCGGGGTCGGAGGAGCGGGAATATTCTAAAAGGCCGCTCGGCGAGGTGTGGCACCGGCCCATCCCAGCCCAGCCCAGCCCGGCCCGGAGACTCGTCGGGATGAGGATTATACGCTCTGAAAAGTGGATCGGGTGGAAGCCACCCAAGGAGGAGGCGCGCGCGCGCACCACGTTTTATTGGCGTTAGGGACATATGGAAGAGCTGTCTCGTTTTTACGACGACGACGCTGCTGCATCCCGGTCTCTGTGTGTGTGAGTGTGTGTGTGTGTGTGTAATAATGGTCCCGATGCGTGTTGCGTGTGTTTTCGCATCACCTTGCGCTGCCGAGGGTTTCCGCGCGGACTTATATTTCTACAGCGTGCAGCAGCCAGCGTAAGGTGAGCAAGGAGCCCGGCTCCTGAATATCGAGCTGTCCAGGCCAGGATGAGCGTCCTGAGGGATCCTGCTGCGTCCCGGACGGCGCGGGCGGCAGGGAAGTCCACGCAGCAGCCGCGAGAGGTGTAAGTAAGAAGTCGTAACAAAGAAGAAGAGATTGGGGGAAGTATGAGAAAGCTCGCATGCTCGGGGAACTCTGCTCCACTAGAAAATAAGACTAGACAAAGTAAAATAAGTCACTATCGATTTTCCATACTTTATCCAGCGTTCTTCTTCTTCGTGATGACTTTTTTTCGACGTCTTTTTCATCAAATATTCGTCGAATCGACAAGGAAAATCGACTTCCGATACCATTTCGATATCGAATCGACGGTGGATTACACCGATTTCTTTGGATATGTCGATATCAAATCGACATCGATTCGATGTCGTTTCGACAGTCTAATCCTGGCTGGCCCACATCGCTCGGAGAATCCGCTGCAGCCCCCGCGGGTGTCTATCTGCAGCGTCTCACGATCGATATGCTCGAACATGCCGGCTGACGAGCGGGTAATGAAATCAGCGACGAGGAAGAAAGCGACGACGCTCTGCCGCTGTTTCGCACGTCGCAGAGTTTTAAATCGCACTAGAATGCACGCTACCGCTGCCGGTGCCCGCCCGCCCGCCCGCGCGCGCCGCGCCAATAACAAAACTAATAACTGTATACGGGCGGTTTGTTCTGCTTTGCAGTTCGGCTCCCTCTCGAGAACCTGGCGATCGGATCAAACAGGACTATTGATGCGTGTCCTACCCCCCTCTGTACTCCACACTGCAGCCTTGGGCAGCCCCACTGGTACGGCCCGGGTCACACACAAGCATTAGGCATCAAATTGGCTGGACGGGTCCGTTCCGTTCATCCACCACCACACCAGCACGGCCACCACCACCACCACTAATGGTCGCTCCGGCCTTGCGACGTTTCGGTTTCCATTCCCGCGGGCGGCAAAAGCAGCGCGCTTATTCACGGCTGAAGCGTTCGATATATGTATTTCCCGCATTGTGAAGAGTTTCGTGGACGGCGCAAGGCGGACTTTGACTTCATTTATCACCAATCGATGTCTCACGATTATCGATGCCTCCATGAGTAGGAGGGATCATTGAGGACAACGCTACTTGTGCGGGATCTGTGTGAAAGTAGTCAGACCCGGCATTTGGCGCGAGTTGTAAACTAACGTCAAAAGTATTTGTTTACTGGAATTGTTGCCATTCAGCTAGTGTAATAATCTTGATGGCAGCCTCGTGTCTGAAAAGCATTTTGATTTCGTCCATGCCTCGTCGCGCACCTTATCAGAGCGAGGTGGCGCTCAGTAATATTAAGCCGAGCTCGCCGCTCGCTCTCCCGTGCAGCGCTCGCTGGATTGGCCTATCTAACCCTTTTGGGCGGGGCCGCCGCGTCGCCGCGCCCCGCCACGCCCCCTGCAGATAGCAGCGCCTCTGCCTGCTTTGCCTGGTTAATTAGCGCCTCGCAAATGAGAGGGGGGTGGAGAGGGCCGGGCTCCGGACCAATGAGGCCGCCGGGCCCCGAGTGGAGGGGCGCGGTGGTATCCGGCCTGCCCGGCCCCCGGCCCCGGCCGGGCGTCACAGTCCGCTGCCTGCAGTCGTCTTGCAGGTCCACATGGGTGTGACAGCCGTGAGGGGGGAGGGGGGCGACCTGCCGGGGCCTCGGCCCGGGACTCATAATAAGCCATAAGGTGTGCAATGCCGAGTTACGCCCACCGCGAGCAGCCCCGAACCAGTTTCGTGAGGTGCCCACCGAAACCACCGTATCTGCGTTTGCCGCTCACCTGCTGCCATATGAGGTGGATCGCACCCAGGAAAACGTAGAATTCGAGCTCTTTCCGAAACTAGACAATATCCGTAGATTAAGTCCAAATTTAGCTTTGGGTCAAGACTAAAATTTGCGAATCTACAATAATTATGAGGGTCAGACCAGACGATCGGAGAAAATATTTTCCTGGGTTCGGGCATCGAGGAGAGGTTCATGAGGCAAAAAGGAGCGCTGGCGACTTTGAAACCGAAAACGTCAACGCGCCACACGAAATCGCGCACCAAGCGCTGCGGCTTGACCGACGACCACAAGTGACCGGGCCGCAGGGCTCTTGTCTGTGGCACCCCGTGGCACTGGCACGCCGAGCAGGGCTGTGGGGGCTGGTTCCTTCATCTGCGTGTCACCTCAGAGGCTCTGTTCCATCTAGGAGCCACGCACACGCGGCCAGGCCTGTGTTTACGAGGTAATTCGCGGTGATCGACCTGAACCGATCCAGATGCGGCGCCGGCGGCGCTTTCTCCGCCTCTCCTCCTTCTTCCTCGTCTTTCAGGAGCAATACCCCCTCATGTGCCTCATCCCCTTCGTCACGTGGCCCCGCACAAACAAATGACATGCGAAACACGCGAGCGGCGCACCACGCGAGGCGCACATGCTAACCAGCCCCCCTCCCCCTCTCTCACCTACCCTATCCTCACTCCTCCCTCGCCAAGTCCCTGTCTCTCCCTTCCTCTCCCAATCGATGTTTGCTAAATTTCCGTTGTGAATTTAGCTTATAGATATTGGCGGCTCGCGTGCGGGTTCTCGATCGGAGCGTGTATTATCGACCGTATCGCGCTGGAAGGTGTGGAGGGGAGTGCGTAAGTGAGATGGGTGTCCCCGTCAGGAATGCGCGGCAAAAGACTGCGGGCGTCGCAAATAAAAGGGGATATGGAAAAGAATACAACGACGGTCTGAGGTGAGGCGTCCGAGATGTGAACCGTAAATACGGGAACACGCCATAAACCAAACGCATAAACCAGTTGAGTGCGCGCCCTCTGTCCCTCTCCTCTCCTCTCGCTCGCTCACCTGCCGCGAGTGGCCGCGGGGATGCAATGCGTGTGGGACCTCCTTGTTGCACTCATTGTTCAGGCTCCGGGCGAAAATCGGACAGACGCCCATCTCGCGAACACACATAACACACGCCGTCCGTACCGGCGTAAGCCCTTCTTACACGCGCACCAATATGACTGGTTGAACACACTGGCAATGCCACATTTGGAATGCTTTTGGACAAGCCTAAAAAGAAGTCCCGCGAGACTTCGAAAACTTTACGTTCATTTTTCCAGTTTAGGAAAAATGACGGTGTATTGAACGGCACGACGGTTTTTTCTTACTGCGCTTTCTGCTTGTTCTAGCCCGAACGCCGCTGAGCAGACATCGCGTGCACGGCACGTCGCACCATGTGTCAAACGCAAGCACAGTTTCCACACCTTTCCACGGGGAAAAAAAAGTATGATCAAAATAAATATATACACAGGAAAAAACATTCAAACAGGAAACACCATCAGGACACCTCCTGTGCTATCTCTTTAATTGGATGTCAGATTTTTTAATGGACAAGAGCTTTTTCGTGCTCTCTCTCTCTCTCTCTCTCTCTCTCTCTCTCTCTCTCTCTCTCTCTCTCTCTCTTCTCGCTTCCTCTCTCCGCCTCTCTCTTTCCACCTCTCTGAATCCATTGGAGCAGCGGCCCCGGAGGCCGGAGGCCCGGAGACCTTCGGCATGGGCAGACCGAGAAATGGGCCGGGGGGAGGAGGGGGGGGGGGAGGTGAGAAGTGTCGAGTAGGTACTTAGCACTTTGACGTATACACCCCGGCTGTACCCACCCAGTGTACTCGTTGCCACCCAGCGCAACGACGGCGCAGTGACGGAAAAACGTATTTAATAAAAAGACATGATGCATATGCATATTCCACTCCTTTCTTGTTGCGTAATTTTTCTCAGATTGAGTAACTTGCCTCCTCTGACATGGAATGCGTCGCGTACGTGGCGTGGTCGGTGTCTCCCCGCAGCAAAACTCGCGCTTCACAGGGTGTTTCTCGAGGCGATCGCACTCGCGGGGTCACGGACAGCGGACAAGACGCGGTGTGGTGTGGCGTGGCGTGGCGGGGCGGGGCGGGGCGGGGCGGGGCGGTGCTCGGCGGGCTGCGGGCTAATGAGCCAGTGACGGCTGTCATGCAGTTAGGCCCCTCGCTGCGTGATTCCATCTAAATACATTGTGTGGCGTAATTCATACGAAAGGAGCGATAAAATGAGGCCGAAGCAGGGGGGCGCGAGAGAAGAGAGTGGAAAGGTATTATATGAGAAGGAGTTAGACAGACGTTGGAAAAGAAAACATGGTGAGGACGGCGTCTTGTGTGGGGACGGCGGCCGGGCCAAGCTGTGTGTGACCCCCAGCGAAGCACCGCGTGAGAATGGAGAGAAATCGTCAGCGGTGTACTCAATTACCGTCAAATCAAAAACACCCCGCGTGATACACGAGGCGCCTGTTCAAGCAGCCGCGGGGATATCCTTGGGGCCACTCTCTGTGTGTCCTTGGAGTCCGATCCTGATGAGGCGGCCCGAGATGGACGTGGCCGACATGGTGACATCATTTTCGGTGGTGGGGGGCGGCGCTCGGGGGGGTATTCCGGGCTGAGGCTTGCGCCATATCGCGAACCGCTGATAAAAGTGCCGCACGCGTCTCACCGAGGCCGGGATGAGATGACCAGACTGTGTAACGAGGCTCGCCGCGGTTTGGGCTACTTCCAGCCGCCTCCAGCCCGCCTCCAGCCCGCCTCCAGCCCCCACTGCCCCTGTCTCGGGCGTGGGAGTCGGCGCGCGCGACGCCTCGCGAGGAGAGCCTCCTTCCTCCTTTTTTATTTTTTTTGGCAGCGAATCTGCGTCGTCCTCGCGCGCCCCTCGGGTGTCCTTCTCCCCATGACCGCGCGCGCAGAGCCGTACGAGTCACGTACGAGACAGAGAGAGAGAGAGAGAGAGAGAGGCGGCGTGTGCGTGCGGGCCACGGTCAGTAGTAGTCGTTCGGCGACAAATTGCTTGATTGTTCCGTGATGTTGTTTTCCTTCGTCGTCTTTTTTTTTTCGGGGGGGAAGGATTCTCTAATCGCATTGGCACGTGTGTCCTTGCTGGCCGACCCGCGAGCACGATGGGTTGCCTACCTCTCCAGGCGTTTCGATGACCGCTGAGTTAATTTTTTGTTTTTGTTTTTCCTTCGAGAAAAAACTCGGTAGGTTGAAAGACTTTTTTTCGTCTTTTTTTTTTCATCTCGGTCAGTGAATGGTGCAGACAACCCCCATTCCTCCCCGCGCCCGCAACCTCTTACGCCCCCTGATTACCTGTGCCGTACGCGACACCAATTAGTACTACCCCTGCTGCCAGCCGGCGAGGAGCGGCAAAAGGGGAAGACGGCTGGGAAGAAGAGGCGGAGGTGGAGAAAGAAGTACAGGGGAAGAAAACTAGATGGAGAACTAGAGCATGGGAGAGGATAACAGTATCGATTACCTGGGCACCACGCACACCTGTGTTAATTACTGCAGGGTGAGAGAACAGAGTCTCCCCCGGGATCGCCGGCAACCACTACTGCTACTTCTGCTACACGAACTAGGAGGGGGGAGGGGTGCCCTTATTTTCACCAAGTCTTCCTCAACTTTCCCCATCTTTTCGTCGGAATTTATTTTTGCGTCCACGGACTGCCTCGCTGCCAGGCGGGCATTTGCAGACGGACTGCGGAGACCCCTAGAGGGGCGTGGCGTTGTGTGCTAATGGCCTGTGCACCGGCCATGCACCTTACACGTGTTGGAGATCCCATCTCTGCCCTGTGTGAGGCGCTGCTCCGAGTTGTGGCGCACTATGCCGTTCGAATTTCAGCGCGCGCGCGCGCACACACACACTTCCAGAATAGGGAGTGCAGTGAAGGAGAAGGATGGCGAGGGAAGTTGGTCCGGCGGGGTGAGAGGGATAGATAGAAGGAAAAAGAGCAGAAGGGGCGCGCGAGAGGCAAGGGCGGGAAGAGAGAGAGAGAGAGAGAGAGAGAGAGAGAGAGAGAGAGAGAGAGAGAGAGAGAGAGAGAGAGAGAGAGAGAGAGAGAGAGAGAGAGAGAGAGAGAGAGAGAGAGAGAGAGAGAGAGTCGGGGAGATAAACTGCGTTAATTGGAAATGGGTACAAGTTGGACGTGCCCCGCACACATACACACACACGCGCGCGCGCGCGCGCCTACGATCGGGGTGGGAAAATACTAGGCCAGGCAGTGCGGCGAGCATTTGGGCTGGGGATTCAGGGCGCTCAGGGCCGCAAATTAGGAGACTACGAATTTGATTGGAAATGTTGAGAGGGGGTTCGGAGTCGGACCATCCCGTCAGTGATCAGCCGAACAGAGGACCCTCCTAGCAGGACCCGCTCAGGGACACCACCCCGCATGCGTGAGGCACAAGACCACTAAATGTCAGTCTGTCGATGCCGTTGCCGTTACGCCTCGCGTTACGCGTTACGCCCCGGCGGAACTAGGTCCGCCTCGCGGCAAGACGTCGTCGGCGGGCCGATAGCAATCCGACGGCCGGCGGTGCGGCGGTGCGGCAGCGGTGGTAGCGGCGGTGGCGGCACGTCCGTCGCACGGCCGCGGCGCGGTAATGGCCCCGTGATTTACCGCAGCCGCCCGGCACCGGCCGGCAGCCGCCCATCCCGGCCCGGCCCGGCGCATGCATGCCGCCGCCCGCAATTATTTTTACGTACTTCCGACGAAAACGCGGACGCGTCTTGGCAGGTGTGGCGGGCAGCCTCTGCGCGGCCCCGCAGCGCCGTGCACAGAGGGCCACTCAGAGCTAAGTGTTTCCATGCGACCTCGCACGCTTCTGCCAGACCCTGATTTTTTCGCCCCCCCCCCTCCCTCAGTTTCATGCGTTTGGTTTTCCGCCAGGAACAATATAAAGACAGCTTCTAAAGTTATTTCGCCATCCGCTTGCGTTTGGTGTGAGAGGGAGTGGTATCTCGGTAGGCGGCCGCCAGCAGCCAACAGTGACAGGGAACTATACTGCGCGAGTGACAGATCGGCCCCACCACACCGGCAGCAGTGTAACATGCCCGGGATTGGAGTTGGATGAGGGAATGCATGGCAATGGTGGCCGGGCCGGGACCCCCGGCGGCGCACAGCGCTCCGCAGCGTGGTGCGTCTTGATCGATACTTTTCATTAGCAATCTTGCCGATTGGCAGAGAAATATGATGGCGCCATCGGCGCCCACCCACGGCCATTGCGCGCGCGCCGTGTGGGAAAAGGAGAACACGGCTGAGGATGAGCGAGGGAGCGAGAGCGAGAGAGAGAGAGATGGGGGGGATGGGGGGGGGGGGGGGACAAGGGCAGAATGAGTGTGCTACGTACATATCGGCGGCCCTCGATCAACTTGACGGCGGCGATCGCCTCGGGTTTGTCGGGGCGGCGCCAACTGCTAAGGAACTCCGCCGAGGTTCCAGCACGGCCCGCCGCCCGCCGCCCGCAGTGTGGGGGAATGCAGATAAGCCCGGTGTGCCGCCGCGGTGACGCAGTGGCCACGCGGGTTCGCCCTTATTAAGAAATGAATCCAGCAAAAACTACATCAATTAGAAATTCTAACGACCGGCCAGGCGGTCTGGCCCCCCCTTTATCTCCTTTCCCTTTGCATTCCACTCGCGGGCAAAACAGTCTCCGTCTCTGCCTTCCTCCTCTTTCCCCCCGTTTTTCTTTATTTTTTTTTTATGAATAATAACAATAATAGAATATTCATGTCATACACTTTGTAGTGCGGGACGTACTACTTTTACGCCGCAGTCCGCGCTCTCATTTACATGTTAGCAATGCCGGCCCGGGCGGCGGCCGAATCTGGAATCGGCCCCAATTAAAATGGACGATCGGCGGTTTACTGCTCGGTGGCCCTGGTGGCCGTGGAGGCCGTGGAGGCCCTGGAGGCCCTGGTGGTGGTCAGGGGGGACCGCCCGGCTCCCACCCCTCACAACGAATCACTTCCGTACGCCAGTCGGCCAGAGCTTCGACGGTAACTGACTGCTGCCGAGGGCGTGCAGCGTGCACAACCCACTCGGCCTTAGGTTCGGGAAGGACGACAAGCTACCCGCCTTCTTGGTAACGAACAGACAAAACACACAGCCCTGCACAGTGTCCGCGTGCCGTAAAGCAAAGCGCGGGCGCGCGGCGGAAAACAAGCAAAATAATTTGCGGAGGGCAATAATTGGGCTGGCGGTCGCTGGACACGCCACGCCACGCTCACCGCGCCCGCCGCTGCGCGCCCGCCGACGCCTCGGCACGCCACCGAGCACGACGCCTATAATGTTCGCTAATTACAAACAAAAGTCGTTATTTAATGAACGGCTTCGCGTGTGCCCACCGACAACTTTTTTACTGCCCGCCCCGCTGCTGCACCGGCCGGGCACCGCTGGCTGGGCACTGCTGGCCGCTCCGACCCACTCGACGCTGCGGCTAATCTTTACTCGCGGACTAATTTTTCCAGGTTTTAAAATGACCGGCTCGGGCGCTGATAAGCGGGTGGCGCTGCGCCGGCTCTGTGCGCACTGCCAATGGGATACTGACAGCGGGGCAGAGCGGCCGACAGCCGACAGCAAGTAGCGCACCCGGCCTGCGGCCGAGCGCCTGTGACTGCCAGGGTAGGCCAGCCCGCACCACACGCGCGCGTGCAAAAGGCGCGGTTGCCTACCCAGCAGGCGCTGGGGGCGATACCACCCATTTGCTGCCCCTCTCTTCCCGACGATCGGCGACGTCCGAAACGCAGTACACCCCCTCTTCCTTTCCGCTCGGCACAATCGCCGTGAATTGGCGCCCCGGCGTGTTTTGGCCATCCGGTTTAGCAGCCACCTGTCCCGCAACGCTCGTCGCATACATCGCGCGCCCAGTGCAACATCGCCACGCTATTCTGGTTACAAAGTGTAGCGTCTTTACGTCACCCGATCGCCGCCACGGACTTAGCGAAAAGGAGGCCCCCGGCCTGTCGACACGATGGCGAGAGAGAGACAGAGAGATAGAGAGAGGGAATTCGAGGCGGAGGGAGAGAGACGGCGAGAGAGCGACGCCCGCTCTGGCCGACTGGCCGCGTTGTTTTCGTCGGGGGTTTTCGCATGTTTACGGGTTGGACGGGACGGGTTGGAGCCCCACTGCTGCCGGCGGGGGGGGGGGGGGGGGGCACAGGGCGGGGTGCGCTGCGCCGTATGGACCCCCCCCCCCCCCCCCCGCACCACACCGCACACGGCGGTGCCGGAGGTGGCGGACGGACTTGATGAACTTCCCGGGACAGGAAGAAAAGCCCTTCGCCCTTCACTGCCGCTGCTGCAGGCTCCGGGTGGGCCCCGGGTCGGCTCCGGTCAGCTCCGGGTCAGCTCCGAGGCGGTGCATTTCAGAAGCTGTCTCCATTGTTTTCAGGAGGCATCTTCAGCGATAAATGCCACCGCGGTCTGAAAATAGCGGGGCGTGCGCGCCGCCCTCCCCGCCTTTCCTAGATTGAATAAGTCTATTTTCATTTTCTCGCGCGCCCAGCCTCCATGTTCTTTTTTCGCGCTCTGGCCGGCGCCCCGCCTGTCCGCCGGCCTCGCCGTCTCTCTCGCTCTCGTAATGAAGCTCGGGCTGAAGCCCGTCTCCGTCTCCCTCACACCCCATTAATTAGGGCCGAATGACGTCATCTTCATCGGGCTCTGCTGCCGCTGTGGCGAGAGAGGGAGGGGTGGGAGGGGGTGCGTCTAACTCACGGCCCACAGGGGGCCACAGGGGCCGGTCCGTAAACACTGGCCTCAGCTTTACGACTGGCGGGGTGAGACGGACTGTACTGTACAGTTCAGAGAGCTTTTGCGGACTTGAGTCTTCTGGGGTTTACTAACCGCGTGGTGTACAACATACCAAGCTTTGCCCTGTTCCAAGATTAATTTTGCGCTTCCACAGATTTTAATCGGTTTATGGTTACAAATGCCCTACATACCAAAAATAAGGAAATTCCTCACAGAGAGCAGACGTCATGTGACTAATAAACCTCTTTTTTCAAGTGCGATGTATAACCTACATGGCAGAGCGCGAGGAAGATATTGGCCCGAGGAGGGAGACGACAGAGACAGACAGACCGAGAACGGAGAGAAGGAGAGAGAGAGAGAGAGAGAGAGAGAGAGAGAGAGAGAGAGAGAGAGAGAGAGAGAGAGAGAGAGAGAGAGAGAGAGAGAGAGAGAGAGAGAGAGAGAGAGAGAGAGGAGAGCGAGCGAGAGAGACTAAGCCACAGCCTCGCCTCGCGCTCCAATCAATCGACAGCTATAACAAATTTCATTAATAAGAGGGGTGATGAGAAGTCTGTGCGCCTCGCCACGCCACCACCCTCTTCTTCTCGTTCACCGCCCACCCGTCCGTCTGTCCATCTGCCCCTCTGCCCAACTTCACGTATTTTCGTGGCTCGTCTCCCCCCCCCCCCCTTTCTCTTCCCCTCCTCTCGATGACCACTCCGCCCGCTGATGCAGTGGTTTTGCGTGTCGGATACTCGGCGCACAGCAGGTTGATTTTTTTTATTAATTTTTTTTTCACACTTTATATTCAGCTCTGGGAAGTTCAAGGGCATACATTTTTGAGCGAGCATGACTGACCTGATGAAAGAACATTTTTCTGACGCAAGTTGCCTTAACAGAGAGAGAGAGAGAGAGAGAGAGAGGGAGAGAGAGAGAGAGAGAGAGAGAGAGAGAGAGAGAGAGAGAGAGAGAGAGAGAGAGAGAGAGAGAGAGAGAGAGAGAGAGAGAGAGAGAGAGAGAGAGAGAGAGAGAGAGAGAGAGAGAGAGAGAGAGAGAGAGAGAGAGAGAGAGAGAGAGAGAGAGAGAGAGAGAGAGAGAGTGTTGGTGCGCCGGGTTTAATCGTTTATTAATAAGCGAGTGACGTGCCGGTGCATCTTGCCGACGGGTGCTTGGCGGGCGCTTGCTAGGTGGCCGTGGGCACGGTCCTAGCCTATAGCCGTGGCCCGAGGCGTCCTAGCCTGGCTACCTCACCTCGCACCCGCTCGCACCCCTTCCCTCCCCATCGCCACCTGCCACCTGCCGCCGGCAGCCCTGCCCTGCGGTAGCCGGCGTAGTGGGTGGCTCCACCGGCACACGCCCGCGCCGCGCACCCGAGCCGAGCCGAGCCGAGCCGAGCCACATACCCCGTTGCTCTTGTCGGCACCCCGCCATATGACTTTCCCCGAACAGCAGCGATGCGTACACACCGCGCCCCCAGGAGAGGTAAAAAAGGCATGTTCCTACTGATGGATTTTAAACCTGACGCAAAAAAAAAAAATGGGAAAAAATAGGATTGAACATTTGGAATTAACCAAAAGTGAACCTCTGTGACGCCGTTGAACCGCCGTCGCGATTCATCTGTAGGTTCTCATACGTTAGAGCTTTCGCTGGCGTAGTGTAAACTTGTGTCCATTTGTTCCCGCCTCCCCGTGACCGAATATGTGTTGGCGCGTAACGTTTGATTACAGGTAATTAGTGTCCTCGCATTGCATCTGCCGCGTCATGTGGCCTTCATTCACTCGAGCCTAATTGTGTTTGCTTACCTGCCCTTTCATACCCTTCTCGCCCTCTCTCTTTACTCTCTCTCTCTTTCTCTCTCTCTCTACCCCTTCTGGACGCGCCGTCACGCCTCGAGGACCTTTTAATCACAACCATCGACGGTGCACACATTGATTTCCGCCTTCATAGGCGCGTTAGCAGATACACGGTGCGTTGACAAAACGCAAGGAAACCTTGGAAACCCTGTCGACCCGCCTTGGATGAGTGAGTACACTGTGCGTCCATTCTATTTCTACCAGGCAAAGTAGTTGTTAAAAGTACGTCCTGACAAGCGTATCATCCACGTGGCAGAATATTTTTCCTCGTGTGTCCGACAAAGAGGTCCGCCGGTAACACGTGTCGTGCGTGTGGTGGCCGGCGGTGGCCGGTGGAGGCCTGCTCGGGGAGCGCGGCCATAGCGCGGGGGTGTATGTAATTGGCAGGGGTAATGCGGCCGCCGCACGCACTCGACGCATTCACACAAACGGTTTTATTCCATGACTGTTCTAGTTAATACATTCGCGTGGGTGTGGTAATAATTATGTTGTGCGACGTGAATGTATCTTTCCGCTCCCTTCGCCGCGCCGCCCTCCCCTTTCGCCGGCGTGGCCGCGGCTGCCACGGCGGCGTCACCACCCGCCCTTATCTCCCACCGCACCGCGCTTATCAGGCCACCGGCAGCTGTTGGCCTTGTGCGAGAAAGGTCAACCTCTCGCCTTTGCGAATTCGGGAAAAGGGTGAGTGACCTCGCGATGACTTACATAGAGTTCATGTCGGGTGTTCCTGGTTTTGGATGAGATAGAGACAGATACAACCTCTTAAATTTGGCGTTTCCTTGAAGTTACCTTGAAAAATAGTAAATAGACTTCTACGGTTAAAGGCGTCAGTACAATGATTGTGTTGACTACACCATCCGCCTTGTGACCTTTCCGGACAGGAGTCGTGGGGGCTGGGGGGCGCTGGGGGCCGCTGGGGGCCGCTGGGGGGTGGGGGCCCCGTCCCTTAACGAAGTTACACGCCATGTCGCCAGTAATTACGGCCGAGTGTAGAAAGATGGCCACATGTGGAAGCGCACGGCGGCCAAACTCACCGTCCTGTCCTGCAGGACCCTGCAGGATCCTGGGACTCCCACCGCGATGCGCGGGTGACCTAGAAACGGGAGGAGGAGAACAACGCCGATGTGAACCACCCAGGCTCTGGAAATTGTCCCTCTTGATATCTGCGCTCAATCCGCGGGTCACATTTTATTTCAGACGAAAATTTGTCGGATAGTTGAAAAGACAACTGTGACTAACGCGTGTTTTTTCCCTCGTCATTTTTATTTTTAAAATGCAGATTATCCAGAGCCGAAAGGTCGAGGCAGGTAATAATAATTATTTGACGTCACAGCGGCCGGCTGCCGGCGCACTGGCACTGGCGCCACCTGGTCCGATTGTGGCGCTGCCGCCCCTAACAAGACGTGTAATGGTGTACTTTCGTGCGCTCTAATAACTCCCTAATTGCGGCCGCCCACCACACGCCGCCGCCGGTCCCAAACCGAAATCACGTTTTAATTACCCGGCCCAAATTGGCAGCTTTGACGCTTTGGCTGCACGGCGCTGCAGAGCGCAGTGTGCCCGCGGCCGGTGCCCGGAGTCCTGGAGTCCGGGGCCCGGAGCCTCGCTCCGGCTACCTCCCGGGTGCCTCACGGTCCTGCTCCGGGAACAAGGACCCGAATTGGGGCACCCTCAGTCCTGTGTGTCGTCCTAACCTTTAGCGCTGCCACCGGCCGCGAGAATGCCAGAATACCTGGCGCCCGGATGATAGGCAGCGCGCCATACATATTCATACACTACGCGACTCGCGTGAGAAAGGTCTATTTAAAAAAATGAGGTTATTACCTCTCTCTCTCGGCTGCTTTCTTTTCCCCTCATTATATTATTTCCCACGGACTCGTGCTTTTTCTAGTTTTTTGTTTATATTTTCCAGGCGAAAAATGCTGATGAGGATTGCCAACCAGCAGTGTGGCGGGCGGTGAGGGCCTCGGCGGAGCGGATGCGGATGGGGCCGCCGAAGTCTTAATGCTGATTTCGTGGGGTGCGGATTTACGAGGCAGCACGCGATCAGGGAGGCCTGGGAGGCCCCTTGTCTAAGGCAGGATAACATTCCTAGTACGGACTCGACGACGCACTTTCCAATGAATCAATTGTCATGGCCATCTCACCAGTCACCACACCACGTACAGGCTGCTCCACCCGCTCTGCCGGGGATCTGCACTTGTTGTTCATGAGGGCACACGGCCCAGCCTGCTCACGTGTGTGTGTGTGTGTGTGTGTGTGTGTGTGTGTGTGTGTGTGTGTGTGTGTGTCCTATCGGCGGGCTGTTTGACACTTTGGCCAGCCGCGCGCAAGTTGCCTCATATAGCATCACCACCACCACCACCACCACTACCACCACCACACCCACTCCGCCTCCACCTCCTACGGCCCTCAAATAACCGATTTCCATGTGTCTCTTCTTGGAACACCTCTACCTCTCTCATCTCACTGATAGCAATCGCCTGCGCGCGCACTTAAACATGCCATTCACACACACACACGCGCACACATACTCGCGCGCGCAGGCTTTCTCGCTGCCGCCAATAGTACCTGTCTGTGTGTGTGCGCGCGGCCAGTTTACCGCGTCGATAACTCATTTCGACTATTGCACAGGCGCGCGTGCCCATAAACAGGCGAGTAAACGAGACTAACTACTGCCGCTCATGTCCGCGTTGTCGCCACGCTTGTGGTGCGAACCCCCGTGCCCCGGCTGCCGCCTGCCGCCACCTGCAGCGGTAGCTGGAGCCTCTGATGTGATGTGACTCGCCAGAGGCCGCGAGCCGGTACACCGGCCCCGACGCAGAGCCACGCCTGGACGGCTAACCTCACCGTGAAAATTGAATGGATGAGTTGTGCCCTATCTGCACGCCATCCGTGCCACCGATACCACTACTCGCAGCGCGGCCTCCTTGAGCTCGCACGCGGCGGGATAAATCGGGGTGTTGTTGTCGGCGTGCCAGATACACGCGGCCAGAGAATTATCTAATTGGTTGCGCCGGATCGAAAAATGTATTCAAGGTTTCGCGGGGCACGATGTTTTCGTTGCGGAGCAACAAAAACAACGAAACCTTTCAGAAAATCATGATATCGATGGACCGATTCGACCGGATGGAGCTCCATTCTCCGTGAGATGGACGTAAAATCTGTGTTCAACCCGCATCCATGGAAACCCGCCATGCTCCAGCTGCAGTGACCATGGATTCTCCATCCAGGGCTCCCTGCGTTGTTATGATTTCGTTTCGTCGATAAACAAACAAAACGCCGCATGCGGCAAATTTCTGGTGGCGCCGCCACTCACGGTGTGCGGAAGTGTTGCCCCCCTTGTTCTCGTTTTCAATTTCCCTTCGCCTGTTTCCAGTTTGAGTCCCCCACCGACCGATCGTGTTTGTTGCACCATGTCATGGAGGTCGTTGCTACGCGCGATAGGGCCTTTGCCGCTCTTTCGTGTATTGGCGGCAATTATAAAACAATTGAGGGTCCCTCTAATCTAGGCGCTCTGCTCCGGGGCGATGTTTATCTGGCGGACATTAGCGCCGTCATCGACCGGCTAATGACAACGAATCTGATTCAATTGTACCAAACGCAAACCGGCGGCGCGCTCGTGGCTGCATGCCGTGCCAACGCCGTGCAAACGCCGCGCCGTTCCGACGAAATGAAGCGCCTTGTATGTGAGGGTGCAGTCACCGCGCCGCGCGGTCACCGCCTTGCGAGAGAGCGCTCGGCAGCGTCGGCGGTTCCTGGCCGCGCTTCAAAGGCGGTGTATAGGTATGGGTGTCGCATGCCGCGCGGCCGCGGCCGGAATACCAACTCGGCGCCGCCCTACGACACTCACAACTGGAATACACTAAGGCAGTGCGCGCGCCGCGTAATTGAAACGTTGAAAAGTGGCGCGGCGGATTTGGGAGCTGCTCTCTTGCGGCCACGCGGGATGAAAGATTCAGCGGCCGCGGCGACAGGTATCGCGATACGGGGGATTGGGAGTGCGTTCAGTTAGCTGGGCGACTCCTGGGGACGGAGCGCGGCTGCGCGGCGAGCCGTGTTACCGCGCGGCCCGTCGTGTCATTACGTCTGTAAATAGCGCCGGGATGACTGCCGGCACGCGGGACCGCCGCGTGTTATTCGCAGCGACAGCACGGCAGGCCTCCGGGAAGGCGGCGGCGTCAACAACACGGCTGCGTGGACTTTCAGCTTCCAGCTTCCAGCTTGACTTGTGTCTGGGTCATTGCCTGCGTCAGTGACGGCTTACATCCCGCGCTGGGGAGTTTCTTGTGCACGGGAAGCATTCTGCGGGGAAGCGCGTGACTTAAATGTAAATAAAAAAAAAAAGGCCGTGTAGGTTTGACGGCGTGTTCAGGTGTCGCGGGTCGATGCCGGGGAAGGGGGGTGCGGGCGGCGAGGTGGGCAGGGCAGGGCAGGGCGCCGGCCCGGTCTGGTCCTGGTCTCTGGGGGACAGGCAACACTAAAGCAGAGGGGCTTAGCACAAACGGGGAGCCGGACGGATTAGTAGCGACACTGTTGCCAATCCCTTCCGCAGAGTACACCACAGTCGGGGCCCCAACCAGCTGATCTGATGGGCCAGTCAACAACACTCCGAACCCGAACAGGGCCAACCCTGGCCAGCGCTCCTCAAACATCCAGCGTGGACGTCGGGCGATGTTTGTCGTCGGTCCTCAGCAGGCATCAGGGGATGCCTTGTGGGATTGCAGGTTCGGGATGAAATTAATTATCTGCACGCGCTTGACTCGCATGTACGAGATAACCGTATGAGAAATGTCGAAGGACACAAGCGGCAGACGTCACGGCCTCCGGCCAGAAGGGACAGGGGGTGGAGAGGGGCGGAGGGACGGCGAGGGAGTTGAAGTGGAGCCCGCCCGGCGGAAAACATTCTGACCAAGGGAAGAAAACAGAGCCCCACCCTCTCACCCCCTCGCACATTTCACCCCTAGAGCTCCCTCCCTCCCTCTACCCCCTCTCTCTCCCAACTGCTCTCTTAGCAAGCCAGAGAGTTCTGCGGCCGGCCCATTGTGAGTAGAGCTGTCCACGGGTTACTTCTAATTAAACCATCCCGAAGGAAGAGAGGCCCGCTCGTCTCTTTCCTGGGGCGAGCCCTGGGCTGGGACCGATGCCGTGCTCGTCGGGACGAACCACGAACCAGCCACGCGAGAAAGAAAAACTCAAGGCAGAAACGTAAAATCGTCAAAACTGGGAGTGTTTGCCGATGGGTCGGTGCCTCTCGGTCGGTCTTTCACTTTGAATGGGCGGAGGAGAGAAGAGAGAGAGAGAAAGAGAGAGAGAGAGAGAGAGAGAGAGAGAGAGAGAGAGAGAGAGAGAGAGAGAGAGAGAGAGAGAGAGAGGAGAGAGAGAGGGACAGAGAGTCGTCGACGACAGCGTCAGTCGTGTGTTTTGCGAGGCCGGGGCCACCGGGGCCGCCGGGAGGTAGCCTCGTGCGCCGGGCGCCCTACTCTGCTAATCAGGCTCTGGTGGCGCCAATCAGGGGATTGAAGCTTGCAGCACAGCCCTGGACGAGCCCTGGCCGAGCCCCGGCCGAGCCCCGGCCGGCGGAGCACAGCGCTAGGAGGATAGGTAAGGGCAGCTATCACAGTGCCGGTGTGGCGTGGCGTGGCGCGGCTCCGTCCAGCACCGTCCGGCGTGCGGCATTAGAGTCCAGCCCTGCCCACCCCCTTCTCGCTCCCGCTCTCTCTCTCTCTCTCTCTCTCTCTCTCTCTCTCTCTCTCTCTCTCTCTCTCTCTCTCGCTCGCTCGGGCTCTCTCTTTCTCTTCCTTTTCTTAATTCCCTTTGTTTCATCGATCGTCCAGCTGCCGCCGCGGCCCTGGCCTGGCGTGGTCTCGGTGGTAATAGTGGCAGCAGGGGCGGATGGTGTTCGGTGGTGTTGTGCGTTATTGGTGCACAGTGTTGTACTCCCTACCCCCCGTCCGGCCCCTACCCCCCCCCCCCCCCTCCGCCCGCTGCTGTTGTAGCTGATGACTTTCTCAAGGTGACGACAGACATATTCTCTCGACCGCGGGGACCTCGCTGAACACCCGTCGCGATTGAAACTGACCTGAGAGCTAAACGTAAGTGGAGGCCCGAATTTACAGTGACCCTGAGGATGACCAACGTTCAGGCTTTCATCACACGAGGCGACGTCAGGCAGAGCATGTCTTGTGCTGGAGGCCGCAGGCGGGGGCCGGGGCCGGCAGAGGCCCGCCGGGGCCGCAGTGCTTGGCGGGCTTGCCAGACTTGCGGCGCCCGCGCTCCCCCTCCCCTTCTGGTCCAGTCGGGGGAGGAAGGAAAGGGGTTAATTAGTTGTCGGGTTTGGTTACACTAAGGGTTTTCTCGGTTCCTTCCCTCCCTCCCTCCTTCCCTCCCTCTCTCGTTCTGGTGTTTCCGTTCTGGCTGACCACTTCGGCCTTGCTTTGGACACTCGCCAGGATATACGTTTTCTTTTCGGCCATCAGCGAAGGAAGCAGGAGCAGCGGAGCAGAGTCTCAGGCGGTGTTGGGGCACATCAGCGGAATGAGGGTCTGCGGCCCTCGGCAGCCCTCGGCAGCCCTCGGCAGCCCTCGGCAGCCCTCGGCAGCCCTCGGCAGCCCTCGGCAGCCCTCGGCAGCCCTCGGCAGCCCTCGGCAGCAGCCCTCGGCAGCCCTCGGCAGCCCTCGGCAGCCCTCGGCAGCCCTCGGCAGCCCTCGGCAGCCCTCGGCAGCCCTCGGCAGCAGCCCTCGGCAGCCCTCGGCAGCCCTCGGCAGCCCTCGGCAGCCCTCGGCAGCAGCCCTCGGCAGCCCTCGGCAGCCCTCGGCAGCCCTCGGCAGCCCCTCGGCCCTCGGCAGCCCTCGGTAGCCCTCAGCAGCCCTCGGCAGCCCTCGCCCTCAGCAGCCCTCGGTAGCAGCCCTCGGCAGCCCTCGGCAGCCCTCGGCAGCCCTCAGCAGCCCTCAGCAGCCCTCGGCAGCCCTCGGCAGCCCTCGGCAGCCCTCGGCAGCCCTCGGCAGCAGCCCTCGGCAGCCCTCGGCAGCCCTCAGCAGCCCTCAGCAGCCCTCGGCAGCCCTCGGCAGCCCTCAGCAGCCCTCGGCAGCCCTCGGCAGCCCTCGGCAGCCCTCGGCAGCCCTCAGCAGCCCTCGGCAGCCCTCGGCAGCCCTCGGCAGCCCTCGCCGCGGGACCCACGGCGAGGCCCTCGGTCCCTCCGCGCCACTTCAAGGAGGAGGGAAATTAACTCCCTTTCACCGCGAAATATGCAATTCCGCCGGTGATGACGGTGATGCGTGCGCTCTGCTGCCACTGCTGCGGCCGCGACCGGGGGTCCGTGCTCAGCCGACTGTTTTCGGCCGCACTTTGTTCACTTTCATCTGAATTTAGCCGGCAGAAAAGTGAGCATTCAGGACTGAAACAGTGCCTTTGCTGCCAATAATTATCGTTTCCGAAGTCGCACTCTAGAAAAAAAGAAGAAAAAAAGTTGCACTCTTATTTCCTCCGGGCCAGTGCACCCGGACCCGCCGAGGGGCTCCCCGAGGGGCCCACCGAGGAGCCAGCCAGCGGCCGGCGCGGTCATAGAAGAACGCCCCGCGCTGTTTGGCAGATGCCTCGGCTTTTGGCCGGTGAAATATGGCAAGAAGCGCCATGCCCGGCCATGCCCTGCACTCGGTAGCCGCAAGAGTTATGGCTTCATCTCTCTCGTCTTCATTTACTCGCCACCACTGTTTGCATTCGTGCTGCTGCCGCCGCCGCCGCTGCTGCCGCCTCTGCTGCTGTCACAGGTCGTACGGCGGCTAACGCGACCGAGACATGGAAATTCGTCGATTCTTAAGAAGCTATCAACGTGATTTAGAGACACGGAGGAGGGAATCCCTCCCTTCACTCTGCTGTTCTGAGATGCAGAGTAGAAGCCGTGCACCGCAAAACAAAATCAGGACGGCCCCCCCCCCCAAAAAAAAAAAAAGGTGTCTCCGCTTATTCGATCTATCATCACGTGGTGCCTGGCAGGTAGGCAATCTCGATGTTTGCCTGCTCGGCGGGACGGCCTACCCTGGCAGGCGCTTATCCCATTGTGCTGACAGGCGCGGCGCGCGGCCCGCTCGACCCCGTTTGACGCGTCACTGTAAATTCGCTGCCCCTTGTAAAGTTGCGGCGGCAGCGCACTGTACCGCGGAGCAACTGCCTCAGGGAAGAAAGACAGAGAGAGAGAGAAGGGGATGGAGAGAAACGGAGGAAGGAGGAAGAGAGACAGAGAAAGAGAGAGAGAGAAGGGGGAGGGAGGCGGGCGTACATTTCGCATACTTGACTGAGCTGCTACAAATAGCACAGGGGAACGTTAGCTTGCTTAATTATACACATGTTTCAGCACGTCATATCTTCTCTGCAGCCCTCTCTCTCTCTCTCTCTCTCTCTCTCTCTCTCTCTCTCTCTCTCTCTCTCTCTCTCTCTCTCTCTCTCTCTCTCTCTCTCTCTGCTGCAGCTCTGTCTCTCTCTCTTGCCCCCCTTTACCCTTTCACCATGTGCCCATCCGCCCCGGCCCTCGCGTGTAGGTTCACGCCAATAATTTGTGACGCGCGACGCAAATCGGAGCCGCCTCGCCGCCCGTTTTCTTGTCGGAATTCGGCCGTAATTGCGACCAAGTCGCCTCGGAACCCCCCGCGGCCTGTGACGCCGCGGCAGCGGCCATCCGACGGACCGCGGTGCAGAGCGGATGGATATAACTGCGGAGAGATAAGAGCAGCGGGCCCCGCAGGGGGCTCCGGCTGCGCCATAGCCGCGCCCCCAGCGGCCCCCAGCGGCCCCCAGCGGCCCCCAGCGGACGCCAGTCTGCGCCGTGCCAAATTAATCAGCCCAGCGCCACACTCATCAATACGTCGTTGTGGTGGGAGGCCATTCGCACCCCTCCGGCCCCGCCGTCCCGTCTCCTCTCATCTTTGGCGGGGCGTCGTCGTCGCGTCGTCTCTGAGAGGAGGAGGGGAGAGGGGGGGGGGGGGGTAGAGAGGGTGAGGAGGGTGAGGAGGTCCAGGCCGTAGGAGCCGCAGGGCCCGCAGTGTCGGTCGGGGCGGCCGCCTCAGCCGGGCAGCAGCAGCAGCAGCAGCAGCAGCAGCAGCAGCAGCAGGGTGACGGCGCCGCGCACTAACCCAATTAACGGCAACCCGCACTGTCGCCCAAACTTTGCTTTCGCCGCAAGGGATCGCGCATTTCTTCTTTACTTTCGGTCCGTGGCGGCGCCGCGCGTTCCTGCCGCAGTGGGGGAGAGGGGGGGGGCACAAATTAGACGATATTCGTCCAGAGGGAGGGGCGATGCTATCGGGCGGTGGGAGCGCCGTGCTAGAGAGCCGCGCGGAGCTCGCCCCTCATATCTCCTGCCCCCCCCCCCTCCCACCAATTTATTTGCGAAATACACACCGCTCCGCGCGCCGGCCGGGCCCGTCTTACCTAGACGAAGCAAACCGCGAAATTACTCCTGCACCCCCTTGCTCCCCCCCCCCCTCTCCACCCTCACACGCATGCGCTGAGCAGGAGAGCGGGCCGCCCTGGCAATCCTTTTCCCTCCACTACTCGATGACAGGCGCGCCGGGGCGGGAGGAAGGATCCGAAATCAAAAATGAGGGAAAGGTGCCGAAAGAAACGTTATTTCGGGCGGGAATCAAGAACAAGCGGGCGAGGTGAAATAGGAGCGAGCGAGCGCGACAGAGGTGTGGGGGAGAGAATGGGGCAGAATGTGTGTCTGTGTCATGCCTCCGCTACTCCCCATATTTTCTTTCCAACTATAAAATATGTTTGTGGTCTATTTTTAGGCGCGGGCCACCGCCACCCCTCCCCTGGGCGAGAGGCAGCAGCAACGAGCGCTAAATACAGTCCCCGCAATTAAAAATGAGCTGGGAGGGGGAAGGGGCCGAGGACGGGGCGGAAGGGGGAAGGGGGGGGGGGTCGTGTCAGAACGTAGAACTCGCGCCGAGCCGGCGAATGCGAGGAGGCGGCTAAGCTCTTGCCGGGCTCGCCATTTTTAAATCAACAGATGTTTCTTCAGAGGCAGACTTACGAATATTTGGCGGGTGTGGTGACTTGGTATCTGAACCCTCGTCTGAGCCGCTTAGTATTCATTTTTTTCGCAATCGATAGGTGGTCCACTTGGACAGCGCGGTGCCTTTGCGGGCAGAACAACTCGCAAGTGAACTCTCTGTGCCGCAACACAGTAACACTTTGCTGAACGCGGTGTCGGTCCGCGGAGGTGGGCCGAACCCTTCCGCGCCGCGCGCCGTGTTTACATGCCTATGACACACGCAACAGGTCCGGCGAGGCCGGAGTGGGGCGCTAAAAAGTCGGAGCGCTGAATGTATAATAAGCCGGGGCCGCCTGCCTGCCTGTCTGCCAGCTCGGCCTGCCCGCCTGCCGGAGAACTTGACCGGCGGCCACCACCCCGATCCCTCCCGCCAGGCCAACCCTTTCACGGTCATTAAAGGAGGGTGGAAAATTGGCACGTGTACTCTTGGAGGCCCGTGGACATAAAGTGTGCCCTGCGTGGGCTGCCGAGACTGTGCTGCTTACCTGTCTGCTGCCTGGCGAGTAGTATCCTAATAAATGCCGCCCAATCTTGGTTCGTTAATCAATCACAGCTCTGAGATATCACTGACACAAAAAGGCACTTATTAATCATCACTTCTCGGGGAGGAGTGTGAAGGTTCTGCACTCCTATCAACCACTTTCACTATCACACACGCGCGCGCGCGCGCAGGCGGACGAAAACCGTCGGTGGCTCCGCTGTCCGCTGCGCGTCGCCGTGACGTACCGGCGGCACGCCGAACAGCTGACTGGTATCGAGCCGCGAGGGCCAAGGGCCGGGCCACGGGCAGCCGCGGGCCACGGGCAGCCACGGGCAGCCACGGCACTGTGCGAGCGCGCGCGCTGGGCTCTGCCTGCCGGCACACGACAGCCCACGGGGCCGAGGGCCGGATGCCGAGGGCTAGGGCCGAGGGCCGAGGGCAGGGCTCGGCGAGGGCGGCGACGCCGGGGAGGGCGGTGGGCTGCGAGGGCGTAGCGCTGGTCGCCCGCTGGTCGCCGCGGGCCACGGCCGGCCACTGGTCACTTTTCCACACTAACACTACACACACACCCCCCGCCGGCCACCCCCACCCCCACCACCCCAACACACCGGCGAGGCGGTGGCGCGGCGCGGCGGCCGCTGTTGCGGTGGCGCTGTGGTGTGTGAGTGCGGCCGGCGCCGCCGCCTAGCGGGTCTCTGCTAGCGCGGGCTTACGGGCTGAAATGTCTTATTTCTGGATTCAGTCACTCCCCCTCCCCTCCACCCCCCCCCCCCCCCCCTCACCCCACAGTGTGTCCGCACTGCATGCGTCTCATGCGACCAGCGCCCGCCACGCTTCAGCCGGACCGAATGCATCGATAGTTAGCGGACACAGCGCCGACGGCAGTTTTCATCTCAAAGCGAGTTCCGCGTTCTCAAAATCGTGTCGCTTTCTAGTCGCATTCGTTGTTTGTCCTCTCTCTCTCTCTCTCTCTCTCTCTCTCTCTCTCTCTCTCTCTCTCTCTCTCTCTCTCTCTCTCTCTCTCTCTCTCTCTCTGCCTGGTCGTCTCCTTCTCTTCTTCTCTCCTCCCTGTCTGCGCACCCTTCTTTCATCAGTCTTGGTCACTATTAATTACGTGTGCTGTGGCTGTTACGCCTTGTCCTACCCCGCCCTTTCCCTCCCTCCCTTCCCGTCTCTCTCTCTCTCTCTCTCTCTCTCTCTCTCTCTCTCTCTCTCTCTCTCTCTCTCTCTCTCTCTCTCTCTCTCTCTCTCTCTCTCTCTCTCTCTCTCTCTCCCTCTCCTTCCCCACACAACTATTTTGCTTTAATTCACTCTCCCTCTGATAGGCGCTGGGTGTCACAGCTCTTTGAAAGATATTCGCTCGGGCACTTCTCTTCTAAAAGTCTCAAAACCCAATGAATGACGACTGCCGCAACGCTGTCGTGTTGTCGTGCTAAGGCGCCTGGACGGTAGGCAGTTTCTGTGGCTGCACTACTCCGGTGTGAGGCACACTGCCTACCCGGCCAGGCGCTCGCCTCTGCGCCGGGCCTCTACGCACACAGCGCGTCCTTGGAGCGTGCATTGACGCTGGCACCCCGACCTTGTCTAAAATGTTGCCTTTACTTTTGTTGCATTGAATTAAAAACCTGATCGCCCCAAATGATTTCGTTTAAAAAAAAAAAAAAAAAAAAAAAAGGGGAGAGAGGATGCGAACATGTCGCGATGGAAAACGTAAAATAATACAGTGCAGCGAGGGACAGTTTCACAATGAGACATCACGAAAGGTCCGAAATGTGTCGCACGCAGACACGGAGGCGTGAAACACAGACCGATCCGGCGAGCGATAATATTTAATAGCGACTCGTTCGCGTGCATGCAGCTCTGCATGTCGCCCTTCCCCTCCGTCCCTAACCTCCACACTCTTCCATTTTTCGATGTTTACAGCGGTTTTGTTTAGGTTGCTGCAGTGCCTCACTGGCTACTACAGTATAGCCGACACTTTTTTCCTTTTTTTTTTTTTTGCGACACGAATGTTGCAGACTGCCGATTCCAAAGTCATCGAAGCCTTCGCGGATCTCTAAACCTATATATGTCCCGCACCCCACACACGTCCTCGTGCGCTCAGAGCGCTAGCGTGATGTTGAGGCGAACAAAGCACCGGAGTGTGGGAGACGGGGGAGAGAGGGAGAGGGGTGGATGGGTTGTTTTAATTTCTTGGGAGAAAACACAGGGTATAGTGGTGGTGGTGGTGCTGGCTAGTGGTAGCTTGCGCCGGGCTAGGCTGGGCTGGGCTGGGGCCGGGCTGGGGGCGATATATCGCAAGCTTTCTTAGTTGTTCATTAAGGAAAGGAGTGGCCCTGGCCGGCGCTCTCATCTCCCCTCCCATTCCCACCCTTCCCCCTCTATCTTCCCCTCTCTCTCTCTTTCTCTCTATCTCTCTCTCGCTCTCCTTACCTCCCCTTGTTCTTCCTCTCGCTCCGCTGCAGGGATGGCCCTCTGCTCTGCGGCAGGAGAGGCAAAAGGGCGGGAAGGAGGAAAGTGAAAAAGATGACAGTGGTGGGGGATGTGTACGTGTGTGTGTGTGTGTGTGTGTGTGTGTGTGTGTGTGTGTGTGTGTGTGTGTGTTTGCGGAATCCTGGAAGAGCCAGAGCCCCCCATGCTGCACGCACAATAACGGCGAGCTCGTGGCGGCGACAGTTTTAATGTTCTTCCCGGGCATATATGAAGAAAGGGGCGGGGAGGTCCACAGCGCGGCCACGGTGCGGCCACGGCGGCGCGCGGGCCTCGGTGGAATTACCCCCCGTCGGCGAAAATAATGTGCGAGAGCGAGAGAGAGAAGGAAGGGTGGCAAGACAAAAGGCGGCAACATCTTCTATACGGCCACGGGCCACGGGGTGAAACGTATATATGGGGCGACGCAGCTCGCCTTCAAATCCTTAAGATGACCGCGTACGGGATCTATTTCCCCCCTCACTTGTGATTTTTCATTCTCAAGAAACAGCGGCACGAATGTTCCACTTGTCCCCCCCCCCCCCCCCGGCCCCGCCGCCGCCACTGAGGCGCATCTCTCTGATATGTGCGAGCCGCCGCCGGGCCACAAAACTATTCCACCAGCACCGCGGGGCAGACGGAGAGGGAGAGGCTGAGCGCGGGGGTGGGAGGGAGAGCGACGACGATCCCACAGCATTCCTCCGGCGCTAATCAAGTTTGCTTTATCAGAAGAAACCGCGCGCGCAAGGCTAGGTCTGGGTCCTTGGGGGCGGCGGCGCGTGGGGGGAGGGGGGGGGGGGGTAACGGGAGGGGCTCGGGGAACAAGTTGTGTCCATTAGTTTCGTCTGCCCGCCAAACTTCTTATTAAATGCATCGTAAGGCACACAGAGCCCAGCCCACCCTCGACTACTTCAGCGCCGCGGTCTTGAGGGCCTCGGCAGCCTCGGCCTGCTGCTAGCTGCTGGTCGCACTCCGCGGCCGCAAATTGTGGCCAAGGAAATGGTGTGTGGTTGGTTCTGGCGGATGCAGGGGTTCGCCTGTTGGTCTCTGCTGGCTGGAAATATGCCATCTCGACAGGGTCTCATTATTTAACCGTTCAAGATGACGATCACTGAGGTATTGGCGTGGACGTACCCCCGTACCCGTTGCTCCGTCTGTCACAATCCGTTGCAGGTGTGAACCCCTCCACCCTCCTTTTCTCTATCTCTCTCTGTCACACACACACACACACACACACACACACACACAAGCCAAGCGGGTCTGCGTCCAACGTTTATGGCGCCAAAATGAAACAGGGCACAGTATGGGGTGGGCGTCGCGGGGGTGTGAACGAGTGTCGTGGCGGCGCGTGGCGGCGCGTGGCGTGCGCCCTGCCGTAGGGGTGCAGGGCCCTGATTGGCGGGAAGGGGTTGTCCCGTTCAAAGTAGGGCCGGCAGTACTAGGGTGTTGCACAAAATTAAAATGGATACTGACTCGACCGCATTTAGGCACGTCTTTGTCTAGAATGAACGTGTGCAAAATTTGAGCGTGATCGGACGACGTTCAGCCAGTGCTCAAGTCGCTCGAAGTTTCTGTGCCATGTATAAAGTGAGCATCTATACGCCACTTAACGGTTCTTCTATGTGACCGCACCTGGTCGCAGATCAATGATACCTGGTGTGTGAGTTCTTAAGGGAATCCTGTTCCCTTTAAGATGGAAAAGGAGGCAACCCGTCGACTCATCCACCGTTTACAGCTCAAAAATGTTCGAAATTGGGAAAAAACGCCGTCTAGCGCCTTGAGGGTAGACAACAGTCTGACGTGTGTGTCGAGATTCTGCCTACCCTCCAGGCGTACAACCAGTCTCGAGATCATTTTTCCGCTTGTTACTATCAAAGGCGAGTGTGTTAAGTGCATGGAGTGGCTCGGCCAAGTCCTCGTCGAATAGCCTCCACTATCCACACAGTAACAGTGAGTGACCGAAATTCAAAGTATCTGAAAACGCGAGAATTACAAATTACTAACATTTGTGGCAGTGTAGCGGAGGTGGGTGGCGGGGTCACTGATATTTCCACCTCAGTAGGTGCAGAACAACTTGACGGACGCTCGTGTTCAGATTTACTCTGCTGCGATCACATCCAAAGGCACGAGAATGCCGCTCAGGCAGCCCCGATGGGCACACCAGTCAGGGTACCAAATTCTTCAATCGTCTTGAGCAACGAGCAAACTTTGTCCGATCGCACTCAAATTTTGCATACGGTCATTGCAGACCAGTAGGTGTCCAAATTCGGTCGAGTCAGTGGAATTTAATTTTTTTGAAACACCCTAAGCAGTACCCGTCGGGGACAGCCGGTCTGTGTGCGCAGTACTGTGCCGCATGACGGGCGGTACAGGAGAGGAGAGTGCTGTCGTTACCCCGCGCTCGGAGGCCCCTAGCGCCAAATAACGAGGTGCGGCGCGCGCGGGGTATCGGCAGCCGCTGACGTCATCAGGGGAGCGCAGAGCGTCTCTCCCCCCCGGCCTTTTCCTTCTTGGCGACGAGCCAAGGAAGCGCGTTATTTGCCTTTGCGTTCGCTGGCTTGTGTTCGGCGGCCGCCTGCATCCCTTTTGTCTCTTTATTTTGAATGGGAGTAGCAAGAGAGGAAATAAAGGGGGAAGGGGGGGGGGCGTACGCGTTGTGAGTGTGTGTGCCAATTCCGGCGCTGCTCGAGTTGCATCGGCTATCCTCGCGCGGTTTAGCCACCGTCACTGCGGAAATCATTCACTATTCGTGCACGGCAACGCTTCATTCATGCAGCCGTCACTACCTGATTCATGCTTGTGCCGCTGCATTCATTGACGGCGTCCTGGCCGCGGGGCTCCCGAGGGGGGGGGGGGGCCGTCGTTCTCCTTCTTCCCCGCGGAGAGGCTGCTGCTGTCCGGAGGTGGAGGGGAAGGGGGCGGTAGCCTTGCAACGCCCCCGTCGGCAGGTAGCTAAGGCCCTCACGGTGATTCCAGGTGAAATCTACGGCTGTAGTGCCGTCATCGCGGGGCCCTGCGGGGTCGGGAGGGCGTTCCCACGCCACCGCGCGTGCGTGTGTGTGCGTGTGTGTGCGTGTGCGTGGCGCTGGTCACCATTCACTCGCAGACCGCTGCACGCATGGAGTGGGGGGCATTTTTATCATCATTTCTCCTTACCGCCGAAACTGGCCGAGAGCAATTTTTTATTTCCCTTTTCGCCGCGTAATTCGTCGTGGCCGAGTTTCTCATAGCCGTGCGTGCGTGCCGTTCGTCCTCTTTCTCTCACTTGGCCTATTCGCCATGTATACCGCTGCCTGGTGTTTCGGCGGCGGTGGGAAAGCTCCCCGGCGACGCCCATTATGTGTCGTGTCCGGCCGGCAGGAGGGGCTCATCTGCTTTTCGACACATGAATGAAGTGGAGGGGCCCCGCGAGGGGATACGAGGGGACACGAGGAGAGCGGAGGGGAGTCCTGCCTGGCGCCGTACGTGGAAATATGAGGAGGCGCCTCGCCCTCCTCGCATGCTACTATATGGAGGCGAAAAGGCAGTCACAATGGGAACGGATAAGGGAACACACGTGGGGGGGGGGGGGACGAATTAGGCCGCAGTTGGAAGACAGTTTCAATGACAGCGCGGACGGCTACTGGGATGCGTGTTTCAAGAAAACATGTCCGCAAGCTAGCCAGTCGCACACACACACACACACACACACACACACACAC
This sequence comes from Odontothrips loti, assembly GCA_038380765.1. Classification (NCBI taxonomy): domain Eukaryota; kingdom Metazoa; phylum Arthropoda; class Insecta; order Thysanoptera; family Thripidae; genus Odontothrips; species Odontothrips loti. Next base: position 10,325,288 of record CM076245.1, read on the forward strand.
ACACACACACACACACGCACTCAGAGGAGGAACGACACACGGGCCTAATTCATGGAGGAAATTGCGACGTGGAAAATGATCTGAGATTAATGTGACATCGGCCAGCGGTGGGAATAGAACCATACCGCGCACGTACCGTGTTCCGTTCTGCTGCGTCCAGCCGCCCTCCCCGCATCGCAGCGACACGGTGCGTGCGGCTGCGAAGCTCCCCGTCCGGGGCAAGAAGTGCCTGTTTGTCAGTGGCTGCACTGTCCCCCTCCGGCTGTCATCACTCCCCGCCTCGCGGCCCGATTCCTCAATTTTCGAACATCATTTAGCTCATCATGTAGCGGCGGAGGACCGCGCGCGACCGCGGTGAAATATAATGAAAATGGACAAGAAACTGTGTTGGCCGGCATTGGTCACGCAGGCTATCGCCTTGTCTCATCGGTGGCTCCGGTGGCTCCGGTGACTGCTCCGGTGCCTCCAGTGCCTCCAGTGCCTCCAGTGCCTCCAGTGCCTCCGGTCCCTCCAGTGCCTCGCTGCCTCAGCTCGTCACGCTAGACTGGCCGTCAAAGTCCCGCCATGGTACGTTAAAAGAGTTGTTGCGTCGTACGGTATTGTTTCTCCGGGCGCTGTTGACAGGGAGGTAATGGCACCGCATCGCTACCACCTCGCCGGTGATGACAAAAGCCTCAAGTAGCCGCCGCCCGCCGCCTTCCGGATCCGGCCTTGGCCGGCCAGGCGGACGGAGGGCGCCGAGAAGCGGCTCAAAACGTGCACTGCTCTGGAGTGGATGGTGTCCGCCTGGGGTAAAGCGTTTCAGGCCGCAAACTCGGTGGTGAAAGGAGGCACGGTCACTCACGTGTGACGCGCCAACAGTTCGCCAAAACTACTTTTTTCCAGCAGCCAAAGCGCCGCAGCCTGGCGTGGTCAATCCATAATAATAATAATGATTACAATAATAACGCATACGGGAGCCGCGGGGCCGCCACCGCCGCCGCCAACGCGCGCTGGAAAAAAAAAGAGAAAACGGAAGAAAAAGAAGGGCAGAGACAGTTTCATTTTCCACCCTTGACTGCACCTGAATACGAGCCGAATTATCCCCCTTCCCGCCGAAGGCCCGCGCGCCGCGCCATCCAGCCCCATTAAGACTCCAATTTGTTTTTCATCATAGCGTGCGCTCCGGTCTACGGCAGCGCGGCCGGAGCAGCCTATGGCGGGCAGGTCTCATGGCCCTGGCGGGCATCAAGACGCATGGTCTCAACGTGCGATACCCCTCAATGTCACCGAACGAAAAAGCGAAAAAGGGGAAGAGAAGCAGCGTGCGATGACAGCAGCAGCAGCAGCAGCAGCAGCAGCAGCTGGGAATTGGACAGAAAATAAAGGGGAGGAAAAGAAATGGGGTTATTAAAATGACGTCGGCGATGAGACATCGCGTCCCGTCGTCCCGAGACACGGAGCCGACGCTTGATGGAAGCGGGTTAAACACAACGGCGATCAGACCAGGCGGGCATGATCGCCGCGCCGCGCGGCTGACAGCGGGAAAAATAGGCCCGTCCGGAAAACGGCGGAAGCAAAGGCAGCCCGCAGCCCCCTTTTACACTTGGCGGGTGCTCAGGGCCAGCCGACGCGGCGAGGACATGTAAGGCTGGTGGGAGAAGCGGAGGATAAACCGCACCCTGCAGCCGCCTGGTATTTGAACCCACCGACGCGTGATGGGCTGTCTTGGCGATGATTCGGTTTTGCGCTTAGTGGCAGAGAAAAAACGTCGTATAAACCAGGGCGAAAAATGTGCGATATGATTTGGAGCAGTACATAAACGCCAGCCCCCTCCCATGCACCTCACGCGACACCTCCAAAGTGGCCGCTCTCCCTTCCCGCTTCCCCCCCCTCTCTCTCTCTCTCTCTCTCTCTCTCTCTCTCTCTCTCTCTCTCTCTCTCTCTCTCTCTCTCTCTCTCTCTCTCTCTCTCTCTCCCCCTCTCTCCCTCTCTCGCTCTCTCTGTCTTTCTCCCTCCCCCTTGCTGGCGCAGTGTCAACAAGACGTCACGTCGGGCCCGGGCTGTGTGGCCGTGGCCGTCCCGCGCGGCCCGAGAGACGCAAGATATACGGCCGCGTTAATTAGTCCGGCCGGCCGGCACCCCCACGGGCCACGGCCCCACGGCCCCACGGCCCCACGGCCCCACGGCCCCACGGCCCCACGGCCCCACGGCCCCACGGCCCCACGGCCCACCGCCCCCACACACACTCACACACATCTCTACGCATACTGCACGACATCGAGGACCGATCCCGATCATATCGGCGACAGACGTTGCAGCACGCAGCAGCTGGTTGTCAGTCCGGCCCGGTATTTGTCCGCTGCCTCCGGTTGCCGGGACCGGACGGGACGCGCGGTCGGCCGGCCAGGCGGCCCCCGTTCGGCCGGGCGGCGGGGCCCACGCGCTTTGCCACCTACAAACAACCACCACCGCCACACCGCCGGCCCGGCCGCTATCCTCTGCTGCTCAAGCTGCCAGGCGCGCCATAAAATTCTATCGCACACAATTTATCTTACCTCATTTAGTATTTTATTCATGTTGTTAATAGCGCCCCCATTGTGTACCTACCGCGCGCACGCCCAGCACGATGTACACCTACGGCGTACGGCCTGCGAACAGGCCGGCGTGAGACAAGACCAGCGACCGGCAGCGTCCGGGCTCGGCGCAGGCGACACAGTCTCTCTCTCTCTCTCTCTCTCTCTCTCTCTCTCTCTCTCTCTCTCTCTCTCTCTCTCTCTCTCTCTCTCTCTCTGACTCTGAAGCATTTGTCTCCCCTCAACGGAGTTTTGATCTACGCACTATTCTAGATTTGAATTCCATATGCACTCTTAAGGTTGGTCTGTAATGTACGGCCAACACTTTAGACACGCTGGAACATCGAGCGGCGACGTTTGAGCGCCTGCGAGAGCCCCAGGTAGGCCAGCCCGCACGGCACGCGTGCGTGCAGGAGTCGGGGTTGCCTACCTGCGCGGCCCGACTGGCCGTGCCTGCTGCGCTCAAGACTTCTACCGAAATAGACGTTTGATGACTTTTTATTAGAGTGTGCAAGGCAAAATGTGCCTCGTCTCCTTGATCTCCCCCCCCCCCCTTTTCCCCCTTCGCTTCTCTCTTTTCCTCTTCACCCTCCTCCATCCTCGCTGCTTTGGCAATCATCCTATTACCTTGCATGCAAGAGTATATGGTACGGCTGGGAAGAGGATTAGGATGACATTCTAATACGACACACTAGACACAGTGGCTGGCTGCCACTGGCTGACGGGCCGGGTGAGCCCCACGCAATGACAGAAAAAGGGTGAACAGAACAAACGTCCAACACGGAAGAGAAAAAGACAGCTTTTGTCGTGGTCACCGCGAAATGTCATCGAACTAAATAATATTACTGCCGATTTTACTCAGATGCGGAAATGTTGCTTCGCTGTGCTGCCAGCGATATCGCTGTGGTATGTTTTTCATCATGAAATCTAGAATAGGATGAAGAGCAAAAATTGTCTTGGCGCCTCCAATCCTTGCTGTCTGTCCTTTTCACTCTGCCAACACAAAGGGCGCGCCGACGCCGCCTTTCCCCGCAGAGAGGGGATGATCTGCTCCGAAAGGGGTGAGAGGGGTGCGAAAAGGGTTGCGACCAGTTAAGACCACATCGCTCATTAAAATTCATTGCGGCGGAGGGGAGGAGAAGAGCTTCTTGCAGGCGGGCGTCTTAAAACAAATTGTCGGTTACGAGAGAGAGATGAAAAAAAAAGAAATCCGGCGTTAAGTGCCCTTTCACCCTCCCGTGGTGTGCCTTTTTTAATTGAGTCCGTCACTTTCATAATCATCATTGTTGGCGGGATTTTTAAAAGTGATACTGGCTATAAAGGCCTCGAGTAAAGCGCATTACGCCCGCAGCCCTTCTGGTCCGCCCTACCCTCACAATCTGGCCCCACTGGCCCCTTTGTTTCCCAGTCGGTTTCTGCTCTGGATGACGTGAAAATTAGTTAAAGGGGTGGCGCCGAGCCGCGAGTTTCCCCTTTGTGGCTTTTCCGATGAATCGGCGGGGGACTGGGACTGACAGTGGAGACCGCACCAGTGTGTTCACTCGGTGTGAAAACGGCCCGGCCCGTCAGCCACGGGAGGTGCGTTTCTCGGAACGCGAACAATGCAGCCGACCACTTGGGCACGAAAAATGTTCATCAACACTCTGACAACTTCGGTTCGAAGCGCAGCAGGGAGAGCGGACATACCATCTCGCGTTTAGAACCTGCGGCAAAAAAAAAAAAGAAAAAAGTGTGTCCAGAAACCACCACCACCACCACCACTACCACCACCTGGCTCTCGCATAACCAGATCTGGACTCAATCACAACCATATCCACTCCGTGGCGAGTCTGATCCCCCGAAGCCGAGATGTAATAAGTCCCCGAGGGGCGCCTGCTCGGCCCGGCCCGGCCCGGCTCCTCTCTCCCCTGCGGGTCTTCCCCGTCCCGGGGGTCAGCAGCGGCCAGGGGCTGGAAGGGCGGTGCTTAACAAGCATGCTAATGCTGACGACCTCATCAACACCCCTTCTGGCCCGCCGCGTCCCGGCCAAGTTAATAGCGCGCACACTGCAAAACGCACCCCGTTGCCGATTTCTTCTTCCCCTCCCACTGTTTGAAGTTTTGTGGTTTTTGTTTCATCCTTCAAATTTCAACGTACAGCGCTTCTTCGGTTTCAGAATCTATTTTCGTGAGTGACTGAGAGTAGCCCCAGAGGCTTTCGCAACGTTGTTCCACGTTTCGGGCCGCGTCAGGTGTATTGGAGTCATAGGCAGGGGCAGGGCAGGGCCCGCCCACACTGGAAACCTCTTAGCGGCCTGTATAACTCGGACCACCGTGCCGGACGGACTCTGATCCTGTTTGGAGGGGGCGTGTCACGGTGGCGCTTGACTGACGTTAAAGATCGCCCGGAGACGCGCGTGGCGGGGCGTGGCGGGGCGTGCGGCCGGGCCCGAGCACGGACTGCGGCGCGCACATTTCCATCTCACAGCACGTGCCGGTTTTAATTAATGCCATTGCGGGATGCTTGCTGGCCGTCATCAGCGCATTCCTGGCCATCCGGACCGGACACCAGCCGGAGGATCCAGAGCAGCCGGAGCAGACGGAGGAGCCGGAGGACTGCGCTCCCCTCCCACCTCCCACTCCTCACAGCACCCCGCGCCGAACACATCGTACAAATATACGCTGTGTCCTGCGATTCGCATTTGAAGGCGGCTTTGAGCCTTTGAACTATTGAAAAACAAATTCGATAATGTGTGAACCAAGAAACACTAAACCAAAAATATTTATCTGAGTGGTTCAAGCACGCATATACTTCGGGGCTTGATACAAGCAATACTTTTAGGAGTGTGAATGACCCGCGGATTTCGCGTCGACCTATCTCTCTCTCTCATTCCTTGCGGACAGATGGCCTGGTGTGACCCGGCACGGCACGCCAGTGACCCAGCCTGAGCCCGCGGGCCTCTGGAACCGTCGTTCACTTCCCCGAACTGGACGCGGCTCTTTCCCACGTGGGCCGTGCCCGCGGCCTCACACCTCACGCCTGGCCCCGCCACGCCACGCCCCGCCACGCCCCGCCACGTACATGCCGGGGTCACATAGCAGCGCTTGTCTTGATCGTGTTAACTAGCCAATCAGCGCGCGCCGTAATTGGTGGCGCGCGCGCCGGTCATCTCCGGCCGGCAACGGCGGTATTGCTTGTCTTGCCGCGGGCCCGGGCCCCGCCCCACCCGGCCTAGTGCTGTGCACGGAGAACGAAGATCAGTGGTCATACCTAATGCTGATGTTGAGGACTTCAATTCTAATGTTGATTTCCAGACAAGCAGAAAATTTTTGTTCCCCGCACTGAGATTTGGTTATATTTTAAACTTTTAGTTGCACCAACGAAGAGGTACGTTGAGGGCACTAAACTAAATTTATTCTGATTTTTCGCTCCTCCAACGAAGCAGCTAACTTGCAAATAATAAATCGTGCCCCAACAAAAATTTAGTTCTCATCACAAAAAAAAATCTGCTTTTCTGGAAATCAGCTAAAAATCAGTTATGACCACTATTTTTTTTTCTCCGTGGTGTAGTGCTCTACCGGACAAACAATACGTAACACGAACACGTAAAACCGCCGCGTTGATGGGAGAAGCGTCTGCAGAAGCTTTTACCAAATTTGTTGTGGACAGCTCGGAAAGTCGTCCCAAGTTGTGCGGACATACTTGATTCCGTGGTCAGCCTGTGTTTAAAAACAACCACTCTCGGAGGCAGGTCGAAAGCAGTGACTTGCAAATAACGTTTTACCACGAGAAACCATATCTGCGCTTTTGAAGTCCTCACCATGTCCTATTCCAGCGCCTGCCGCTCCGACAGCGCTACTCCAGGCAGGGCGGAGGCGCGGTCCTGCGCGGCCGTCAGTATGTTAATCGGTAGAGTCAACGTTCATTAAAAGTCACGCGTTCCAGGCCAGTTATTATAAGGACTCGGACGGGGCGGTCAGGTCCAAGAAATATGGCGGCGAGAGCAAATCAGATCGGGTAATGGGGAATCACCGATCCTGACAAATGGCCAGCCGGCCGGAGCATGAATGGACGAACGCACCGTGGCGACTAGCGGATGAATGGGGGAGAAACGAGTGCAGGCACGGCTGTTCGCGGGCGAGATAAGAGCGAGGCAGGCCGCGACAGAGCTCTGAAGAGCGTCTACCAATAAACCAAAGCCGGCGGCCGAAGCCGAAATAGAGCGCCCCAGGTAATTATTGTATCTGCGAAGCAAATGAGCCGGTCGTTCTTTGCTTCATCACAACACAAACCTGATGAAAATTAATTACGCCTGAGGCCTGTCGTGCGAGGCATCGGCAGCGGCCCACGCCGGAGCGGCTGGGCGGCCGGAGCCTGGCCGGCCGGGGCCGTCCGACCGAACCGACACCAAAGGGTGCCGCGGGCGACAAAGAGCAGCACAACAACAGAGTCCTCGCGACGCGCACGGCAACGCGTCGTCCCTCCAATATACATACAGCAGAGAATTCGAAAAATGCGCCATGCGGCGCACGTCATAATTTTGTGTACCCCGACGTTCTGGTTTACTTTCCCTTTTCTGGAGTAGAAAACACATTCCCCCGTTAAATGATTTGTAGATTAACGTGTCGGCGCTGTGTTAGTTTGTCGATGCCCGCGGGGCCTCGCAGGGACGGTACGGGCCTCGGTACGGGCGCACCGTGATGAATGATTTAATTGGAAGCACGGCACGTGGACTGCCCCTGCGCCTGATTCTGCCCAAGCTGGGGCAGAGTCGTATTGCATATAGACACACGTGTGCGTCGGTGTGAGTTATCGACCAGACCGCACACTTTCCTCCCAGCAGCGGCCGAGTACGAAGATGAATGCGCGCGAGCGGCATAGGCAATACCTGAAATGTCCAACTCGTTCCAGACATGAAAAATGTCACGCTAATGTTGGCTCGCCTGGTGGGTGCGACAAATTTCCCTCGCGAGAAATGATGATGATGGCACACACAAGGTGGTGGTGTGCGCGGCGCGGCGGACTGGTCCGCGAACGCATGAGTGATGGAGCCCTAGAGTGTCACGGCGTTGCCCGATGAATTTGACTCTCCGCGCGAACGTTTGACTTCGCGACGCCCCTCCGCTAACCCTGTCATATGAATGCATTCCACGCAAACGGATTACTATGCCGATGCTCGACTCGCCGACATCACTCTGCGCACTTTCTCTCTTCACGAACAAACCGTGACATGATTTTGGCAAGTGGAAAGCATGATAATGCACCTTAGATTGCCCCGCTTTGTTTTCATTTCCTCGTTGGATACTGCACTCGCTGCGCACGGCCGTGCGTGCCCACTCACGTCACGCGTCGTCACGCAGAAACAATGATGCCTTCCGCGCGTGCGTGGCGTGGCGGAGGGCAGCGCTGATCCACGGCGCTTCCTGGAATCCGTCAGTCATGTGTTTGACCACTCCATGCACTCCCCCACTTAGTCCCCCCCCCCCCCCACAACTCTCCCCCCTTTTTTTCTCCACCTCGAACTGTCGCACGCGCTACTTGTCTCTACAACTGCCACTGTACAACAACTTGCAAGCGGCGGGAGTCTGTCCACAGTTCACTGGCCGCAGTCTTCGATCTGCAAGCGCGCCTCATCAGTAATGTAATATTATTCGGTTGATTTGAAGACATTCTTCTGCACGTTATTTGGGTAGCGAATTTTGAGGCTTATAACTTTGCATACGAATTTATTGCTGTGCTTTCCTCTTTTTTTTGCCTTTTGGAATGAAACTTTGGCCTTTTTCCTGGCTGTGCTGCTTATGCACACAGTGGCGGGGCCGGCGGGGCCGGCGGGGCAGCGAGGGGCGCACAGCACTCCGTGTGGGCACGGCGCGCACCACGGCTCGGCGCGGCGGCAGCAGCGGGGACGGAGGTAATTACAGACAATAACGCTAAGTGGGAGGAGCACAAGAGGCAACGCCCCCACTCCACACGACAAGCCCAGGTGAGCGGGAGAAGGGGAGATAAAAGAGTCATGCGGTAATGGCGAATCTAGCATGGCTGCGCGCGTGCGAGTCTCCCGCCAAGGAGTGAGAGAGAAAGATGGTTCGGTGTGGAGGGGGTATCTTATTGCCAAAGAGCATCGCATTTTCACGAGAAACTTTCGAAATAAATGCTGTCGTCGACTTTTGTCGGCACGGACTTTGATACCTCGGCCTGCGCCTCCCGCCAACACTGGCACTGGGTAACAGGGCGGGATTGTTGAGTTTCCCGGCATGGCCGCTCCAAAGGCTGGACCAGGCTCACCACGCTGTGGTGGAGCTGCGGGGGGCGTAACGCAGGGGCCGCCCGCCCGTCCAGCGCTATGGTGGGCAATTCTCAACAAACTTTCACAAAATGCAGATTTTAATTTTTCTGCTCGAGGTTTTGTCTGCATTTTTGAACAGAATAAAGGACAAAACCATGAACTCGCACTGTTATGAAAAATTCCGTAGTGTTGGCTTCACTACCCCGTGCGGATTGAGGGGCGGTCCGAGGGGTATCGCTGGCGCGCTAATGCTCTCTCTCTCTCTCTCTCTCTCTCTCTCTCTTACACGTACACGCCCTTGTTCAGGTGGACGCCCTTTGCCGCGTTCTCGCCGCCTTCCGCAAGCGCCCGCTACCGCCACCACCACCACCACCCGAGCACCCCGATGACGACCCCTCGTCCCCGAAGAAGGCCAAGCTGGAGCAGCACCGCGACGGCAACGAGGAGGCGCAGGCTGCGGAGGCGGCCAGCGACCACGATGACGAGCAGGACGGAGGAGCGCAGCAGCTGCAGCACCAGGACACCGATACCTCGCTGGCATCCCTGGCCGAGCTCAACAGCGACCTTGCGACGGACGTGACCAATGCAGTGTTGCAAGAATCGGAAGCAAGTACTCCCCATTATTTTATTTTTATTTTTTGATGTATATCTCTGTGTATTTTTGTATTTTTAAAGAATTATGTTTTCTGAGATAAAAGTCACCTCTGCCCTCAGGACCTATCGCTGCTCGAGTGCCCCGTGTGCGTGGACACGATGCAGTCGCCTGTGCGGCAGTGCGTCAACGGGCACTGCGTGTGCAACGCGTGCCGCGCGCGTGTGTCGGCGTGCCCGCTATGCCGCGGCCCGCTGTCCGCCCTGACGCACGCCCGGCTGGACCACCTGGCCCGCACGCTCACCCTGTCCTGCGTGCACCGGCCGCGGGGCTGCGGCCACAGGCTCCGGGTGAGTGCGTCGGCCTGGGCCCCTGGCGCCTGCTGGGTAGGCAGCCACGACTTGTGCATGCACGGGAGTCGTGCGGGCTGGCCTACCCTAGCTATGGCAGGCGCACACCCCCTCTGACGCTGCTGGAGCCGGACGCTACCGCGCCGCAGGTGACGGACCGGGAGGGCCACCTGCTGGAGTGCGCCTTCAACGCGTGCCGCTGCCCGCTGCCGCCGTGCGCGTGGACGGGCGCCTTCCGGGCCGTGCGCCAGCACTGCCTGCTGCAGCACCCCCAGCAGGCGAGGGTGGCCGGCCTCGGCGCCGACCTCAACCCCGACCCCGGCGCCACCGCCTGCTTCAGGTGAAGGTGAAGGGGGTTGGAGAACCGGATCAAAATACTGTTACGGACGTTGGGGCCGGTCCTTGCCTTCCTTAGTGATACGCTAACCATTCAGCTTGCCGCTCAACCCATCTTGTGCCTGCAGCGTGGAGCTGACCGAAGACGGACATCTGGCTGAGGGCACCCGAGCGGTAATGTTCGGCGCGGAGGTGTTCGTCGTGGAAGTGCATGACCTCCCGGGCCGCTCCGCCGTCCTGGCCAGGCAGCTGTCGGCGGGGAGGCTGAGGCCGCCGCCGCACGTGTGCGAGATCACCCTGCGGAGCAGCACCCGGCCGGAGAACGTGAGTCCCCAGCCCGTGGTGTCGGCGTGCGCTATCGACGGCGAGGACAGCTCGTGGGCGTGGCAGGTGCTGACTGCCCGGGTGCCCGCGCTGCCGCTCGAGGACTCGCTGGTGGTGGCGGTGGAGACGGACCGCTGCCTGGTGGCCGACGTGGAGGCCGTGGGGCGGCTCGGCCAGGGCGGCGGTGTCGTCCTGGAGTGCACCCCCAGCCCCTCGCCGGGGCCCGCGGGCCCCGGCTGGCTGGCCTGGCTTGCTGACAAGGTGTGGCCTCGATAACGTACACGTACGCACACAAAACTGGGAACTGTCCTTTTTGAAATTCATTATTTTCTTATTTTTGTAACTCGAAAAAGAGAAGTTTGATTTAATACTGTCTTACCGTTTGTAAATGAGGGCGCTCATAAAAATACAGCCCGGCGAATCAGTTGCCTCTATATTTTACCCTGTTTTAATTTCGTCTGCCGCATGTCATGTCTCTTTCTCCCGGCGTCGTGCCCGGGAGTGGCTCCCCCCCCCCCCCTCCTCGCCGGGGCACGGCCGGGGCGCCTCTATCTCATTTCAATACAATGCATGCGCCCCGACCAAGTCGCTCACCAGTTCGTGAGCCGAAATGAAGACGTAGTTACTCACACTCAGCCCTGCTCACATGACGGCCACGGCCCCTCCTGATCCCAAACCTCAGTCACACAGATTTGTGTCCTCCGGAACGGGAGTGCGATTCGCACGTCGTGCTCCGTGCTCGGCAGCAGTGTCGGTCCCCAGCAGGTTAGAGAGGCTCCCACCGTGGCCGGACGGGTGCGGACTGCGGGGCTGCGGGGGCCGAGGGGCTGCGGGGGCCGCAGGGGGCGGCGGGGGCCGCTGGGCGCAGCCGCCGGTCGGTGACACTCCTAGGCTGTTGGCGAAACCCCAAAAAGTCTTCAAATAACGAAGTTAGCGATAAGTATATCGAGACGGATTCATACTTTGGTCACCGGTAAAGTTGATGCCCCCGAGTAAATCCTGTGAGTTTCATCGAAATCGGTAGGGGGTACGGGGTTCAAATCGAGGGTCAAAGGTCAAAAATGGCCATAACTGTTTTCTGACTTTGCGACGCTCTAGCGTGAGAACGATAGAAGATAGAAACGATTTCTTTTCTGCGGCGTAATCCTTGGAATGTTCTGCACATTCCGTTCGCTGCTACTTGTGAGGTCCGACAACTCCTTCCCACCTTAAACAGACCAATTTCAAATCTCACATCGTGGCACCGAAATAAGACTAGATAGCAAAAAATTACCCTAAGCAAACCGAATGCGGGCATTCTTCAGCTCCATGACAGTACCCTCGTTTTTTTCGTCAGTTGAACGGTTGCCGAGATATTCGGTTTGAAGTTGAACGCTGCAGCCCGCCCGCGCCGGCCCGGGCGGCAAGGCCGCAGCCGAATGGCGCGATCGCTCTCTCTCCCTCTGCCTGCCCGGCCGTGCGTGCGACGAGGACGGGACGAACCGCTCTCCGGAGCAGCCGCGGCACCGGCCTGCCTCCGGCCTGGCTCCGGCAAGCGGCAGAGTATCGCAGGGAATATTTATTGATTGAAGTAGTAGAAATGCTTCAAATGTACGGATGTTGGGCTCTACGGACGCACTAGACATTCACGAAGATGTCTCCGTACATTTTATATCAAATTAAATTTAATTAGGTATGGGATTTGGGTGAAAACGCACATGGTGTCACCTCATTCAATATTAAAATCGTTCTGAAATCGAAGAAGTGCACTTTTAAATGTGCTGGGGTAGTTCAATTTTTCTCAGTCTATGCCTTAACTTTAAAATTCGTTACATGTCCTTTTTACTCACGCCGATTATTTAACGCCTTAGCAGGGTTTTCCGTTAAAGCAGGTTTTAACGTTGTATTGCTGCGCTGTTTTGGAGAAACCGTGGGTCGTACAGAAAAACGCGTAGAAGACGATTTATTCGTTACCCCCTAAAGAGTAAAAGTTCTTCTCAATAATTTTTTACTGTGCCAATACTTTTAAGGACATTGGGATCGGTAATAGTTTACTACTCTTAACGCACAGTCATACTGACACCAACGATGTGCTCGTGGTTCGAAAATTAGATGAAAATGCGCATAATTAATGCAAAAGATGTCTCCTCATTTGAGACCCACCGGGACAACGATAGCGTCTGTCTAATTTTAAGCACTTGGAGTAGTTTGTTCATTCTAAAAAAAGGTGTGCGCTTGACTCCGCGAATTATGAATGCCGACTCGGAAATCCTGTGTATCTCTACCTAATTTTATCCAAACATACCGTTTTTTGGAATGCGCCTGGTCAGTCATTTATGTAAGTGTTGCCCCGGTGACCGAAACACAACAGTAAGACCTTCCTTAACGGAAAACCCTGCTAAGGCGTTAAATAATCGGCGTGAGTAAAAAGGACATGTAACGAATTTTAAAGTTAAGGCATAGACTGAGAAAAATTGAACTACCCCAGCACATTTAAAAGTGCACTTCTTCGATTTCAGAACGATTTTAATATTGAATGAGGTGACACCATGTGCGTTTTCACCCAAATCCCATACCTAATAAAATTAATTTGATATAAAATGTACGGAGACATCTTCGTGAATGTCTAGTGCGTCCGTAGAGCCCAACATCCGTACATTTGAAGCATTTCTACTACTTCAATCAATAAATATTCCCTGCGATACTCTGCCGCTTGCCGGAGCCAGGCCGGAGGCAGGCCGGTGCCGCGGCTGCTCCGGAGAGCGGTTCGTCCCGTCCTCGTCGCACGCACGGCCGGGCAGGCAGAGGGAGAGAGAGCGATCGCGCCATTCGGCTGCGGCCTTGCCGCCCGGGCCGGCGCGGGCGGGCTGCAGCGTTCAACTTCAAACCGAATATCTCGGCAACCGTTCAACTGACGAAAAAAACGAGGGTACTGTCATGGAGCTGAAGAATGCCCGCATTCGGTTTGCTTAGGGTAATTTTTTGCTATCTAGTCTTATTTCGGTGCCACGATGTGAGATTTGAAATGATGACAAAAAATTTCGTCAGTGACTTTCAAATTTGGTCTGTTTAAGGTGGGAAGGAGTTGTCGGACCTCACAAGTAGCAGCGAACGGAATGTGCAGAACATTCCAAGGATTACGCCGCAGAAAAGAAATCGTTTCTATCTTCTATCGTTCTCACGCTAGAGCGTCGCAAAGTCAGAAAACAGTTATGGCCATTTTTGACCTTTGACCCTCGATTGAACCCCGTACCCCCTACCGATTTCGATGAAACTCACAGGATTTACTCGGGGGCATCAACTTTACCGGTGACCAAAGTATGAATCCGTCTCAATATACTTATCGCCCAAACTCGAAAATGGGGGTTTCGCCAACAGCCTATCCGTGAGCGCAGCGCCCGCGACGCCCCTCCAGGCGCGGCCTCACCTCGCGGGCCCCTCGGCCCATCCCCGCATGCATATGCATGAATTATGTTAATCGCCGCCTTTGCCAGAGATCTCGAGCTGCTCAGTGCTCCCGCCGCGACCCCTCGGGTTCGGTACTCGTGCTATGCGCCGCAAGTGTCCCGATGTGAGGCGGAATCAGCGCCATGGAGCCACAGCCGTAGCCTCTGCCAGCGCCGCACGGTGACTCACACGACGGATCTACCATTTTCCCGCGCCAGGAGAAGCACACGGTCGTGACTCGAATTAATTTCGGGGGACATGTTAATACGGGAGGCGCGCTCGGCGGACATGGCCGCGGGGGCGTCGGCGGCACCGGAAGGTACGGCGGGTATGGCGGTGTGAACTGCAGTATAACGTGCTAAACTAGGCCCAGGGCTAGGCCTCGGTTAGTCCTCGGCTAGGCCCGCCTCTGTTTGGACTTGAGCTTCCCACGCGGATGTATCGGCGGCGGTGCGGCGGTAAAAGTGCCCATGTCCATCTGGCCGGACCAAACGTGGGATCTGTCCGATCTGTCTTCGGAGACTCCGTGTTTGTGCTCCTCCTGTATTTCGTGCGACTTGTGAATTTCGGTGTGGGAATGACTTCGCGCGGTTGGGACAGAGTGTGTACAAGCCCTCGCTGCTCATGTCTGCGGGGCCCGCGAGGGCCCCCGGGGGGGCCGCCAGCCGCGCTGTTGTGGCCGGGCGCATATTGGATCAGGACGACGGCCGTGTACAAGATGAACGCCTCACTTGGATTATGCCCAGATTACCTGGCATCGTGCGGTGGCGTGGGTGTCGGGTGACACGCGGGGGCCTCGGCCCGGCCCGGCCCGGCCCTTTGCTAGGGCTTCGCGACACGCAGAAACCGCTGACGCACTTATAACGCAGCGCAGCACGCAGCCAGAGTGCCGCCTGGGAGGTAGGCAGTGCCGGCCCAGCCGCGCAGCGGTGCGCTGGTGTTGCCTACCCGTCGGGCGCTCGGCATGACAAATGACACGAACGCGACGAAATGGACGGTCGGCGGCGCGGCACATCTTACGCGGGCCTCACTCCCTCACTATTTCATCGTCGGGTCGGGCGGCCGTGGAGGAGATTCCTGGAAGCGCGGCCGGGCGGCAGGAGGCACTTCCGCCGCCCGCTGGACAATTAGTATCGAACGGATTCGGCACGTGTGCCGTCCAGTGTTCCACGAATATGTGCTGCCGGTACTCGGGGCGTTGTGTGGGGAAGGGTGGGAGGGTAAAGATACTACAAAATTTTGCACGGATTCTCAGAAGCTGCAGATCTAGTACCTTCCATATTTTTTCTCCTTTTTCGTCTGTGGGCGTTTCGCGGATTATTCATTGGACGGGTCAGTTTTTTTTTAAATTACATTTTTATTATTTTACGTCGGTATGGTATCGGTGCAGTGCACTGCGAGGAGCAGACTGCAGGGAGGGGAGTGGGGCGACGAGTCGTTGTCGAACAAACGGCAAAGGCGCACCGCATCGCATGCGACGGCGACGCTGCGGCCGAGCGGCGGCGGTGCGATGCGGTGGCAACCTTTTTAAACAATTCATTAGCGAGCCGGGCCCGGTGTGCGGCGCGGCGCGGCGGTGCTGCGGACGGCCGCTTTCCTGGAAGCCGAGGCTGGAGGCCACCGCCACCACCGGCCGCCTGCCCGCGCCCGCCCGCCTGCCCGCCCGCCTGCCCGCCCGACATGAAGCTTACGCCGCGCAGCCGGGCTGAGCCGCCGAGCCCGGGCCGCGTGTTCACACATTGACACGCACACACCGCCACCGGCGGCGCGGCGCGACGGTGCTCGTGCAGTGCTTTTCCAAGGAACGGGAGTGCAGCGACAACTGTACGGCGTGTGTGTGTGTGTGTGTGTGTGTGTGTGTGCGTGCGCGCGCGTGTGTCGCTGTAGGCTCAAACAAGAGCTGCACTACCAGCACCAGAAAATAAACTAAAGTTGCGGTTCGCGCCGTTGCTTTAACAAAAAAAATAGACTTTTATTTCAAATTTGTTGGTAATGGAATAATTTTTTTCCTGAACTTTGCGGGCGGGGCAGTTGTTTCCGCCTGGGCCTTCTTCCTCAATGATAGCGGCAGTGTGGTGCGCACACAGCTGTAACACGATGACGGCCATTACGCTGACCGCAGCAGTGCAAATTACGCCGCGCCACGCGACGGCGGACACACACACGCGGAAGGCTCGGCGCGCCGTGCACTGCCCCGTGCACTCCCCGTGCACCGCTTCATACCCTGCCCCTTGCTCTCCCCCGTGCTCTGCCCCGTGCACTGCCCCGTGCACCGCTTCATACCCTGCCCCCCCCGTGCTCTGCCCCGTGCCCCGTGCACTGCCCCGTGCCCCGTGCACTGCCCCGTGCCCCGTGCACCGCTTCATACCCTGCCCCGTGCCCCGTGCACTGCCCCGTGCCCCGTGCACTGCCCCGTGCCCCGTGCACTGCCCCGCCCCCGTGCACTGCCCCGTGCCCCGTGCACTGCCCCGTGCCCCGTGCACTGCCCCGTGCCCCGTGCACTGCCCCGTGCCCCACTGCCCCGTGCACTGCCCCACCGTGCCCCGTGCACTGCCCCGTGCACCGCACTGCCCCGTGCACTGCCCCGTGCACCGCTTCATACCCTGCCCCGTGCCCCGTGCACTGCCCCTGCACGCAGACACACAGGCCTCGGTAGGAGTCCACGCTGCCCGCCCCGCAGCTGACCCGCGCGGGAGTCAGCACACGACAGAAAGACACGGTGGCGAAACCACACACGCGACAGGAGCGACACAGAAGGACACGCGGCAAGTGCCAGGCCAATCGAACACATATCGAAGCCCGATAGTGTTCAATAGTACCCGAACACTGGAGATATGAACCGCAGCCCGTGGCCGGCCGAGGGCGCTGGCGGCGCCAGCGGCTGCTCGGCAGACACGTGCTGAGACGAGGGTCGCCATGCAAAGTCACCCTGCCGCCGCCCTTTCCGACTGCGCCGGTGTTTTCCCGGGCAGTGCGGTCCTGTTAGTGCAGCCCGCGTGCGTGGGAACTGGCTGCAGCGCTCTTATCTGCCGCAAACTGCTGCAATTCACACACACACACACACACACGCGCGCGCACGCACGCAACGCACAGGCTCGGGCTGGGGGGCTCTCCTTCCCTTCCCACTGTCAAGGATATCAGAGCATCACCTGATCCTTGACCTTACCCAACACTTCGCACTGCAGCCCCGCCTCCGCCTCGGGTGGGAAAGAGACGGAACCTTTTTGAACCATTAAGCACCGGCTGTTAGGTCATCCAATTCGCCTCTCGCAGCGGGTTCTACGCGAAGATAGAGAGAGAAAGGAATTAAAAAATAAACACACGCACAAAAAAAAAAACAGACCGGCGATCGATCGCACACGCAACAGACGACATGGCAAACACACAATTAGCGCAGGTAATCAGAGTCGTGCGAACAAGCCCGGCCCTCCCTTCTCCGGGGGAGCACGGCGGTGAGGGGCGCAGGGGCGTGGCTGCGAGTGTGTGCGCGCGTGTGCACGTGTGCGAGTGCGTTCACTTCTCCCCATCGATTGTCTACGAGAGGGAAGAAGAGAACGTGTGTTTTTTCCCCTGAAGACACACTAAAGGCGGAAAGGCGGGGGCGGTCGTGGCGTTAAGCCACACACACACGCACGCACACACACACACACACACACGCACGCACACACACACACACACACACACACACACACACACACACACACACTGCTTGCACGCGTCGCACCCCGGCGATCTACCTCTCAGACGTAATGGAAAGGAGAGGGGAAGTTCACGCCAGTGAATGGGGCCGCCAGAGGTGGAGATTGCGGGAAAGCGGAGCGAAAATTATTTTTTCACGTTAAATCTGACGTGTTTTAATTCGCTCTTGGTTGAAACGCGCGACGTGTTGTGCCCATTTGTTTTTCCAGAGAGAGAGAGAGAGAGAGAGAGAGAGAGAGAGAGAGAGAGAGAGAGAGAGAGAGAGAGAGAGAGAGAGAGAGGCTTTGCAAACAAATAACAATGAGGACGCGGCACGCCGGGCACGGCACGGCACCAGATAACATCTAGAGGCGGCCGCGCCACGCCACGCCCCGGCCGGGCCTCGGCCCCCAGCAGAGCCACACCTGGAATAACGAACAGCTCCCGGGAGTGCGTCTCTCAATGAGTGCAAGAGAGACAAAGACAGAGACAGAGACAGAGACAGAGAGAGAGAGACAGACAGACAGACAGACAGACAGACAGACAGACAGACAGAGACAGAGAGGGAAGGGGAGAAAGGGTTATATTGGTGTGTCGCACAGAGGAAGCATTCGAATCACAACACACACGCACTCATGAAGAACACTCCTCCAGTTCAGCTACGCCCACTACCAAGAGAACGATGCTTTCACGAATTACTCTTAAAGTTCTCCCTTAATTACCAGTAGCGCCAAGAAGGGGTCGACGGTGGTGCACGCGCATCACCGTCTAGCGAAAAAGGAGGTAAGAGGGCGAAAGGGAGGGAAGAGAGGAGAGGGAAATAGAGAATAAGGAAAGAAAAGATAGAAAAGAAGGGGGAGATACCACGTGGACACTTAAAGGGGAAGGGAAGTTCACGAAATGTCCACAACTGTCCAGGTGAATTCAAATGATGAAAAGTTTTGATTTTTTTTTAAAGTGATGAGCTCGTTACACTCATGCACTATTGGTCGAATTTGTTTTTTCGCGGTTTTCCTCTTTTCTCTATTAATTGGTAGAAAGCGTTTCATTTCAATAATTTTTTTTTAAAATTCAAAAGTATATTGAATCCTCAAGATTCAGACCCTGCAAATAAAAAAATACAACAACAACAAAAAACGGCAAAAATGGGTGGGTCCTACCTCGTCCCAGACTTCCGTCCGGAACCGTTCCTGCTTAACTTCGGTGTTCGGATGGGAACCGGTGTACCAGGAGTTGACCGCCGCTAAGACACAGGCACGACGCAGCCACCTTGGTAGGCAGGCTTCCGCAACGGCCAACATCGCCCCTTCCGCTGACTAGATTTCAGGAGTCAGCCCCCTTCGACCAGCC
Organism: Odontothrips loti; assembly: GCA_038380765.1. NCBI lineage: Eukaryota > Metazoa > Arthropoda > Insecta > Thysanoptera > Thripidae > Odontothrips > Odontothrips loti. The sequence continues at coordinate 10,344,164 of CM076245.1, forward strand.
AGTTGGTCTGTGGCCGTGAGGCCACTCCCTCGCGGATTGAGAGGGAGGTAGGATGCCCAGATCGTACACGGCCGAAGCCGATTGTACTCTACTCTTCTACGCCATGTATCCAAGTAGGTGTTGCCCGAATACTCCAGATTCCGAGGCCTTACGCTTGAAAAATGTAGAAGGCCGAACCCTAGGCCTCTACATTTAACTTCTGCCGAGTCTTGGCAAGCACCATTCCCCTGCTCGGGCGTCGAACCACTGAGTCAACGAGTGTATTCAACCTCCGGGGAATGTCCGCGGCCCAACGTCCGCGGTCACTCAGACAACACACTTTGAACACGTTCTTTTGGTATATTTTACCCACCATCCTCGGTCGGCAGACTGCAGAAAAATTTTTACTCCGGCAAAGAGTTGAACCCCCGACCTTGCGGTCAGCGACCGGTCTGCTAGCCCGTTACGCTACGGAGTTATGGTGGAAGGGAGCTGCGCGCTATTGATACTTTAGCCACTGCTGTCCCGCAGAGAGCAGCACCGTCGGCTCCGAGAGATGGCGCTAGTGGTCAACGGCGTTTTCTGGCTCGCGCTGCTGCTATACATACAGCAAGGTACTGTAGTCTCCGGGCGAGTCGTCCTCCGCACGTACGCAGCACTTCTGACCCGAGGGGCGTCAGTTGGGCATGTTTGATACGTCCGATCCATATGTTTCTTACTGAGTGATTAAGAAGCGAAGTGTCAGGAGAGTGAGGCATTATCTAGTTAAAAAGAGTATGCCATTCAGAAGTCAACAGGATTTTGTCTGTAAAACAAGTACTCCTGTCTTGAGAACATTCACACACTTGGAACTTAGAAATTTTGGTTTCTGATAAGACAAAAAATACATGTTGTGGACATTTCGTGAACTTCCCTTCCCCTTTAAGTGTCCACGTGGTATCTGAACAGCCCCAAAGAACGAGCCTGTCCTAGAACGGTAAAGCGTTCTCCATGGCTGTCTTGTTTCGTCACTCACTGATTCACTGAATATCGCTGTAGTTACATGAAACAGTACACGATATACTACATATTCGCGCAAATCACGCACAAACGATAGAATTTCATGCATTTTACTCTTTCAATCAGGTGTTGAGTGGAAAAAAATATTTTTGTTTGGTGTGCAGAAAAAACGGGGGTTGGGGGGGGGGGGGGAGAAGGGAGGTTCGAGGTTAAAAAGGGAGGGAGGTACGACAGCTTGCACCACCGTCTTCAGATCGTCTTGGCGCCCCGGTTAATTACTGTTGATTTCGGCTAAGAAAGAGGACATTCAATCGTTTGATATCAACCATTGTGATCCGAACCTAATTGGATTGACGACTGCGAGAAATTCAATTATGGTATTGCTGATCGATGCAGGGGGCGCACTGGCGTTCAGCACAGTGATAATCTTGGCGACATGGAGAGAGAGAGAGAGAGAGAGAGAGAGAGAGAGAGAGAGAGAGGGGGGGGGGGGGAGAGAGAGAGATAGAGGGGGTAGGGCCTTCGTGGGGGGTTGCTGTAATGCAGGCGGGTAGACTGAGTGCCGGTGATTGCACTCGAACGGTAATTCTATCTCCTGTGATCGCGATACCCGCGGCCTTCATTTCCACCTAGGTTTCCTTTGAGCGCTCTGCGCTGCTTCACACTCATACACACACACACACACACACACATACACATAGAAAATGAACACTTGGTTTCACTTTTGTGCATAAGCCGCCCCTCGCGGAATCCCTCTGTCACGCATGCGCAACTGAGTGCAACGCAGATAGATCATCGCCTGATGATTCACCCGAAATCAGTGATGACTGCCGGCCGAAGTATCTCGGGAGTATCTGAGGGCAGTGCCTGGGCAGTGCTAGGCCAAGGCAGCCAGGGTCAGCAGGCACCCTGTGAGGCACCCTGCGAGTCGATACGTACGAGCATCGCCCGCTGCGCTCTGACTCATGCCGGTAACTTCGGCCGGCCCGCCAGGCCCCGGCTAACCAATCACGGCAGCCACAGTCGCCAAATTTACATATTCCAGGAGACTTTCATTGGCGCCCCCTGTCCCCGCCCCTCCCGGCCCCACCGCCACGCGGCCCGGACGCTTATCAATCATCTGCTTTCGGCCGCGCTCACTGATTCCCGCGCGGCCAATTCCATCGCGATACATTATTCAAATTACAGCCCTTCGCGGAGAGGAAAGTGGCTTGATTATCACACGACGCTTTCGGCGGCTTTCGCGCGCCCGGCCGGCCCACAAAGTCACGAAGCCGCGCGCGGTAGTAGCCGGCGATAGCGGACGTGTGCGCGAATCCAATCGCCATTATTTTGGGGCCGTGATAATTCCCGTGTGCCGCAGTCGGTGTGGTGCCGATGGCGCCCCGCGATGGCAGCCGATGCCAGCCGATGGCAGCAGTCCATCACTCCGCCTCAGTGTCGCACCGAGTGGCCAGTGGCCGATGGCGCTATCGTGTGCACCCCCACCCCCACCCCCACCCCGTCCCTCCGCTCGGCCAGTCTATATCGCAAAGGACGACGGATTGTTTAGTTTTTGTCAGCCATCGCGCGCCCTGTATGGCGGTTACTCAGCGCTTTCCACCGATTATTGTAATGATCTCCGAGTGACGCATCAAGAACCTTCATAAACGCCAGTCGTGCCAACTGAGCGGCGGCCAGCGCTGCCCGCGAGCGCTGTGTCTGTCCACGGGAGGTAAGTTGGCGGAACCAATAAGCCTGCTCAGCCGCTCCAGTATCTGTGACCGCACGGGCACTGCGTTCTTGGCACACGCACAGACCAAAGTCGTCCACGCTCGACCCACAGTTTTCGTCTCAAAATCTCGAGGGATCCATGAGTAGAACTTTGTAGTTGTCACCACTAATTTTCAGAGAAGCAGTAATTTTTTGTTCGCGGAAAACTAAAATTTTGTTGGGGGAACTAACGGAGCAAAGCAAAAATTGTTTAGTGCCCGCAACAAACCTCTTTGTTGGAGCAACTAACGTTGCGTTAGTACAACTAAAATTTAGTTCCCCCAACAAAATTTTAGCTCTCCGAACAAAAATGTACGGCTTGTCTGAAAATCAACTTAAAAATTAGTTGCGACCACTAATCTTTTTTCTCCGTGTGGTGCACCTGCTTTGGGACAGACCGTTCGTGGCGGCGAGAGAAGACGAGATGCCTATCAGTCTCTCCTCCTCGGTCTTCGCGCAGCAGCGGCGGCGGCTGGGCTTTGGGCTTCCCACCCAAACTCTTGTTCACCTGTCAAAAAATTCTTGACACGTTCGGTTTCCGGCCCCATCTTAATTAACGGCTGTTCGTGATTTCCTCCGCGCCGCTGCCCCTCCTCCTCCCCCCCTCATCACGCGCGGGGACACGGGCCCACAAACAACGTCCACGCTCATTTTTATTCCGAGTGCGAGGAGGCAGTGCCTTGTGTCCTGCGTCCCCGAGGCATACGACGACAGAGATTACCGTAGAGTCCGCGCGGCCGCTAGCTACTGTCACGACAAGGCTGTGGGCACAGCCGGGCACAGCCGGGCACAGCCGGGCACAGCCGGGCACAGCACAGCGCGGCGGGGGCGCAGCCAGCCTGCGGCCGGAGCGCTGCCATTTTGGTGTCCGCGGGTATCACGCGGATGTCACTGTGTGCCTGGGTGTAACCGTCCGTAGATGACTCGGTTACTCCCCCATTAATTCTACACACAGATAGGAGTACAACGCTAGTGGTGTGTGTCATAAAATCAGAGACAAGTATAACATTTTAACTGAACGTGGTTTCGAAATGTTTCTGCTTTTGTTTTTGAGCCCGAGCGGAGCGAGGAGCTCTCTGCATCGACCATTCTACTTTTTTATTTTTCTCCCCTCAGCAAGTGTCGTTGTTGCCACATTCTGCATTCAGTTTCATTCCACTACCGCTAGATGGGGCCACAGAAATGGGCGGAGCTATGCTGCGGTTCTACCAACTTTCAAAACTTATAGTTATTTTAAAAATATTAATTACCGTTGTTCCTCCATTATATTTAACATCTTTTTTTATCATACGATGTGATTGAACCCTTGGTAACTAACTGCAAATTAACAGAATGTAAATCATCTCAGCATGGCTGCTTAGTGTTTCAAAATGAACCAATCTGCTAGAATCCACCATTGGGCATGTGATCACATCAAATCCGATTTATTTTAGAGCCGTCCCCTGTTCAATGAGGAGACCTATTGTCGCCAACTTGGATCCATATTCGCATTGGTCTGCGCTCTGGTTGGTGCCTCCCAACGCGACCGTGGCTTGTGATGGTCCGCCACGCAAACCCAAGTAACAATGTCGGTTTGGTCGCGCGGTCTAATGCAGCAGTTCACCGTGCGGCGGGTCGCCGGTTCGAATGTCTGAACTTTCCGTTTTTCCTTTTTAATTTTTTTCTAAACTTGAATTTCCAAATTGTGATCAACAAACTATTATCAACACTCATCGTTCAGTTCACGAGGGCGACTCAGTGCTGTAAGCGCTGGAATTTTTTGCTTTGGTGACGGTTTGTCATGCATCCCTCCTCGTTCGCTGCGTGACGCTCTTCGCAGAGGGTCGTGATGAGACGAATTGCGCGCGGTTTCAACTCGCGTCAACGGGAAAATAAGAAGAGTAGTAGTAGCCGGTTGCGTTCGCGATTATTGAAAGCATGGGAAAAACGAGACGCCAGCCCAGCGCGCGCGCGCGGGGGAGTGATGTAAAGCGAAGCAGAAAATGGGAGGTAATCTGAGAGGTAAACGTCTAGGAAACGGAAGCGGTTGCTTTATTTTCTCTGTGAAGATGTCGCCGCCGAATATACGAGAGCGGTAGGTGGGGCACGCGAGCGACTGGATGTTTTAGTTCAGCCTTGCCAAAGGCAATTGCAACAGCACTGTTCAACGTATGGGAAGCAAGGCACGAAGCATAGTGCGCTGGCCGGGCGGGGGCGGCCGGCCGAATGTGTGGTTGGGACGGGTGGCCGTCTTCGCGGAGCGTCGGGGCACGCGAGGTCCGGCAGGGGCCGCGGACAGCCGACACGCCAAAAAGATGATTGGTTGTCCGTACTAACTTTTTCGTTGATTTCGGTCGACAAGCATTAAATTTGGTGCCGAAAACAAGTATGTAATTGGATCAGCAAAAGAGCTCGAATAAAACGAAATGTTAGTTCTCGCAACAAAATTAATTTCTTATCCCGAACGAAAAAATTAGTACCAGCAACAAATCATTTTTCTGCGTGCGTAGGCTCAGCGGCCGACGGACGGGTCTCTGGTCTCTCGATTTATTCCCACCGGGCCTTGGCGCGGTGTTTGTGATTGGAACAGCGTCAGTCATGCGGTGACTAATCAGTAATGAGTTGACGAGATGGGCAGTCGGTACCCGTCGGTACGTCGGCGGCGCCGCACCGCACAGGAGATGCACCACTGCGGAGCTGGCTGTTAATACGCGGCGACGGGTTAACAGTCTCACGATGCAGCGTCTCCGATAAGTCGAGGTAAACACGATCGATGAGCTAGAGCGCTGCGTGTGCACTTTCGGCGCTGCTCACTGCATGCTGCCGCGCTACGCTGTGAGGCTCTACAATATCGGCCGTCTGTCCCGCTCCGGGGCGCGTTGGCGCGGGGAGCCGGAGCCTCTGGCCTGTCATTAGGCAAATGAGGCACCGCATCGCTACCGGCCACCCCCAGCGTCGTCGCTCCGTCGGGCCACGCTAGGCAGCGGCCAAGTGCGATGTGACGACACATGCATCATGTTTGCCATAGACGTGGGCGCCGACGAGAGTTTCGGCAGCGTAATACAGGACGAGAGGACTGTCCAAGCTCAGCGCGAGGACAGAACGCTCCGCGCGACCCAGCGGTTCAGCTCTGCGGGACGACGGTGGCTATAGAACCGAGAGCGCACTACTGTTCTCCATCGCAGCTCCGTAGCCGCATGGGTTAGCGGACCGGCCAGCGACCGAGAGGTCCGGAGTTCAACTCTTTGCCCAGGGGCAACATTTTTCTGAAAGTCTGCCGACTGAGGACGGAGGGTAAAATATACCAAAAGAACGGGCGCTATGTGTGCACTCCGAAGTAGCCGTGGACAGTTGCGCGTCAGCGTTCAGGGCTGCGGCGCTCCCTGGAGTCGAACCGTTGGAACTAGGGTCCGTGGTTCGACTACCCGACCCGGGGAGTGTGCCTGACGAGACTCGGCGGGGGCGAATGGCTAAGGGTTCGGCCAATCGTCGGCAGAAGGTCTATGGTTCGACCTTGTCTGCCGTAAGTCCTTTGAATCTGGGACGTAGGAGTGCACCTCTCGCTTGCGAGAGAGTTCCCTTTCCGGGGTACGACGGGATTCTACCTTGGCAGTCGACTACGAGGCATACCGGTTCCCACGGAGTGACATTCCCTTCACGGGGAGTGCGTTGCACAAACACTCCTGACACCGAAGTTAGCAGTGGCCTCCCGGATAACACAAACCTTGGGGTGGGATTCCCTAACCAGGGCCGGGAGAGGTGGGGTATCTTTTTTAATTAATTACTCGGTTGTTCCTCGATTTTATTTTGAAAGTAAAATGCATTTTTCTGCCGAGCCTTCAGATTAACATAGCAGACGGGCGAACGGGTGAACGCTTTGCACTGGGGACAATGCATGCCGGCTCCGTCGTGATGGGTCCCCCGTAAAGCTCTCATCAGCTCTGTCCGCGGCTGGAATTTTGACGCCTCATTCACGTCGGCAGGGGTGGCGGCCGGCGCCCGCTGGACGGGACGGGACGGGGCGGGACGGGACGCAGTCTCCGAGTTGGCAGCGGCCCCTGATTGTCCCGCTGCCAGCCGTCTGTCCGCAGAGTGCGTGAATTAAGGTGTCACACCATCAAATTTTATGCCTGGTCGTGCCGCCGAGCCGAGCCGAGTCGCAAGGCCCGATTGCTGCTACTCCCTGCTCGCGAGGAGGGGGCATATTTACTGTGCCGGAGTCGTGTGAGGCTGTGTCGCGCATCCTGGAGGCCGCCGCGGTCGGCGCGGGTCCGAGATTTGAGACGAATGACATGAGTCGCGGTGGCCAAGTTTGCCACAGTTGTGGGCGCGCGCCCGCGGGCCATTACCGAGACCAGCCCGCACAAGGCGAGGAGGCATTCGGCAGGGCCAGGGCCTTGGCAGGACCTTGGCAGGGCCGTGACGGGACGTGAGGAGCCCAGCGCGCACAGCGACGTCACAGTCCTCGCCGGCCTTTCCTCCCCGCCCTGTCCTACCCGATCTGGCCGTGCTCATGACCAGCATAATTGTCGCCGATGAAGTCCGGGGTCGTCGCGGTCAAGTGGCAGCCCATATTAGCCCGCCGTCGTCGTCGGCGTCGTCGTCGTCGTCGTCTGCGCGGGGCTCATTGGCCCGGTACACCGCGGGAAATGGTACTGGAACCCGCGCTGCCGAGCCGGGCAGCAGGCGATGCCGGGCGATGCCGGGCGATGCCGGGCGATGCCCAGGCGGGCAGGGTCGGGCACCGCGGCCGCCACGGGCACCCCGTCGCACTGCGTTGGTATTCCAGGCGGGTGTTACAGCCCGTTTCCCTGGCCGTGGCCAGCAGCCCAGCCGGAGGCCGTGCCGGAGGCCACGCCGCCGCCGGCCGCGCCGGAGACACCCGTGATACGTGAGCGGTGCGTGCACGGCACTTGACACGGCGACTCGCATGTGTGCAGTGTTGCCAATTATGTACGATAGCGAAGCGCGCGGCAGGGCGGGCGCATGACCGGCGTCGGCAATCGGGTCTCTGGCGGCCGGAGTGCAGCAGCGGCAGCAGCGGTGGGTGGTGTCGTGGGGCCCGAGTGCGTGCATATCAGTGGCGCTCGTCAACACCTGGACTGAGCTTGGACTGAGACTGACCTGCGCTCCGCGGCGGGACACACATGTTTCAATAGAGCCTTACTTCGCCAGCGGCTCCCACCGACCCGACGACTAACCCCTTTACAGAAGACGAGGCCGGGCTGGGGGTCATGCCTTCTTTGTCACGCAAAGATCCGCGGGCGTGATTGTCGCGTCGTCTCGGTCACGCTTTCGCGTCGTCACGTCGTCACTCGGGTGGGTGAGTGCCGGTGAGTGCCATGCGTTCAGTTAATCACCGTTTGTGCGCACGGGATGGCGTGGCGCGGTGCGGCGCGGGGGCGTGCGCTGTCCGGCCCCGTGCTGTCACGATGCCGTCCGGAGGTCTTATCACGAGGGTCGAGAGGGGTGAAATATTGAGTTAACTGTAAGCAAACGACGACCGCCCTCGATTGCTCCAAAGAAGACAACGTTTTGTTCAATGAGAGCACATTTGGGGGCGACTATTTTTATATTGTTTGCAGAATAACAGCCGCCTTACGGAGCTGATTACCAGCCCTTTGCCGCCGCAGTGAGTTGTCGTGAGCCGCTGGCCCCGCCGTGTCGTGCTTGATGAGACGTCCTGCCGTCGTATCAAGTTGCCCCCGACGACTTGGCAATTAATTTGTCCGCAGCGGTCGGGGCGGAGCGGCGGGCTGCAGCTAGGCGGCACTGTGGGGCCCCGCAGGCCGCAGGGGCCGCAGGGGCTCCGCTGTGGGCACGCAGCACACCGGAGCTGGGCGGGATTGCCTACCCTGCGAATGGCAGGCGCTTGGCAGGGGGCTGCGATAGGATATTATGCATGTTGACGTTGGCCGAAGCGTATCTACGATGCGGCAAACTTTATAGCAAGTAATAGCAATTCGGTGGCGTAGTCCGCACCTAAATCCCGAACAAAAATTTCAAATGCGTAAATGAGAGGAGTGGTTGCCCCTTCGAGGGTCTGCGACGGCCCCCTCTCCGCGTATGCAGCGCGGAGGGGCTCATGGTGGTGGTGGGGGCAGCGGGGGCAGCGGGGGCCGAGGCAGCGACAATTCTGGGAAACTCCCTACGTGAGCGTCATGCCGAGTTATCTTAGACTAATTTGTGAGCACACACAAATGAAGGGGGAGGAGGCGGACGCTGCGGTGCGGCGCGGTGCTTTACGTGGAAAGAGAGGAAGCCAAGGCTGTAAAAACTCACGTCGCGTCAAGCAGCTGGAGAAAACACTATAGTAAAAATAATAAGAAAGAATCGAAACACAATCGTAAGGTGAAAAGCAAAGTAGAAAGAGAGATTTACGAAAATCGCAGATTTTCATTGAATTTTGAAGCTGTATGGTATTTGGTAACGCAAATTTCAGACATCCCTTCCCCCTCCCCAAGCAGATTTCTCTTATGGTACAAAAAATCATCAAAATTGATGGTTGTTTCGCTGTTGCAAAAATAACAATTTTTTTTTACTTTAGAAGCGTGCCTGAAAAATGATGACAATACGCCATCTACACCGGTCCGTTCTGAATAAGACCAGATGGGAAGGGGGTACCGGGTACCCGGCCAGGAACTGAATGGGATGTGCGCGATGATTCACGGCAGCCGGACAAGAGCAAGAAGCCCCGAAAACAAAAGGGAGAGCGGTAAAGAAAAATGTGTCGCACGCCAGAGAATGCCGAGATAAGGCATCGCACATAAACCTCGTATGCAAATCAGTAGCAGCGTTTGGGGTGCCCCGGCTGTGCCCCGGCTGTGCCCCGCGGGCCGCGTACTGGTGCGTTTGTGCCCAACACAATCGGTCGCATCTCCCCAGCAGAAGATTTCAACAACTTGTCCCGGGCATGCGTGTTTGCAAAGCCACATAGCGGCAGTGCAGCTGGCCAGAGGTATTAATGTGTCTCCAAAGTCACCGCCAAGCTATTAGAATCACTATGAAAATATAAAAAAAGATTGTTCATTTCGCGGTTCGTGTTTTTTCCGTCATAGAAGACGAGTCTGAAAAGGTGGGGTGACGAACCACCTGGAGTGGGACCGAACGCTTCTATTATTACAAAGATTACAAAACGTGAGGTCGATATCTGTTCAGTACATTAAATACTAGACGCCAAAGCGTGTAGGGAAAAAAGGGAAGAATTGGATCGAGCAGAGTGGCGCTCTCCTCAATAATCGACCAGAGCCTCCAGCTTTTTGCCCCCTAGCCGCGGTGGCAGCAGCGGCAGCAGCGGCAGCAGCGGCAGAAGCGGCATAGGGAGCTTGCTGTGACGGCCTTGCTCGGATCCAGAATGGCTCTTGATCGACACACCTGTCCTGTTCTGTCGCACAACACACTTTTTCCTCACACTCTTTCCGTTTAATCGCGCCGAAGGTCTGAAATGAAAAATCAGATTAGTTTCACCTCGAGAAGGCGTCGCTTCATATCGGCGTCGCCGCGCCGCCCGCGTCCACCGCCCCCTCCGCCATGCACGTCCACGAAGGCGGCGTCCGGTAAGTAATAAAGTTCGGCCAGAAGAAGGCGGCGAGGAAAACGGAGTTCGGTGGTGGGAGGGGCGGGGTGAGGGTGGACGAAAGTGATTCCAATCCGGGAGAAATTTTATGGAACAGACCTTGATGCTTCTGGCATAGCGCATGGCACAGCCATGGGCACAGCCATGGGCGCAGAGCGCATAGCGAGAGTTGCAACATGTACTCCGTCACCCACTGTGCGTGTGTGTGTGTGTGTGTGTGTGTGTGTGTGCGTGCGCGCGTGCGTGCGTGAGGCCAAGCTCTGGCACAAAGCATCCGCCGTCCCCGAGCCAGCATTCGCATTATGGCGGCAAATCCTAAAACCAACAGCAAGTATTCCCCCCCCCCCATTTTTTCCGCGTTTCGCGGTGGGGTTGCTAACTGAAAAGGATTTCCTTTCTTACCGTATGTGAGGGGGTCTAAGTGAGAAATGCTCAGAAGTCTCGCTGGCCGCCGAAAAGGACATTTTACAGCACCCGCAGAGCGCCGCGCCGCGCCGGACACACAAGGTGGCGCTTGCCGGCCTATCTCGGTCCCACGCCGTCAATGTAGATTGGACACGCGGATCACCGGTGGGGGGGGGGGGGGGGGGGTAGTCGCACAAGAAGAACGCTCGTCGTGCCGTGCTATGCGGTCAGCCTTCTTTGAAAAATCTTTCACACCGCTCCGCGACAGAGTCTGTGCCTAATGCCACCAGGGGGCGTCCGGCGTCCGTGTCCGTAGAGGCTCTGGACGTAACGGGCGAGGAGACGCCGGGCCGGACATGATCCGAGTCACGCTGCTGCCAATTCTTTGTCAAGAGCCGAGTGTGGCGGAAATGCGATCGGAAAAGTTGGGTTTTGATGGGGCGAGGGGGACGGGTGTTGCCCGCGGGCTTCTGCGGCGGCCTCCGGCCCCGTACCCATATCCGCTGCTCGGCGGTTTGACTTGGGCCCGCCCGGCCCGCCCGGCCCGCCCGGCCGTGGACCTGTGACTGGTGTCCGGCCGGGTGTGGACAATGAAGTCATTACCCAGGGCCTGATGATGGGGCAGGAGAGGAGAGGGACCGGCCAACCTCGGGGCCTCGGGCTGCAGCCGAGGGCAGCCGAGGGCAGCCGAGGGCAGAGACACGAGACACCTCGGACCGCCCGGTCGTTCGGTCCACGACGGGTCACGGTTTCAATGAAGTGGGCGTAATCATTGAAAAAAAAAAAAAATTGAATGATGTAGCCGAATCGCGGTCAAATTTCGGCAACAGTTATCGACCAAATTTTGAATTCTCAGTGTGCGACAGTACTCTGATACCGAGTACTTAGGATGACTGACAGGCTAATACGCGTGGGTCGGGGGAACGCAGGGCCACCAGTGGGCCACGAGCCACCATGTAAACCGCGGCCCGGGTCGGAAGCCATAACCATGCATGAGCCTGTTGGAGGGCCGGGCCGGGGCTCTACCAGCCTACCAGGGCCCCACCAGGGCGTCACACCCACCCGCCGCGGGCCACCGGCTCGGCCACCGGCCCCGCCACGCCCCGCCACGCCCCGCCACCGCACAGGGAGTAGAGAGAAATTAACGTTTTGGAGGATGGTCTGACGGCGGACGGGCGAAGCACTTTTGACTTCCTATCGTGCGCGCGCACACACACACGCACACACACACACACACACGCCGACCCACACACCCCATTGTAAAACCAATGCCTGCCGCACCACACCTCGCCACGCCACGCCGCCGCAGCACACGCGATCATATATACGTTACAATAAAAGCAAGTGCATCGTTGGTCCAGCCGGGCCGGGCCGGGCCGGGCCGTGTGCTGGGCCGTGCTTCGCCCACGCGCCACACCGGTATGCATCGGCAGCGGGCGGCAGGCGGCGGCTCATACATTCCAGAGTGCGACAAGATTTCACTCGGACCTGCCGGGCCAGCCGGACCGGCGCAGATCGGATAAATGACCCGGCGGGGGGAAATACTGTCGCGTGCTCGGCGCACCGCAAGAAGAGAGAGAGAGAGAGAGAGAGAGAGAGAGAGAGAGAGAGAGAGAGAGAGAGAGAGAGAGAGAGAGAGAGAGAGAGAGAGAGAGTAGCAATTTATTCACACCAACACGGCGCATGAATTTGTCAGCTCATATCGATTCGGTCTCTCGGCCGGACTTATTCTTTGCGATGATGCAGATTATATGAGGGCATTTCACGCCGCCTGCTGTTGCTGTTGGATGTGGCGACACACGTGTGAGTTAAGTGAAGAGGATAACTGCATTCGCACCAGGATTAAGGTATTTCAGAAAAGCTCAAACCGGAAGTGGAGAAGGCGCGCAAGAACAAGAAAAGCGGAAACAGTATGAAGGTAACCGCACCAGAGAGTATCTCCGCCACGGCGTCGACCACGAGCCAAAACAAAATTTCTGGAGGCTTAGCTCTCGCTGACGATATGTCACGACCACTTGGTAGGGTCACACAGTGCAGGCTAGTACTGCTTTTCATGGAGATCTCGAATTTTCGGTGGAAGAAGAGTGATGCTGCGCTGTGTGACCCTACTGAAGAGTCGTGACATATCGTCAGTGAGAGCTAAGCCTCCAGAATTGGCCCGTGGCCGAAGCGGTGGCGGGGCGAAGATACTCCCTGAGTCGCAACTGCAACAATCTGGCGCTATTGGACCCTGCCAAATGGTCGTGACATCGTCAGCGAGAGCTAAGTCTCCAAAATTTTGACATTGGCTCGTGGTTGACGCCGTGGCGAAGATACTGTCTGCTACAGTTGTCGTTCTCGGGTGGTGTTCTACTGTTCAGAACATCAAAATTTGTCTATTTTCCATGAGTGTTGTAGTGTGTACCCTGTCAGAGAGACGTCTTGTCTCGCGTCGGGTTTCCGAGCTCGCGTTACGCCGTTGCAGACTCGCACTCTCTGTGCCTGGGCCCTGTGTTTGTGTTTGGTTCCGAGAGATGGCGCTGCGGTCATCGTGCGTCCAGATTGCGCGGGGGGTGCTCGCATACACTCCTTGAATACTTCAGTACCCGTTCGCGCAATGTCTGGGGAGCGCACACGGAAACCAATATCGACGCCCGCTGTGTCCTCTGTACTTCCTGATATCCTTTTCTGGCCATCTCCGTCATATCCTGTGTTTCCGCACACGTTCCTCCGATACGGCAGATCCGAATGTGTATCCTGATTTCTCGACTTGCTCCGCTAAAAGTGTAGGGCTCTCTGCCCACGTCCGGCGAGCACGGCGTTCATTACGGACGGCAATGCGTGGCGGTGGGTGTTTGCTCTGCCAGCCTAACGGCCGCTTGTTTGTCAAAAGTGTAGAGGCGCGGCCCAAAACACGACAGGTCGCAAACTACGCCATATGGCATCAGGTGCACCGCACATCCTCGTTTTTTCTTCCTCCCCCTTTCATTTGGGGAGGCATCAGGTGTCTGAAGGAGTGAAGAGGGGAGGGAAGGAGGGAGTCCCCCTCTCCTAATATCAGCCACGCGCGGCAAATGTTCATTATCTGCGCCAGGCCCAAAAAGCGGCTGCAGTTTGCAGAACTCCTCAGAGAGTTCTAGTGGTGGCCATGTACGAAATATGTCTCCGGCACCGGTGCGTTGCTGCCGCCGCTGCTGCTGCTGCCGCTGCTGCTGCTGCCGCCGCTGCTGCTGCCGCCGCTGCTGCTGCTGCCACTGCTGCTGCTGCTGCCACTGCCGCCGCCGCTGCTGCCGCTGCCACCGCCGCTGCTGCCGCCGCTGCTGCTGCTGCCACTGCCGCCGCTGCTGCTGCTGCTGCCACTGCCGCCGCCGCTGCTGCCGCTGCCACCGCCGCTGCTGCGTCCGTACAGTACATCTCGATCCTCGCACCGATTCCTCCGCGGTATTCTTCACCGGGGCTGCTGGCTCCGCCGCCCGCGTAGATTTATCCATATACACCACGTTTCATCCCAAATCTTTGCCTCCCCTTGCTAACCAGCGCGGCCTGCTCATATTTTTCAGAATAAATAATCTGGGGCCGCGCTATGGGCCGTGTGCGGCGCGGCGCGGCTCTGTTCGGGGGTTGTCGTTATAAATCAGGGGGGCGCCGCCACTTTCCTCAAATTAGGCGCGTCCTGATTTCCGCCAGACCCGGCAAACTTTCGGGGCCGGCGCGGGGGCTACGGTGTTCCGTGATCAGGCGGTGGCGGCCAGAGAGAGAGAGAGAAAGAGAGAGAGAGAGAGAGAGAGAGAGAGAGAGAGAGAGAGAGAGAGAGAGAGAGAGAGAGAGAGAGAGAGAGAGTGAAGGAAGTGGCCGCGGCGTGCGGGCGCGAGGGAGACACACACACACCGCGCCGCCCGCAGCCGCTCGCGTGCGCCGTGCGCCCATCACGACGTCGTACATTTTCGGCAAACTGTTTGACTTGGTTCAAATGAGCGGAGCGCGGTGTCGGTGTCCGCCGTTCGGAGGCGAGGCGAGACGAGGCGAGGGGGAATGCCAAGCGGAGCGGCGTTCCCGGCTCAGCCCAGCGGCTAGTTCAGCGTCGCGCCGCCAGGGGCGCCACTACACGGGACCGGGGCTGGCCGCGGACGGGGCGCTCCCCTGGCGGAGCGAGTCAGTGAGCAGTAAGCCCTGTCCTGTCAGGTCGGAGTGGAGCAGGGCTGTACTGTCTCAGGGCAGCGCCATGGCCTGGGCGTAGGGCAAGCCGTGGGCACACAATATGTGGGACATTTCCATAGCGTCTATGGTGGAGGTTGGTCATCGTGGTTAGGCGTTGCCCAGGTGTCCTAACCTGAATCCGCGAACGTCGACGGCAAGCGCCAGCCAGCGCTAGCTGGGGTAGAGCTTGTTGAAAGGATACACGAATCAACAGCCCTGTAGGTGGTAAATTTTGAACCCATCTCTCAACATAGCTCAGACTTGTGTCATCAACCAACATCGATTGCGAACATACACACGAGCACATCGAAGGCTTTGGTTGGCTTTTGCTGACTTCGTCGAAGCTAAGCCGGCGTACCTTCGTTTTATGTTGTTCCTTGATATAAAATATTTGTTAGGGAGCGTCCGCAAACCATCTGACATATTTATAAAACATTTGTTCTTATCCTGCTCGGAGGGAAGGGGTTAATGGTACGGGCTGGAGAACCCCGACTCCAGGCGTGGTGGGTTCGATTCCCACTGGCGGTTCCCGCAGCACTTCCTCCTTTTGAATGCTTCAAACGGAAAGCAAAAAAAATTCAAATAAATAAATAAATGAACTTTCCTCGTCTCCACAAGTTCGTGAACGGCCCCTTTTTATATCCCGCGAAATTCAAAGAAACTAAAACCTAGTCGCTTCTGGGGTAGTAACAGCTTGTAGCTAGAGGCCAACTCAATGGCAAATCATGTTTGGCTCCCTCAAATGTCCAGCGAAGGGGTTAGCGTCGCTGGCGGCAGCGCGGCCCTTGCGGTGCAGCAGACCGCCCCGCCTGTGCTCCCTTCTGCCACCGCGAGCGACTCGCGTTTGGCCTCGCCAGCGCGCTCTAGCGGTAGACGGCCGAACTCGGTCTAGCGCCGCCGCCGCCGCCCCCCACCACCGCCTGAGCCCGCCGCGTCCTCGCCCCGCCCGCCCCGCCCGCCCCGCCCCGCCCCGCACTCTCCCACACGCCCACACACGGCACGGCAGGCCACGGCCGCGGCACGCCCAGCCCAGCACAGCACAGCCAGCCCCGCCGCACCATGCGCAGCGAGCAGCCTCTAAGTAGACGCCATTTTCGCGACGCCTCGCGTTGCCGTTTCTGCCTTCCCTTTGGCAGGGGCGGGCTCCGGCTCGGCGTGGACCGGCGGCCCTGCCTCGGCTGGCCTCGGACCCGAGCCGGAGCTCGACTCGAATCGACTTGGCGACGCAGTCAGGCCCTCGAAGAAATAAATGATATGCCTGCCTGCGCCGGAGACATGGCTAGGCGGGGCCGGCGGCCGGCAGGGCCCTGCTGCTGGCGGCCACTGAGGGCCGGGCCTGGGCTGCAGCATCGCTCCATTGGCTCGGAAAGATAATTAGCACACAACGGCCATGTTCGAATGTGTGGACCCGAGCCCGAGGCCCCCGAGGCCTCCGCTGTTGCCATCCCGCACTCCGGTTGCGGACTATTTCTTTCCATACCTCCGTGGAAACGCGAACTAATACTCTGCTGTTTCGATTATCCCTCGTACTTTTGTTGAGAAATACGGCAGGGGTCGATTTTTATCCGTCATTCAGCTGCAGGCAGTCCGAACGCTGCTGTACAGTGAGTAAGGGCCTCAACGGGGGCCTCATCGGCCGTCACAGTCACGGGACCCCGTCACGGGCTTCATTCGAGGCCGCCGCCAGCCGCCACCTGCTCGTGCGTTTTGTCTTTAGCAACCACCACGGCGCGCTATGGCGCCCTCGAGGCGAAGCGGAGGTGAGACCGAAGAGGGAGGGAAGGGAGGGGGGGAGAGAGAGAGAGAGAGAGAGAGAGAGAGAGAGAGAGAGAGAGAGAGAGAGAGAGAGAGAGAGAGAGAGAGAGAGAGAGAGAGAGAGAGAGAGAGAGAGTCCGCCAAGACGGTCGTGCGCTAGTTGTAGGGTGGTGGAGAGGAAGGACCGTGGGGGAGGCCGCGGGGGTAGGAGGAAGGGGGTGGAGGCAGCGGACACGTTTACAAATGACTTGTTTTTTATTTTGCCGTGTGGGTTGCCTATTGATTCGGGCGCGGCCCCCACCCTCCGGCTCGTATGGTCCAGTAGAGCTGCGCCCGGCTGCGCGCACCGCACAGGGTCTGGGCCTGCCCTGGGCCTGCCCTCGCCAGCCTACAGGTCATTGCGAGCTCCCCTTCCCTTCCTCCAGGGCCCGTAGGTATACCCCTTGTACGGCCTCGTCCAAATACCAAAGTAAGATTATTTAGGCACGCTCCCTGGGGGGTGACATCAGACTGAGTGAAAGACCAGAATCTCAAGCGAAACAATAAAAAAAGAACTTTTAAAAATGCAATGAAACGTCATGGAATAATTCCATAAGCAGATGAGAACCTGCTGCTATATATATTCACTTGTGTACTGAATCCTCAAGAAAACGCACGCTGCAGATCCAAAAAAATAAATAAGAAAATTGGATGGGAACCGGTGTTGAACCAGAGGAGATGACCGCCACTAGGACACTGCCACGACGCAGCCCCATATTGCCTTCTCTGTATTTTTTTTTTTTTTTTTACTTTTGGCAGATTGGGGACTTTACCCCGCGTCGTAAAATACACCCTTCGTGCTGAACCGTCCTGCCCAACTTTTGCGTTCGGATGGGATACCACTTCGTTTACGTGAAGATGGATTTCATGGTGTTTGAACAAGGTGTAAAAGGGGGCGGCCGAGCGCCCCATACGCGCCACTGCGAGGCGAGGAGACAGCGTTGCCGACCAGCTCGCGCAACGCGTTTGTTTCGCTCGGAAACGTTTTTGACTCCTGCACATGTGTGAGTGCGATGCCTGCCACTTACGGCCCCGCAGCCCCGCCCGGCCCTGCCCGGCCCGGCCGCCGCGCCGTGTGAGATTTCAATCATAGATAGCGTGCATGTGGAACGACGTGGAGGGCGCCCCCATCGGGGCGGTACCATCGCAGGGCGCACTGCGCGCGCATTCACGTCGTTTTCGATACACCCTTAATGTGTATATGGCTATTATGGCCCTCGCTTCCAGGACGATTGCTTTCCACGGCGGCCGCTCCCAAATCAGCCCCCCGCCGGTGTAACGTGGAATTTCCACGCGAACGGCCCCGGCCTCGGCCCGGCCGGGCAATGCTGCTCGCGGCGGCGGGGTACCTGACTGGGTCAAGTGCAGTGTTCGCAGGCTGAAGACTCTGCAGCGAAATATTAGTTTATTGGCGCCGTCTTGGGCGGGGATCAAAGTCTGGTCGTGGTCGCCACGGAATGCGCTATGCGGGCACCGCGGTCAACCAGATCATCTATTCATAATTTTTAACTCAACTCCTCGCTATTCTCTAAACATCAGAAACAGCGGTATGAAAGTATCCACCAGCATCTGCAGACAGAAGTGGAGTATTAAAAGCTTTTCGATTTGAATACAAAGGCTCAGCCCGGGGACCTCGATGGAAGGGCGAACGGCTCTGGCCTCGACAGCCGTGTAGGTAGGCAACACTCGGGCATGCGTGCATTCCAGCTGCCTACCTCCCAGGCGCCAGCCCCTGGCCACTGGCGCTGCCTCGGAGCCCGGCTCTGGACCCGGCAGCCGTGCAGGTAGGCAACGATCACGCATGCATGTATTTGGGCTGCCTACCTCCCAGGATTGTTAGGACGGACGGAGCCACTCAATGGGCAGAGGGGCGGAGGCATGGGGCGCTCTAGACGGGGGAAGGAAGTGGGAGGAATCGGGGGGAGAAAGAGAGAGGGAGAGAGAGAGAGAGAGAGAGAGAGAGAGAGAGAGAGAGAGAGAGGGGGGGGGGGGGGAAGGACAGAGCGATAAGGAGGGTGGAGTGGTGGGGGAAAGCAATAAGTCTGGAGAGGCCCGATCAATGAATAATTAGATTGAATTGGCTGCCGGCAGCAGGGCGCCCCTTTCGTGCTGTCTCTCTCGCACTCATTACCTCACGAGCCGGCCGTGGAGAGAGGATAGGGAGGGAGAGAGGGAGGGAGAGACGACGACGAGACGCAGGGGGTCGTATCGAACTCGACGTCGCCCTCAGCGCGCCGCACCACGCCCCGCCACTCCCCGCCACGCCCCGCCACGCCCCGCCACGCCCCGCCACGCCCCGCCACGCCCCGCTACGCCCCGCCACGCCCCGCCACGCCCCGCCGAAAGCAGTCAAGTGAAGGTTTGCAAGGACAACCTGAGGCTCTTTCGGCTCTCACAAGTGCGTTGTTGGCCTCCACGGACCTCAAGTACGGCAAACGCTATTCCGCAGTCGCCAAACGGTAGAAACGGCTGTTTTGCAACATGTTAGACCCATTTTTATTCCATCCGGGGGAAAAACAACAAAAACGTAGCCTGAGATATCCCGTAGGTACCTGTGCCAACTTGAGGCAGAAGCTGTGACAAGGCGTGGAACCTTGACGAGCAAAACATGCCCGCGCCGCGTTTACCGCCTCTAATGCCCTCAAATCGCTTCCCGGACGGATCCTCCCCACGCTACAAGGGGGGTGGGGGTGGGGGGATGTTCGAGGTAAAATCGTTAAATTAGATTAAGCCTGCGGTTGACCCGGTCCTTTCCATTTACCCCCCGGGGCCGCGCCGGATCCGCCCCTGCCGCCCGCCCCGTCCCCCGCCCTGAACTTTACCTTTGGAGTTCCCAACCGAGGCGCCCCCGCCTTCTCTTCCGGGAGGGGGCAGAGGCTTCCGTCGGCGGGGGTGGGATGCGCTGGGGTGGGGGAGCGGGGCCGGGAGGGGGCCGGGCGGGGGCCCGGGAGCAACACGGCGGTACAGCGCAGCCCGGGCCGTTAATTCGGATGCTGGCAGAGATTTTCGCACCATTTGCCGATAGCTGGCGCGCCCCGGGCCGGTTCTGGTCGCCGCCCCTTCCCGCACGAGCCACGCCACCCCTTCCGAGGAGGGACTAATTTAAATTCTAATTATTCTGGTGCGCTAATGTGCGAACGTGAGCCCATCACGGCCGCGCCACGCGGCGCCACGCCATTTCCGGACGCGCCGCTGCCGAAGCTCGAACCCCGCGCGCCCTTACGAATTAAAAAAATATTGGGACGCGAGATTGAATCGGATGTTGCGTTTGTCGATTTCATCAAGCGGCCCCAGAAGGGCGCCGGGCCGGGCGAGCACGACGGGAGACCTCCCTGCTCAACGACATGAGTTCCATTACCGCGAGACACTTCAACAACAAGTTATTCGCGGAGCGAGCGAGCGTTAGGGAGCCGCGAGCCGGAGCGCTATCAGCGACTGAATATTTTTTGTACGTTCGTCACCAGCTGACGCTCCTCTTCCTCTGCAGTGGAGTCATCCAATGTAGTCAGCGAGCGTAAGGGTCAGCCTGCGTGGTCAGCAGTGGGATCAGCATGGATGGTCAGCCCCGGGGGCCGGTGTGCCCCCAACAAGGCGGTCAGGGGGGAGGGGGCGTGAAAAAAGGCATGTTTAAAGAAATGTTTCGATTTTAGGTCAAAGAATCATTTTAAATGGGCCTGGCCATCCGCCTCGTCCCATTCGCTACTCGCCGCTGTCTCTCGGGCAGCGCAAAATTGCGCGCGGTGTGCTGCGTCTGAGCTTAGGGTCTGTTCCGCTCTCTGGACCCGGTCCCCGCGGCAGGTGCACCCTCCAGCTGTAAGGCTGTAATCAACTACCATCGAGTGAGCGAGCGACACGAATTTTGAACTCCAAAGGACCAAAACTACAACTACGTAACACGTGACACAAATTCGCCCGCAATTAGCCCTTGAGCAGTCTATTACAAAGTACGATGAAACTGGCAGTCAAAGCAATGGTGCAGCCGCTGCCATGGTGGTACATGCCAGGCATGTGAAGCAGGTGGCACACGGTTGTTTGCGGTAGGTAGCAGGTGGAATATGTTGGAGGTGAATTAAGTTTGAGAACCACTCCCTTCTTGTCTTCACATTATTTCGCACTCTTATGCGTAAAACGTCTTGACGTTGTCACGCAAACACACGCGCGCACGCACGACGTGCGTGCTTTGATTCCTGCCGACGGGCCATCGTCCCCCGACTCGCTAACTAGTTGTTCGAGTGACATCCCCTCGCTGAGATTACTACACAAAGACTGGCAAGACTTTTCAGACGGCAGTAAACCCGGAACTCCCGGATTGGAGTCAAACAAATCCCGTAAAGAGCACCATAGAGAGTAAGGGGAGAGCAAAGAGAGGGAGGGAGAGAGAAGGAAAAGAGAAAGGGGGGGGGGGGGATGAGGGCAAAGGGCGGAAAAGGAGCAGGGCAGAACAGAGCGGCACCGGAACTGCTCTACATAACAAGCTCTCTGTGCCCCGGCTGGGATGGGGTTAATCAGCCTCATCAGGGTGAGAGGGAGGGGAGGGGAGGCCCCATGCGGCAGCCCCGCGGCAACCCTTTCGCTCGGTAATTAAACCACAATGGCAGGAGGGTGAAAGGCGCTTGTCAAGGGCGCGATGCCGCAAAACTGTTAGCGCCCGCGGCGAGGGGGGACGGGGGGTGGGGGCGAGGGGCGGGGGGCGAGAGCGTGTGGGGCTCATCAGCACCGCACAATCCAATGTGCATGCGTTACACGTATGATGTGCGCGACCCCTAAATATTCTCTCAAAGATTTCCGGTTTTTAGATTCAGGGTTCGTCTGTAAAAATTGAACTTTTGACGAGTCCGCCCCCACCAATTGTTACCAGCATTGCGCATATGGACCACCATAAGGGGGTACCCGGGGGTGCCTTGGCCATGCGGCCCCGCGGCAGCCACGGCGGACCCAGCCGGCCCGCAGACCTGCTGCACAAACGGACGCGGACAGAGCGGGGCAGAGCGGAGCTTCGGGCCATCAGTCGTGAGCCCCCCCCCCCCCCTCCCGTCCCCCGCGGACGAAAAGTTGGTCGGCCTGCTGCTGCACCGCCGATAAATTGTACACACGGACCGGCGCTGTGCCGCGCTCGCCGCGCTGCGCTGGGCCGCGCTTGGCCACGCTAAGCGGACATGGTTCGTCTGGCCGGCCCGCCGAAGTTACCTTGGACTTCCCCGCGGCGCGGACCTGAGCTCCCTCCCTGCGGAATCAGAATACCACTCCTCTCTTGATGCGAGCAAAAATTATTTGAGGCATGGCGAGCGCAAATACTCGTTCGTTTTTGCGTCATGTCGGTAGATGAAGCAAAGCACGAGTAACAAGACAGGCATGGAGAACGCTTTACCGTTCTAGGACAGGCTCGTTCTTTGGGGCTGTTCAGATACCACGTGGACACTTATAGAGGGGAAGGGGGTTCACGAAATGTCCACAACTGTCCAGGTGAATTCAAATGATGAAAAGTTTTGATTTTTTTTTAAAGTGATGTGTGAATGTTCTCAAGTACTTGTTTTACAGACAGAATCCTGTTGACATCTGAATAGCATACTCTCTTTATCCAGATAATTCATCACTCTCCTGACACTTCGCTTCTTAATTACTCAGTAAGAAACATATGTATCGGACGTGTCAAACATGCCCAACTGATGCCCCTCGGGTCAAAACCACTGGGTACGTGCGGAGGGGACTCGCCCGGAGACTACAGTACCTTGCTGTATGTATAGCAGCAGCGCGAGCCAGAAAACGCCGTTGACCACTAGCGCCATCTCTCGGAGCCAAAGGTGCTGCTCTCTGCGGGACAACAGTGGCTAAAGTATCAATAGCGCGCTACTCCCATCCCCCATAACTCCGTAGCGTAGTGGGCTAGCGGACCGGTCGACGACCACAAGGTCCGGAGTTCAACTCTTTGCCGGGGTAAAAATTTTCTGCAGTCTGCCGACCGAGGATGGTGGGTAAAATATACCAAAAGAACGTGTTCAAAGTGTGTTGTCTGAGTGACCGCGGACGTTGGGCCGCGGACATTCCCCGGAGGTTGAATACACTCGTTAACTCAGTGGTTCGACGCCCGAGCAGGGGAATGGTGCTTGCCAAGACTCGGCAGAAGTTAAATGTAGAGGCCTAGGGTTCGGCCTTCTACATTTTTCAAGCGTAAGGCCTCGGAATCTGGAGTATTCGGGCAACACCTACTTGGATACATGGCGTAGAAGAGTAGAGTACAATCGGCTTCGGCCGTGTACGATCTGGGCATCCTACCTCCCTCTCAATCCGCGAGGGAGTGGCCTCAGGGCCACAGACCAACTGGCTGGTCGAAGGGGGCTGACTCCTGAAATCTAGTCAGCGGAAGGGGCGATGTTGGCCGTTGCGGAAGCCTGCCTACCAAGGTGGCTGCGTCGTGCCTGTGTCTTAGCGGCGGTCAACTCCTGGTACACCGGTTCCCATCCGAACACCGAAGTTAAGCAGGAACGGTTCCGGACGGAAGTCTGGGACGAGGTAGGACCCACCCATTTTTGCCGTTTTTTGTTGTTGTTGTATTTTTTTATTTTCAGGGCCTGAATCTGGGTCTATGTCATTTCTCCCACCTCACATTTGTCCCACCTATTAAATTTTTATTCATGAAATATTATTTTCAGCAAAAAAATGTCAAATAATAGTTAACTTTTTTCTGAATATTTTCATATTCTATCTTGTCCCACCTCACATTTGTTCCACCACAAAAAAAATATTAAGATTAAAAAAATATTGGGAATAAAAAAATATTGGGAATAAAAAAATATAGGGAATAAAAAAATATTCCGAATAAAAAAAATATTCCGAATAAAAAAATATTCCGAATAAAAAAAATATTCCGAATAAAAAAATATTCCGAATAAAAAAAATATTCCGAATAAAAAAATATTCCGAATAAAAAAAATATTCCGAATAAAAAAATATTCCGAATAAAAAAATATTCCGAATAAAAAAAAATATTCCGAATAAAAAAATATTCCGAATAAAAAAATATTCCGAATAAAAAAATATTCCGAATAAAAAAATATTCCGAATAAAAAAATATTCCTAATAAAAAAATATTCCGAATAAAAAAATATTCCGAATAAAAAAATATTCCGAAAAAAAAAATTTCCGAATAAAAAAATATTCCGATTAAAAAAATAATCCGAATAAATAAAAATACAAAATTTGTTTAAAAAAGCTACATTCAGAACAATAAGACAACCAGAGAGGAAGAGCTCCTCAGGCCGCACCATGATGTCGGTTGCCGACCCTGGTCCTGGAGCTGGAGAAGGCGTTCGCTGCCTTTGGGACGTTGTCCGCCCCGGCCTCTACTGACTGACGCTCTTAACTGCCAGGTGAAGTTTTTTCAAATAGCTGAGTAGGTTAGAAAGATTGCTCTTTCCAGGCGCCTCCGAGTACCCAGGGTACGCCAGATCGACACTGAGGCGGGTTAGGTTAGGTTAGGTTAGGTTAGGTAGGTTAGGTTAGGTTAGGTAGGTTAGGTTAGGTTAGGTAGGTTAGGTTAGGTTAGGTAGGTTAGGTTAGGTTAACCCATTCGACTGCGCTGCATTGGCTGGGACACCCAGTACATGTCTGAAGTCGTGGTTGCTTACCCAGCAGTCACCTCGTGGAACTTTACTGGGAAAATTAGGCTTGGCCTTGAGACAATATCGTGCACGTGCTTCATAGATGATTCATGTGTTGCACAGGAAATGACTTTTGATATTGGGGCGCATAGCGCCTTGTATGTAGGCAATAACGACTGAAGCATGCATGCGGTTCGAGTTAGGCGTTGTCCATAAAGTTCGTCCACATTTTCCCCTGACAAAAAAACGGCAAGCAGTGAGCCCGCACGACACGCATGCATGCTTCAGTCGTTATTGCCTACATACAAGGCTGCACCAATATCAAAAACCATTTCCTGTGCAACAAATGAATCATCTATGAAGCACGTGCACGATATTGTCTCAAGGCCAAGCCTAATTTTCCCAGTAAAGTTCCACGAGGTGACTGCTGGGTAAGCAACCACGACTTCAGACATGTACTGGGTGTCCCAGCCAATGCAGCGCAGTCGAATGGGTTAACCTAACCTAACCTACCTAACCTAACCTAACCTACCTAACCTAACCTAACCTACCTAACCTAACCTAACCTACCTAACCTAACCTAACCTAACCTAACCCGCCTCAGTGTCGATCTGGCGTACCCTGGGTACTCGGAGGCGCCTGGAAAGAGCAATCTTTCTAACCTACTCAGCTATTTGAAAAAACTTCACCTGGCAGTTAAGAGCGTCAGTCAGTAGAGGCCGGGGCGGACAACGTCCCAAAGGCAGCGAACGCCTTCTCCAGCTCCAGGACCAGGGTCGGCAACCGACATCATGGTGCGGCCTGAGGAGCTCTTCCTCTCTGGTTGTCTTATTGTTCTGAATGTAGCTTTTTTAAACAAATTTTGTATTTTTATTTATTCGGATTATTTTTTTAATCGGAATATTTTTTTATTCGGAATTTTTTTTTTCGGAATATTTTTTTATTCGGAATATTTTTTTATTCGGAATATTTTTTTATTAGGAATATTTTTTTATTCGGAATATTTTTTTATTCGGAATATTTTTTTATTCGGAATATTTTTTTATTCGGAATATTTTTTTATTCGGAATATTTTTTTTTATTCGGAATATTTTTTTATTCGGAATATTTTTTTATTCGGAATATTTTTTTTATTCGGAATATTTTTTTATTCGGAATATTTTTTTTATTCGGAATATTTTTTTATTCCCTATATTTTTTTATTCCCAATATTTTTTTATTCCCAATATTTTTTAATCTTAATATTTTTTTTTGTGGTGGAACAAATGTGAGGTGGGACAAGATAGAATATGAAAATATTCAGAAAAAAAGTTAACTATTATTTGACATTTTTTTGCTGAAAATAATATTTCATGAATAAAAATTTAATAGGTGGGACAAATGTGAGGTGGGAGAAACGAACTGACCCGCTGAATCTTGAGGATTCAATATACTTTTGAATTAAAAAAAAATTATTGAAATGAAACGCTTTCTACCAATTAATAGAGAAAAGAGGAAAACCGCGAAAAAAACAAATTCGACCAATAGTGCATGAGTGTAACGAGCTCATCACTTTAAAAAAAATCAAAACTTTTCATCATTTGAATTTACCTATCCGCTCCTCATATTTTTTACGGACTTAGCCGCTGGCACTCCGCTAGACCGCGACGAACAAAGGTATCTATTGTTGACTCGAGGCGGCGCCTTATCCCAAGACAAACGACCGCCCATCTACGTTCTCTAAAACGGCTGGAAACGAGATTTTATTTTAACTTTTCAAAATGTCTTGTGTCATTTTCCAAACTAAATCAACAACTGATCAAAATGTCGCGTTAACGCAACACTTGCGTTAAGCGGTTTGCGAATTGAAAGGGGGTCTTAACGGACAGGGCGAATGCAATACTCGTTCTTTTTTGCTTCTACGTCGTCGTCGTAGTAGTAGTAAGCAAAGCACGAGTAAAAAGTGCACCTCTCTTCATGTCTGTGCCTCTCTCCGAGCCCGCAGACTACATACTGCACTGCGCGCCCTAATCTCGGCGTGAGCACATTAGAACCACCCCGCCACTTAGGTGTGTAGCGCGGCACCCGCTGGGCCTCCCTTTCCACCATAGACAGATTTTTTTCTGACGCCCCGTGCCGTGACAGAAAAAGGGGAATCAAACGCTCTCTATTAAGATGTGTCGACGCATATATACTACAGAGGTGGCGAAAAAAAAATTCAAAACAGGCGCACTGCTTTCGAGATGATCGCGCCCCATGGCGCATGGCGTGCGGCATGGCAATGGGAAGGGGTTCGATTCCCACTAATAACCCGCGGGGGATGAGTTTTTTTTTCGCGCTCCGCCTTCCTTTGTTTCCGGGTGGAGTTCAAACAAAAGACGCGGCAGGAGTGTGAAACTGTGATCACACCTGCAGGGCAACAGAGAGGGTGCGCTGTCACAATAAGGAGGTGGGTGCCGCCAACGGCTGACGCATGCTGTGCGCGCGTGCGTGCGTGCGTGCGTGCGTGCTTGTGTAAGGGGGACCGACTCGTATACCTCGTACACAACCCTACGATACCTCTTATAATACTCATCTAACCCGATTTTCTGTATGTTATGTACTGACTTGGAGCACACTGGTATGACAATTTTCGAAGTACCATTAAAATTGCATCGCTTTATTTATTAGATGATTTTCTTCTCCGGCCCACAGAGAGGATTTGACGGGAGAAAACTCCGCGAGGTGTCCAAAGCACAAAGTTTTCGATACGAAGTGTTTCGACATTACTCGGGTCGCGATGTAGTGGAACCAGACGGAGCACACACTTATTTTTTGTCAATTCATCTCCAGCCCACAGATAGCTCTCAACGAGTGAATCATGCATGGTGTGTCCCAAAGCTGAGACTCCTCCATACAGAGAACACTTTGTCGGTGAGGACCGAGCAATAATCACAGAGGCAGATCGGAACCAAAGGGCGGCATAGCGCGCGCGGAATTTAGCGCTGTCCGAGAGACAGCGGCGAGTAGCGAACGGGACGGGGCGTGCAGGAGCCGCGGGAAGTGGTCGGGACTGCCCGTGGGAATCGAACCCACCGAGGCGCCGCAGTCAAGGCAGATATGCAGGCCGCCCCGCGCCAGCGACAGTTCGCTCCCTCGCACCGCCCACCACTCTTACCAACTGCGGCCGGGATTCCGGGAAAAGTCACGTCGCGATTTGCGTGTCCGAATGCGTGGCAAGACCGGTTACAAAATCATGGGAAAGAATAAAAAGCAACCCTGACGAGGTGAGGGTGGGTCCCAAATCATGCAGTCGAGGGCTTGCTCGGGGCAGGGAGCCACACACGGTATGTGCCCTGCGGCTCCCGCCTCGGCTCCCTGCCTTCCCGCCGATCAATACGTTACGAGAACTACTAAGAGCTGAGGTAAGTGACAGCCGGTGCGAGCGATTGATTGATTGGGCCTCACGCACACACGAGAGAGCAAGGGAGAGGCGGGGGGTGAGAGTGGAAGGAAGAGGGAGGGAGAGGGAAGAGCAGTGCCATGCAGCCACGCGCCCATGGCTGAGGTGCGCGTGCCTGAAACAATAGCCATCGTGCACAAAAAGCTCTCGCTCTCACTCGCTCTCTCAACCCTTCCGCGCTCTCTTCCGTCCCCCTAATCTGACGGCGGCGCATAATTACAATCACGGTACATCCCACAAAACACAAACATACGGAGGCAAGGAAGAAAAAATTCTATGCACGGCTACTGCCGCGCCACCGCCGCCAGCCTTCGGGTACATGCACACTGCCTGTCTCTCTCCCTCGCCCTGCGCCGAACTCCTACACCCCCCCCCCCCCCCCCCTTCGGCGGCCAGACTGGGGGAGTGTTCGGGTTTATCAATCAAAACCTTTGACGTCGGGCCCATCGCTAGGCCGACAGAGGGAACATAGGGGGGGGGGGATATTTTTCGGGTTTCGAGATGAGTGGGGTGGCCTGCGCCAGCTAGAAAGATCCCCGAGCTCGAGCCGCTGGTCAAAAGTCGTGCCTTCAGCTCCGGTATTCGAACCCGAGCAACAGAGCGGGAGTCGGGCGGGCCAGCAGTGCGGCGCGGTGGCAACGGAGGCCTAACCGCGACTCATCGAACTCAGACAATGTAGCATCCCCCGCCGCCCCCCGCCCCGCCCCCGGCCGCGCACCGCGCAGGATTTATGCAAGAGCCTTTGCTCCTGTGTGATGC
This sequence comes from Odontothrips loti, assembly GCA_038380765.1. Taxonomy (NCBI): domain Eukaryota; kingdom Metazoa; phylum Arthropoda; class Insecta; order Thysanoptera; family Thripidae; genus Odontothrips; species Odontothrips loti. Next base: position 10,372,602 of record CM076245.1, read on the forward strand.
AAATTGGCCGAACAAAGGGCGCTATCAGAGCATCTGCTGCTCCCTGCGCTTCCGGGCCGCCCGGGCAAGATCCACCGCGGTGCCATGAGGGTGCCATGGCGGGGTGGTGGTGGTGGTGGTGGTGGTGGTGGTGGTGGTGGTGGTGGTGGTGGTGGTGGTGGTGGTGGTGGTGGTGGTGGTGGTGGTGGTGGTGGTGGTGGTGGTGGTGGTGGTGGTGGTGGCGGCGGCGGCGGCGACGCGGGCTCGGGTTCGACTCCCGGCAGCGGCAAGCGGTGCGCCACGGTGCGGCGCCAACAAGCAGAGGCCGCATACGAGCCGCCGACACCTCCCGAATGTAAGCGATGTTAAATTACACCGCGGGACACCTGAGCGTCCCAAGCGAGACCGCTGCAATGCTAACAGCGTGGCGGGGGAAAAAAACGAACGAATGGGGCCGATCTTCATTCGTCATCCCACGCCTTCCGTTACAGCGCTCACACACACACACACACTCACACTAGGTACTATTTAATAAGGGAACACAATGCGTGAAGGTGTCACCGCACAACATGAGAGCACCGGCAGCAGGCCGCAGGGGCACCAACTGCTGCCGCTTGCTGCCAACAGGAATAAATAATGCTGAAGGTGTTCTCTTTCCTCGCCGGGGTCTCTTCTCCGACCAGGCCGCCGGCCGCCGTGCCGCCGTCAGAGAGCGCCGCGGTGGCGGCAGCAGGCGGCAGCAGGCGGCAGCAGGCGGCAGCAGGCGTCACCACCCCGACACTGGCACCACCTACTACAACTGGGCGTGTGGGGGTAGATTTGTCTTGGTCGGGGGCACCAGGTCACACAGCCGCCGCCGCCGCCGACGGCTACGGCGACGGCTCTGGGGGGCGCTTCTCCCTCTGCCGCATGCTATCACATTACAGCGCGCGGCCGCGAGCGACGCCACCTCCTCATATATAATAAAAGCGTGCGTGACGACGCCTCCCGGCGCCACCCCGCGGCCAATCAACGGCGTGTGCGCGCGCGTTTGTGTGTGTGTGTGTGTGTGTGTGTGTGTGTGTGTGTGTGTGCGCGCGCGTGCGAACCCCAGCTGCAGAAGACTAGGCAACCGGGCTAGTGCGCGTGTGATGACGACCCGGTGATGGGCACTGGCGGAGGGGCCCCTGGAAATGATGGTGAAACTACCCTTTCAAGTAGGCAACACGCACCACACCGCAGCCCCACCAGACGGCGGGGCGGGGGAACTCCGGGGCCGGTGTTTAGTTAGCGTTGTCCTCTTCCCCGTGGTTACATGCGGCCGAACTGTCCGAACGCGCGAATGGGGGGCGCAGGCCACGTCGCATCACTTCCCCTACCGGACATGAGACAATGTACTACACGGGCCGGAGAGGGGGCGGGGAGGGCCCGGGCCGGGCAGAGCGGTTCCGGCCGGAACCGTTCCCATCTAACTTTCTCTCCCAACACGGTCCAGTCTCCCTCCTTCTCACTCTCCTTCTCGCTGTCGCCCCTATCTGTCTCTTTCTCCCTCTTGGCGCAGCACGCCCCCCGCCCGCGCCGCGCGCTGCTGAACTTCTGGCAGGAGCGCAAAGAGTGAAGGCAGCACATACTTGGCGGTGGAATATGGCCCGCCACTGTCGTCACACTAATCGATAATCCTCAGAGACGACTGGACTGTGAAGCTGTGCGATAAACTAAAGTGAACGGCCGTCCTTTTCAGCCCATAGGTGTTTGATAGCACACGGAGAAAAAAGATCAGTTGATCCAACACAAATGTCAGATTTTTAGCAGCCTTAACTAGAAGTTCCAGTTCAGCCAGCGAAGCGTTAGTTGGTTCAACTAACATTTTCTTGAGAGCACAAATGTTCTAAGTTGCGGTTACTGATCAGGTTGGTTGTCTGACATTTGAGGTGGATCAACTGATCTTTTTTCTCCGTACAGATTTCAAGTTTCCGACAGCAAGCTGGACCCCAATAATAAAAGAAATTCAAAATAATATTTTTTTCCGAAAGCCTATGGACCATTTGTCCTATCCAAAATCCCCCAAACTTGTCATTATTTAAACTTGCACCCTTGAGAATGACCCTCTATTTTAGAGTGTGAAACAGAGAAGGGGCCGAATCTATTTTGCTCTTTCTTCCGCGAAGTCGACGTGCAATAAGGTTTAGGAGGGGAGGGGGGGGGTGGAAATGGACGGGGCGCGCGGCGAGGTGGAAAGCGGAATCGCCTTGATCGCGTTTGGCGTTTCGCATTTCGATGCGACGGCGGGTGCTAATCACAGCAGCAGCAGCAGCAGCAGCAGCAGCAGCAGCAGCCCCAGTCCAGCAGAGCATTCCGGCAGCGATGGGTGCAGATAACAAGTAATTAACAGTGCAGCCGGCCGTGGAGGGCGGCGGGCGGCGAAAGGGGCGGGAAGGGGTGAGCGGGGGCGGGCGGGGGCGGGCGGGGACCTCATAAAAACACGGCATGAATAGCAATGCGAGGCGCGGCGGGGACCAGACGCTGCTCACACGACGCGCGCCGCTCCGGCCCGCTCAACTCCTCACAACATTACTTCGCTGTCAGCCTATGCTAATGACACGCGGCCCGATTTCGCTCCTGTCTTGCGCCTGATTTCTCAATCTCCATAGAACTGCGCAAAGCGCACTGACCTTGAACTCTGCTGCCGATCGACCCCCTTTTCCCCAGTTATGACGAGAAGGGGGAGATGAGCGCGCGGTGCTGACGTTTTAAGCTCTCATTTGTCCGTGCAAAGCAAACACGGCGACCACTGCCTGTGCTGGGCTGGGCTGGGCCCGCCGGACCCGGCCGGACGTGGCAGCAGCGATGCTCGGCCACCCGCCCCGTCCCTGTCCGCGGCTCTTTGTTTCCAGCAAGTGGCCCTTGTACCCAACAAAGCGTCAAAGGGTGGCAGTGGTGGCACGGCTTTGGGCCGGGCCGGGCCGGGCGCCGACCGGTCAAGTCGGTTGGGGTGACCATGGCTGGCGGGGAGGGGAGCGGCAGGGCAGGGCAGGCCGGTTCCCACCCTGTTGCTCATCCCTGCACAGGGATCCGTATCGCACCCTCTTGTCTGAGCGGCGGTGGCGTTCGGGCCCTAAGATGTGATGCGGCTTGTTTCAGAGAGGCCCAGCGCTGGGAAGATGCACTCGGGGGTGGCTGAGGTGGAACCTTGCCGTGTCTGGACAGCGCTCGCTGGATGTTCCGCGGATACAGTCCGGGGCCGAGGCCGAGGTGGAGCCCTGCCGTGTCTGGATAGCCTCCATCAGCAGCTCGCGGGATGTTCTGCGGATACAGTCCGGGGCCGAGGCCGAGGTGGAGCCCTGCCGTGTCTGGATGCCTCAGCAGCTCGCTGGATGTTCCGCGGGTACAGTCCGGGGCCGAGGCCGAGGTGGAGCCCTGCCGTGTCTGGATGCCTCAGCAGCTCGCTGGATGTTCCGCGGGTACAGGCCGGGGCCGAGGCCGAGGTGGAGCCCTGCCGTGTCTGGATAGCCTCCATCAGCAGCTCGCGGGATGTTCTGCGGATACAGTCCGGGGCCGAGGCCGAGGTGGAGCCCTGCCGTGTCTGGATAGCCTCCATCAGCAGCTCGCGGGATGTTCCGCGGATACAGTCCGGGGCCGAGGCCGAGGTGGAGCCTTGCCGTGTCTGGATAGCCTCAGCAGCTCGCTGGATGTTCCGCGGGTACAGGCCGGGGCCGAGGCCGGGCCGACGCCAGGCGCCCAGTCCGGCCGGCCTTGCCCGGCCCCGGCCTGCCGAACCCTGTGTGACCGTTACGGCATTCGGCAAAGCGACCCCACAAAAACGTGATTACAATTCATGGCACGCCGTCCGCGGGGCCGGGCTGCGCCGGCCGGCATTCAGGAGCAGCCGAGTGAGAAACGCTATTCTGGCCGGGGCTAATTGTGGGAGAGGGGTGGCTAGGGAAGGGTTGAGGGCCCGACAGGCGGACCAGCCGCCGACCAAATCAGTGCGCACAACCTAATGAAATGGCTCCAGCGATTGCGAAACAGTGAAGAAGCCCCGTTCAAGTTTGCGTGTGTATGTTTTCAATTATTTTCAAAGTCCGTTTGTCTTCTCAGAACTCTGAATGTTGTTTTTTCTCGGGCAGCTCGATTTTTGGACATGCTGCAGACATCTCTCTGTGCATCATATTCAGGCACACCCAGCCCAGCAGCCCCTCTCCTCCTCTGCCCCTGGGGCCCCCTGGGGACCGCCGGGCCAGGCCGCCACACTAACTACCTTAGTTAGTTGTTTGACCCGGCCCAGCCGGCCCAGCCGGCCCGCGCCACGGCCTGCCCCGGGGCAGAATTTCGCACCCTGTGTTATGCTGATTGTCATGATGTTCACCCCGCCCCGCCCCGCCCCGCCCCGCCGGGAGCGCGCTCGGCTCGTCCGCTCACCGCAGAACTGTTAATAAGTCAAAGAGCAGACGGGGGCAGGGCGGGGCAGGGCGGGGCAGGGCGGGCCGTGATGAGGGCGTGAGGGGTAACAACTCCTGTCACTGCGCCGGAATATGTGGCAGCCCGACACCTCAAAGACAACGGGCACTCCCCTATACACCCACCCAAAGGGTTCGACAGAAAATTCAGCTTTTCGTGTTTTACTCTCTTAATGTCCTTATTGTCATTATTTTTATTTCAAAATAATGTGTTTAAATGAAATAGAACTTTTTCGACCATGGAATAAGAAAAATTATTTCGACCAATAATGCATGGAGGTAACGAGCTCATCCCCCCGCCCACCTCCCCCAAATTTCGCCGTCCTCCAGCACAGTACTCAAGAGTCGTGTTTGGCTTAGATAGCAGCACACCAGAGCTCAGGCTGACAACGGCGTCCTGTAATGGCCGGTAATCAGTGACACGACGATGAGGCAATGGGGTGAAATTTTGGCGCGCACAAATGAGGCACAGTAGGCGGGGGAGGGGGAGGGGCCCGTGAAAAAGTGTTCTGCCGGCGCGTATTTAGGCCTGACAGCAGCAGATCCATGTATATTCCGGTAATCTCGGCGACATTTGACCGACCATCAAGGGGGAAGGGTGGGGCAGAGAGAGAGAGAGAGAGAGAGAGAGAGAGAGAGAGAGAGAGAGAGAGAGAGAGAGAGAGAGAGAGAGAGAGAGAGAGAGAGAGAGAGAGGGGGGGGGGGGAGTGGCAGGCATAGAATAGAGTGAGAGGCGAGTGTGAGGAAAGGGGGGGGGGACTCCCGCCTCACCCCCCGCTACGAGGCACCCTCGGCAGCGAAAGGGGTGACAGTGGCGGTATGCAAATGAGTAACGTGACGCGTGTATGGCCCGCCTAATTATCCGGCGTGCGATGACGACGCTTATCTGATTGCGTTATGACGTCGCATCATTTTTTGGACCGTCCTTATCTTACCATCGAAACATTTTTTTTCTTCCCTATACCCCTTTCACGGCGCTTTATACACACTATATTAAAGAAGTTTTTTTTTTTCGCACACGGCGGATCTCTCTTCCTTCGCGCCACGCAACGTATAATCGTCTCTTTGTTCTCATTCACTCTGTTTACTCTTCCTGCGGCGTAACTTGTCACGCTGAGTTGAAAGTGCCCACGTCATACATGCTTTTTCGTGGGCAACCTTTTCCCTATCTCGCGCACTGGCCGACTTCTCCCTTGTATTTTACTTCCCCTACGAGTCTCGCCTTTCACCCCCAACCACGCACTCGCACACAGACACGCACACTCACACACGGACAGACGCAGCCACACCAAGCTGACCAGTGGTGCCCTAATGACCAATCAGTCTCTATTCAACAGCGGGCTCTGACCAGCAAGCGCCGAAGGCCCTAGCGCGCACTGCTGGCACCGCTGGCACCGCTGGCACAACTACACTGCCCGGTGGCAGCCAGCAGAGCCAGTGCCCGTCACGGTCTGGGCCCTGCGCTGAACTGAATTAATTCGCGTCCACCAACAGGGTTCGTTTCACTCTCTTTGAACAATTTTGAAGAATTTTTCTGCAATTTATTTCTGATGCCTACAACCACACTTTATTTTTCCAGAAGCAAAAAATCAATGAACCACAATAGCGAACAAAAAACAATGACAGAAAATTTCCCTCGCAGAAAATAAAGCATCGACGACGACTGCCTGGCGTTGAACCTCTGCTTGGCCCCTGGAGAGGCCCGGGGGCGGGACCGGGCGGGACCGGCGTTGACAGTGATGGGGTTAGACGTGGACGTAGCGCCGAGTTCTCTCTCGCTGCAGCATCGGCAGCAGCACCGGTGCACACGTCAAACAACGGTCGACACATAACCCCCGTTCTCGGCAGCCGGGAGGAAAAGGTTTGATGATTACCACTGCTGTTATGCGTAGCGTCAAAAAAATAAAATACAGGAATTAATTATGAGGGGGCTGTTGGCCAGTGTGCGAGGCGGGGCATATTGGACGAGGTCAGTCGAGCGCACACGACTCGCGAGTGGGTTCTGGTAAAGTAAGTAACCCCGGGCTGGGCAGGGCAGCTGTGGGTGGCGGGAGTTGCGTTCACAGCCTGTCTTTCGGAGCGCTCTGGGCCACTCCGCCGCAGGTGATATACATCAATATACATATTGTTTTTCAGACGCCGATGAAATGTTTACGAACGTGGCTCCTTGGAGTTGGTGGTATTTTCATTTTTTTTTTTTTTTTTTTTTTTTGTTCGATCGCTCTGGCTCCAGCGAGGCACCCGCACTGTGGTTGGAATTACTTTACCCCTTTTCGGTGTGCAGAGGTGCCCAGAAGGGGTGATCCTGGTCCGCCCCCGGTCCCCGCTGGACAGGCCCCGCTTCACGACGCTTTGACAGCGGCTCTAATTAACAGCTCGGGGTGGTGGCCGGAGCCGCAGCCGAACACCACAGGGACAAATCGTCTCCCCGATTCCCGCCGGTCATAATCCACCGTTCGGCTTTCCGCCGCAGAGCCCGAGGACACCCCTGCGCGCTTCTCAGGTGGCGGACTTTTCTCAGGAGGGTGGAGGGGGCGGGCGTTAAACGGAACCGAGGTCCTGTTTGCAGACTGGGAAGTCCTGGCGAAGAGTACCTGGCGGAGGGAGGCCAAGTGAAAGGCCGAACAAAAGGCCTTTGCTAGGCGCAGTAATTCATGCTCCGCTGGCAGCCTTGTGGGCTGGGGCCGCTCTGCCGCGCCGCCGCCCTGCTTTAGCAAGACGATGCTCAACTTCTCTAATGAGGGGCTCTGCGGTGTGACCCCCGGGGTGAAGGGGAGGCGGAAGTGAAAGGAGGGGGCTGAGGGCCGGCGGCGAGCCCTGGCCGGAGGCATGAGGTGCGAGCTCGGCGCTCAGTCAGACCGGGCCGTTACGCCTAATCAGCGGGAATGTTGTAAGGGCTCGTCGTCCAGGATACGCCTGGTGGGTGGGCGCCTGGTGGGTAGACAATCTCGACTTCTGCATGCACGCGTGCCGTGCGGGCTGGCCTACCCTATCAATGACAGGCGCTGGGCTGCCGGCCAAGGTGCGGATTCGCGCAGGCAAAATGGACAGCGTTATTACTCCGATGGGGAGTAGATAATCGGCGCAAAGCATGTGCTCTTCGCGTGAGATCCCACGGCTGTAACGCGGACCAACCGGTGACCGTTTGGCGCCCGCTAGTTTGGCAAACGCCCATCGCACCGGCAGCAAGGGCGTGGCGGAGCGTGGCGGGGCGTGGCGGTCCGGAACCCCGACTGGCAGCCGGAAACGTCGCAACGACAGCAGCAACAGCAGCAGAGAGCGCGGCCAATGAGAGACCAGCGGCCATAAATATGGTTATGTGATGATGAGATGAGCCCGGGCGGCCAGATCCGGTCAGGAGCCCGGAGCTACCCGGAGCCTCCCGGCGCCGCCCCCCGGTCCGGCCCACCCCATCCATGTGCTTTGGGCGGCGCGGCGGGGCATTGGGGTGCCCGGAAAATGAACGTGCGCGAATATTCCGTGCTGATGGCTCTCGGTGGGCGGGGCGGGACGGGGCGGAGCGGGGCGGGGCGGGGAGCTGGCCGCGTCCGGTCAGTCCGGACGTATAATATCCAGCCGCCGGACCAGCAGGGCCCCCGTTAAGCCAAACTAATACGCCCCTCACTCACCCCGCACGCACACACGCACACTGGCCGCGTAGAAACGACCCCCCGGGCCGGCGCGAGGCGAGGCGCGAGGCTGTGCTGAGGACAGAGATGAATTCGACGGGAAATTCGATTCGCGGATTGCGAAGCGCTTTGAATATAACACATGCCCGTCCATAAAGCGCGCAGTGGTGGTGCTGCGGCCCGGAGCCTGGAGCCTGGAGCCCGGAGCCCGGAGCCCAGGGCCTGGAGCCCGGAGCCCAGGGTCCGGAGCCCAGCTCCGGCTGGCCGCAGCTCCTCCGATCGCTGCGAACGGGGCGTCGGGTTGTGTTCCGGACGAAGCAGGGGGGCTGATTTGAGATTCCAATGCCGCCGCGGTGTCTGTCAGCACGAGTCATTTTTGCGCTCACCTCGACCATTGAAATTTTAGGATCGCGCGGTGAGCGACGCGTGTGTGGAAATGGTATGTTTGCGGCGCGGTGGCGGCCAAAGTGCCAAAGCGGCCCGGTCCGGCCGCTGGTTGATTTGCAGCGCCGCGGGCTAACCGAGCGTCTAGTCCATTCGGCGGGGCGGGGCCCATTTGCATGGTTAGCGGCGCCGGGCGGGGCCGGCGGGGCTGGCGGGGCTGGCGGGGCTGGCGGGGCCGGCGGGGCTGGCGGGGCTGGCGGGGCTGGCGGGGCCCGCGCCTGCACAGCCCGGCTGAGTGACAGGCCGGGGCCGCCGGGGCGCTGATCCCACCCGCGATTCCAACGGTATCCGCGCGATTCACTACCACCACCCTGCGGAGCCCAGCGGAGCCCAGCGGAGCCCAGCGGAGCCCAGCGGTGCTGCTGTTGCTGGTGGCGGGTAATTGACATGATTGTGCCATGTCACGATTCCGATCCACCAAACGGCCCGTGCCACGGGCCGCCAACACCCAGCGCCATAGCGCGCCCGGCCCGGCCCGGCAGCCGAACACCACCGCAACACCGTGTCCTGAACCCCACTCCCGTCCGCCCTTGCCCGCGCCCGCCCTCGCCCGCCCCCGCCCGCTCGGCTCGCATATTAATTATCACGCGCGAACAGACCATCACCGTCACCATCCCGCCCCGCCCAACCGGGGCTGCACGGGTCCACACTGCATGAGGCCGGGCCGGAACGCCCCCTCGCCCCCGCCACCAGCACTGTCTCCGACTGTCTCTGTGTCCGCCAGGAAGGGTCGCCTCGCCTGCCTGCCTGCCAGGGTCTCTGTGCCCAGCAGGGCCGGGCGGGTGGACGCGACGCGCAGGGAGCAGGAATCTTCCTCTCCTGGGCCTCCTTAAGCTTGTCAAAAGATCCCTGGTTATCTTCGCCGCCCCTCTTTCCCTCTCATATAGCCCTTGCTCCAGCACACACACACACACACACACACACACACACACACACACACACACACACACACACACACACACACACACACACACACGGACTTTCTCGGACCCTCTCATGCTCACATGGACTGTCGCTGGCCGTCCCGTCCGCCGTCCTTCTTTGCATTTCTTTTTCCAATTCAAGCCACCCTCCTCCCCCCCTCTCTCTCCCCTTTCCTCTGTCATCCTCCCCCTATCTCTCTCGCTCTCTCTTGGAGATTTCGCCCCGCCCTGCTCTGCAGCCGCTTCGTTCTTTTTAATAGAATCCCGTTTTCGGATGGCGTCCACCGACTAGCGCCGGCGTCGGGCTGCGCCAAGGGCTGCGCACACACACACACTTGCGCGCACACACGCGCACACACGCACACATATGAACGCGCTTACACACCCTGCTCACGCGCACACACACGTGTGCGCCGTATCCTTTTCCCTCTCCCTCCAACACACTTGATTTGCCTGTCACTCTTGCGTTAGCGTGTGCGCTGCGCACTGCTACTGTCTCGACGAGACTTTCAAGAGATGTGGAAATTGCCTTCCATGCCCTCGCCTGTGGGACTGCACGGGGCCGGGCTTGTCAGGCTCACACCAACATGCGCTTCCACACGCACACAAACACACAATCCGCACACAAAAGCTCGTCTATAGATTATTTATTTAGGAAGGCAAATTTCCATTAAATAATAAACGTAAAATGCCTCAGAACTTTTTTTAACGTTTGGTTTCAGTGCACCGTATCTCTCCTTTCACACTACTCAGCTTCTTACGGCATCGTGTTTCCTTCTCCTAGCTTTTATATATACGGTGTGTTCGGAAAGTCCCTCCTCAGCAATGCCGCCACCCGCCGCGAGGAGGCAGCCCGGTGGCTGCCCTTAGGGCCCCGGCCCGGCCCAGCTGCCGGCTGAGGAGCTATCGCGTTTCGACCGCCTCCCGTATGCACTGCGGATTTCTCCAGCATTGTGCTCTCTATCTCCGTCTCTTCTTCTTTCCCGCCTCTTCCGGGGAGGTGTCTTTGGTGGTCTGCGGATATGTGAAGCGATGGGCGCTCCGGGGATGGGGTTGCACTCGCAGCCTCCACCGCGCCAGGAGCGAGAGAGACAAATAGAGAGAGAGGGCAAACACAGAGGATCAAACACCTCACCCTTACTAGGCTTTCACAGAGCTCCGCCGCAGACCCCGCGCCGCGCCGACTAACTCTACAAGCTCGGCAAATTTTTGACAGGTGGCCAGCTTTGCATTTTCCCCGGCAGGGATCCCTTCCTCCTCTCGTGTTCCCTCACTTTTATTCCCACGCGGGGGAAGGAAACAACTTCGAAACACTTCTTCACGTTCCACATCGTAGATACGTCCGCCCCCGCTCTCTCGGGAAGGCAAATGAAAATTATCGAGCAGGCGGCCGAGGACAAGCCGAGAAATATTACCCCCGAAATGAACGCTCACACCGTCTGTCGGTCCTCCGGTGACATCCGCCAGCGGCCGCCGAATGCGCGCAACGCCGAGACACTCACTTCCTGGACACAAATCGACCTAATGGGTGCACGGCCCACTGGCAAGCCCACTGGGGACGGCCGCGGACGCACGGCGCAGACCTCGAACAAGTGCGGCTGCTATCTTTCCTACGTGAGACCGAGCTGTGAACTTAACTAGGACACACCATACACTGACATTTCTGGCAAAAGTACGCGAGACACCCACGAGGCCGTGGATTCCATTCCCTTTCACCGCCGTGGGCACCTCTCTCACTGTTCACTGGGGGACCCCGGCGGCGGAAGGTGACCCGACGCGCTTGGCCGACGCCGTAGTGGCCGGGGCCGCCGCGCGCCGCCGCTCCACCCACGTCTAGTCGCCTTAATTCGGTTTTAATTCCCCTCATAATTCGTGGCCCCGGAGCGCGGACTGTCGCGCCACCGGGCTGCCGTCATGGCTGCCGTGCCGCCGGGCTGTCGCCACGCTTCCTGTCACACCTCAACGCCCTCGTGTGTACCGCCGCTTTGCCGCCGCGTTCGCATCCTAATTATTTGTCGTCGTTATTATTTCCCGGAGGTACACGCCCTGTCTGCATTCGTTACGGGGCCGGGGGAGTCAGGGAGTCACCGTATGACCTCAATGTGTGCCCCCCATCCCACACACACAAAAAATAAATAAATGAAGAAACCTTCACGATGTGGAGCGGTCATTTTAAAATCATCACGACCAGAGAGTCAGTGGAATTTTATTTGCCCGCCGATGATATTTTTCCCCATATTTAGGGGGATGAATGAGGCCTCTGGCGAGAGGGAGTGAGAGGAAAGGGTGTGTTGTTTCCACGTCACAGAGCTGCACCCTGCTGCACCGCTGCAGCTATCCTGCCGGAAAGAAAAGGGTGGCGATGACCACCCATGGGCTGGGTGCTGGCTGCTGCTGGCTGCCGCGCACCTTGCTGACCCGCCTGACCCCGGCCAAACATAATGCAAACGTAGGGTTCGGCCATTGTGCGCTTCACGGTCACTTGCAGCGGCACACACGGCGCGGGGCAGACCGCGGCCAGTCGATTAATTCATTGCATGTAAACAAGCCACCTCGAGGGTGACCCCTAGGGTGACCCCTCGCGTGACCTTTGGGGTGACCCGTCCGTCCCCCACGTCCCCGGTCAGGCCGGTCCAGGCCGGGGGGAGTATGATCCGATCGGTCTGGCCACCCTGGGCTTCCCTGGGCCGGCCGCGGGGAAGAGGGGGGTCGAGATGACCGGTTGCACACACACACACACACACACACGAGCTTACCAGGTTCATTTCGTGCCCCCCTCGCCGCCCCTCCCCGGATTATGGTGGCACGTCTGCCGCGTCCTCACACATCCTGTATACGCATGTGAAACGTGAAAAAATAGCTGCAATAACGATAAAAAGTGAACGCTAATGGACACATACGGCCAGAAGGGAGTGAGAGAGAGAGAGAGAGAGAGAGAGAGAGAGAGAGAGAGAGAGAGAGAGAGAGAGAGAGAGAGAGAGAGAGAGAGAGAGAGAGCAGTCAGCGCGGACATCGGTCATTGTAATAACAAGGGGTGGTACACACATTAGCGTATGGAGCTGGACCACCTCGAACGATAGCGGGAGCGCGACACGCAGCGTGGGAAAGCACACTGTGTCGCCGGCCGTGAAATTTACATATGACACGACACGGCGGTTTGATCAGTGACAGGCCGTTGTTCATCGTCGTGCTAAATTTTAATTACCTTTGTTATGAACTTTTATTTTTTTCATTGCAGTTTTTGATTTTGGTCGTTCGCAGATGAGGAACTTTGACTGTCGCAAAATCTATACGCAAGACGGGGCAAAGCATGAAACTTGAACAGAGTTCCCCGCCGACAGCAGCACACCTGTGGGAGTGAGTCGCGCTGCCGCGCGCTGCCCGGCCCCCGGCCCTCCCCGCCCACCGCCGACAGTGGCCCTCTGCCCCCTGCTTCCCCACACGACAGACGAAGCGCGCGCGCGCGCGCCCTGCTGTCTCCAATTAATTATTCGATCCGCAGCGATGACAAGGCGGTGCTTATTTATGTCGGACGGCGGCGATGGTGTTCGCAGATAAACAGGTGACCGTTCCGCCGCGCTCCGCCCCGCCCCGCCCCGCCCCGCCCCGCCCCGCCGGGACGGTTCCGGTTCGGCGTCAACTACTCGCCGAGGTGGCCGATCTCCTCCAGAGATACGCGGCCCCAGGCACTGCCAGGTGTGTGTGGGCAGCAGGCAGCACTGTGTCACTCGCACCCACCCGGTACCCACGCCCCCGCCCCCCCCCTCCTCTTTTCTCTTCTTGCTCGCCTCCGTGACAAACCCCCCTCTCCTTTACCCTCACAGCTGGACGAAGTGTTGCCTACCTTCACGGCGTTGGATACGCGCGTTCCTTGTTTGTCGGTCCCGATCCGTTTAGTAATGACAACACTTTATTGGAGTTGAAGGAGAATCCACCTGGTTGAGTTGAGCGTCATTCTCGATCCACCCCCCCCCCCCCCCCTCCTCCTCCTCCCTCCCCTTCAGCAGAGCCGGCCCGGCCTGCCTGGAATCTCGAGCAACACCAACTTCAAGTCTGCGTTAATAAGGTTTGTGAGTTTCCTCATAAAAGCAATTTCTAAAGATTGCAATTTTTGTTAGAGAACCGAGCGGAGAAGAGGGAGAGAGACTGCTTCGAACCGCCGTCCACCCACAGCGGCGGAGAGAAAGAGGCGCGGAAAAACTAATTTTCCATCTTCATTCATTTTCTCCTTTCCCGAGCGCCTTCTCTCTTTCTCTCGTTAATGATATTTTTCGCCCCGGCTATCCAGACGAGCGCCATTGTCGTGGCTCAGGGCATTGTTGGGTTTGGGCCTTTTTCGCTTTGCCGCACGGATTTGGGTCAAGATTTTCATTACTTCAGGAGAGGAAAAAGTGAGTGAGAGAGAGAGAGAGAGAGAGAGAGAGAGAGAGAGAGAGAGAGAGAGAGAGAGAGAGAGAGAGAGAGAGAGAGAGAGAGAGAGAGAGAGAGAGAGAGAGACGCGACGTCTCCAGTTCCTTTATTATTGCGTTGGCCTATTCGAAAAACCATTTTGTTTTCGCACCCCTCCTTCCGCCTTTCTTTTGCGCCGTTTGGCCGCACAAGAAACGAAAGGAGGAGAGAGCCTCTCTCAAAAGGTGATTTTCATCATGGCGGCCTGAAGGGATGAGGACGAGAGAACTCTGGACTCATCAGCCGCGGGCGCCCAGGGCGGCCAGGCGTTGCACGGACGTCGGTCTGGGCCGTGGCTCGTGGGCATCCCGTACGACCCGTACGACGACCTCACAAGTCAGCTGTCACTGCAGCCGCCTGCAGCACTGCAGCCAGCGCTCGCTCAGGCTGGCGCCTGGCGCCAGCCGACACCTTGTGGCTACACCTCCCCCGGCCACCACCGCATCAGGGCCAGGAGAGCGGGATTATTTAAAATTTATAAGAATGAAGTTTTGCACCCGGTCTCCGCTGGTCTCCGCCCGCCCCGCCCCGGTTAGCTGGCTAGCGCGCTCTGGCTTAGTGCTTATATTTTTAATGTCTCGAAGGCGAGCTTACGCTCATAATACCCTGAAGTTGCTGGCCGTGAGAGCGAGAGAGAGATGGAAGGAAAGAGGAGCAAGAAGGAGGAGGGAATGGGGGGGGGGGGAGTCTGCGGTGAGGAGGAGGCAAGGAGAAGGAGTCCGAGCAAGGCGCCACGAGATCCATTAAAAATAAACGAGGACTGTATTTTTTCGCCGCGCGTGCTTTTGTCCTTTTTATGCAAGATGGCGCCGCGCCCGGCTCGGCTCGGTTCGGCCTCGTCGGGGAGCGGCCGCGGCCCGGCCGGACACAGCGCGCCGCGATTGACAGCGCGTACAATTTAATTCTCTCTCATTGACGCCCGAGGCGCGGCGGCGCACCCAAAAAAGGAGTGGGGTGGCGCAGATTTTCTTCCTTCATTCTTTTTCGAAAAATTATCGACGCCTTGTGATTTGCGTGCAAAGTGTGAGAGCGAGAGAGAGAGAGAGAGAGAGAGAGAGAGAGAGAGAGAGAGAGAGAGAGAGAGAGAGAGAGAGAGAGAGAGAGAGAGAGAGAGAGAGAGAGAGAGAGAGAGAGAGAGAGAGAGAGAGAGAGAGAGAGAGAGAGAGAGAGAGAGAGAGAGAGAGAGAGAGAGAGAGAGAGAGAGAGAGAGAGAGAGAGAGAGAGAGAGAGAGAGAGAGAGAGAGAGAGAGAGAGAGAGAGAGAGAGAGAGAGAGAGAGAGAGAGAGAGAGAGAGAGAGAGAGAGAATGTGGGCGGCGTTCGCGGCGGCCTTTGGTAGGGCTTGCATTATGTGTGCAGACAGCAGCAGACGCCCTCCCCCGCCCCGCCTCCCCTCCGACTCCTTCACTTGGCAACACTGAGGAAAGCCGTCGTCACTTCTCGGCTTTCAGGACGACGGCGACAACGCGGCCTGCTTCGGCTCCTTGGGCGCGGCAGCAGGCGGCGGCAGGCGGCGGCAGGCGAGGCCACCCCGCGTGCCCTGCCTGCCTTTGCGTATCGACTGGCGCCTGTCAATAGGGCGCTCTGCCGTGCCCTGCCGCGCCCTGCCGCGCCCTGCCGCGCCCTGCCGCGCCCTGCCGCGCCCTGCCGCGCCCTGCCGCGCCCTGCCGCGCCCTGCCGCGCCCTGCCGCTGCCAAGCCGCCGAGGTTTGCGACGCCCGCGGGCGGGGCGGAGGGGCCGCCCTGCCTCTCATTATTATTCTTTCTTTCATTTTCCTCGTCAGCCATATTCTTAGGCCATAATGAAAGAAAAGGCAAAAAGGCTCGCAGGCAGCAGCAGCAGCAGCGGCGGCGGCGGCAGTGGGGGCCTTCAGAGCGCGTAGCACTTAGCGCGGGGGTGTCTATATTCTTCCATTAAAATTGTTGCCTGCCCGAGCAGTGCATAAAAGTTTTTAATGGGCAACGGAAATTATGTCGCTGTTTACAACAAAGCGCGCGAAAAGGGGCGTGGGGGTAGAAAGACGAGAGAGAGAGAGAGAGAGAGAGAGAGAGAGAGAGAGAGAGAGAGAGAGAGAGAGAGAGAGAGAGAGAGAGAGAGAGAGAGAGAGAGAGAGAGAGAGAGAGAGAGAGAGGAGGGAGAGGGAGAGAGAGACAGAGACAGAGACAGACAGAGACAGAGAGAGACAGAGAGAGAAGAGAAAGAGAAAGAGAGAGAGAGAGGGGGGGGGGCGTACGCGCCTAAACACACTAGTCGAGGGCTCGCGACTGTACGGCGAATGAATTCCGAAGGCGCGAATTTCACTGCGACCACTTGGTGGCGGCTGAGGAACACGTCATTGGTGCACTATATGCCTGCTCTTGATATAATAGACTACTGAAAAAAGTTCTCGTGTGGCGGTACAGGCGCGTCCGAATACAATGGCGACGCCGAACGCCTGTGAATGCCAGGGTAGGCCAGCCCGCCGAACCCGCGCGTGAGCAGAAGTGGTGGTTGCCTACCCAGGAGGCGCCATTTGCACGCAGGTTTGCCAGAAATAATTTCCCCTCACGCTAGCTCGCCGGTGGGCGAGCACTGCATGGAATTACGTACGGGGCCGTGCTAGCAGTCTCACACGAAAGGAACGAGTGCGCGACAGGAGACAGAGACAGAGAGAGAGAGAGGAGAGAGAGAGAGAGAGAGAGAGAGAGAGAGAGAGAGAGAGAGAGAGAGAGAGAGAGAGAGAGAGAGAGAGAGAGAGAGAGAGAGAGAGAGAAAAGGGGGAATAAGCGAGAGGAGACCCGGCTGAGAGATGTAGGGAGGGGGGGGGCACTCCCCACGTCATGCGGGTGGCCGTCCACGAGGGGCAGTTGGGTGCCGCCCGCAGCATACTAAGCGGGCCGCCTACCCTCCAGGGGTAATTCCAAGCCAGATGAGACAGGATGAGACACTTCCGGGGAAGGGAAGGGAAGGGGAGGGGGCGGCACCGGCAGAGTGTTGCGGTTCACGCAGAGATGAGCCCTTCACGCGTGAGATGAGCCCTTGGACCTGGAGTAGGTGAGAGGCCTTAGAGCGAGCTGTGGTCACGACGAGCCCCGGGAGCAGAGGACCCACTCCCACTCCCCCTCTTCTTCCTCTCATGCACACTCGCACGCGCGCATGGAGTCAGGGACGAGTGGGAAACAACTTGTGTTTCTGTCGATATCGACGGCGCCGAATTTGTTTCTCGATGGCGTCTTCGTAAATTTCCGCGTGCGGCACGACGGGCACGGCGCCTCCGTAGGAGCCAGCAGCCCCCGCAGCCCCTACCCGGGCCCCGCCCGGGGCTCACTGCCCTGTTTAAAACACGCTGCTCAATGGCCATTATTTATGACTCGCTGTTTGGCCCAGGCTTTTTGCCGGCTCGGCTCGACGCAGCAGCAGCAGCAGCAGCAGCAGCAGCAGCAGGAGAAACATTTCAATAATTTCCTCCACACTTAATGAGAAGCGCTCGACTGTAAATATTACAGCGCGAAGGCCGGGGAGGAGCGAATTTCCGTCCGCTGATGCAGTGCCGGGCCACGCCACCACCCGGCCCGGCCCGGCCCACGCGCCGAGCCCATATTATTCCGACTCTAGACGGGACGGTTCCATGCATATTAATTAGGCCAGCGCGCCCTTATTTTGAATTTCCCGCGCGCTTTCTCTCGGCGCCTTCGCCACTTTGTACCGTTCAGGGAGGCAGCCGGCGCATCCCCGTGTTAAATGGGCGATTTCCTCTCCGGACCGAACGGCGCGGCTAAACGAAAGAAGGAAACGGAGAACGGATAGCCGGGAGGAGAAGTGAGGGCGACGAAAACCACGAGGAGAGGAGAAGACAAACCAGAAGGGGGAGAGAAAATGGCAGCCGTCCAATGGATGGCGCCCGGGTCCCCCACGCCAGGCCAGGCCATACCCTCATCAAGACAATGCCAGCCTCACTAATTAAAGCAGTGGGCCCCAGCCCAGCCCAGCCCAGTACTGCCGGCCCTGGCCGGGGCCCGCTCTCCGCCACGCCCAGCTCGCTCGCTCTGATTGGTGGCTGAGCCCACAACTCTCTCCCTCTCTCCCTCTCACTCTTTTGTTTTACTTGTGCTGGTCGGCGCCGCCATCGCCTTGCCGCTGATGAGTGCCCCCTCCTACGCCCCCCCCCTCTCTCTCTCTCTCTCTTGCCCGTTCCCACACGTAACCCCCTCCCGTTCCCAGCCGGCCGCTCACAGCAGTGGACTTCCACTCCCAAGCCGGACTGCCGACAAGCCTGATTGCTGGTTTTGTGCGGTAGGCCTGGGTGCTTCCTTGTCCATATGTCAACTACCCGTTGCAATTTTTTTTTTTTTGCTTTTTTTTTCGCTTTTTTAGTGAGGGTGTTTTCTTTAGGCAGCCACTTTGAATTGCTTTTTACAAGCGTTAGGTTAGGTTATTTTGCAAAGGTTAATATAAAAGGTTAATGTTTGTTAATTTTTCTTTGTTTCCTTGGCTCTTTTTTTTCGTCCATTTATTGTGCGTACTGTACCCCGTACACAAACTGGCAGACAAAATCAAAATACATCCCCGTTTCTCATACGCATGTTCGGGGTGTTCTTGGTCTGTAAGTTTCACTCTGTCTTCGAGCTGCTGTTGCGGATAGCATCATCGTCCACTCCACTGCCACGGCTGGACCACGGGGGCATAGAGGCCAGGCCTGAACGGCGTGGCCAACTGTCTTTACGAACATCGCACTGCAAGGGGGGGGGGGGGGGCAGAAAGAAAGAAAGCGCTCCAGAAACGAAACGAAGAAAAATTGAGGGCGTAAGCACTAAAGCATCGCTGGCGTTGGAGATGGCGAATCGCAGAAGAAAAGGAGGCAAGGTAGACAGCTGAAGGGGAGGGAGGGAGAGGGATGGCTAACCGTGTGATGAGGAGCCGGTGGGGCCCGGCGGAGCCCGGCGGAGCCCGGCGGAGCCCGGCGGAGCCAGTGGGGGAGGTTTGACCGTTTCATATAGCGTGTCCAGCGAAACACCTCAAGCCAATTTCTCCCCGCTCCCCTCTCCTTTTTGCGCGTCCGCGCCCGCGCGCCCCTTCTCGCTTACTCATCTGTCTTCTGGGCAACGCCAGGCAGCGCCGCCGCTCCGTGAGTTGAAAGAATAAAATAAGAAGAAGAAGAAGAAGAAGAAGAAGAAGGGGAAAGAAATAAAGAAGGTAGTACAGAGCAAGGGCGGGAGGGGCTGCCTCGGTGGGACCAAGCACGGGGCCCAGGAAAACATCGAAACATGAAAATAAAGTTTGCAGAAAGAAACAATTCTGGAAATATCCCCGACATGAGGAGGGAGAGAGGAGCGAGGTGGACAAGCCGCGGGTTGTCGCGGTGGCCGCGCTGCCTTTGTGCGGCCGCGGCCTCATTCGGCTGCCCCGCCGCCCCGCTGCCCCGCCGCCCCGCCGCCCCGCCGCCCCGCCGCCCCGCCGCCCCGCCGCCCCGCCGCCCCGCTGCCCCGCCGCCCCGCCGCCCCGCCGCCCCGCCGCCCCGCCGGCTCGCGAGTCGGCTTTAGGCCCGGCGGCCGCCCGGCCCGGCCCCGGCTGTAGGCTGCGGGGACCGTGGGGACCAGAGGGGGTCGGCCCGACCCCGATCGGCCCGTTTGTCCCATCAGGGACGCCGCCGCCTTCGCGTCGCCTCGCGTCGCCTCGCCCCTCAAACGAACGGGATCGAATTGATTGATGTGTGAAGACACGTAAAGGCGCGCGGCGGCGCTGATTGGCTGCTCAGGCTCCAGCAGCCCTCTCCAGCCAGCTCCAGCAGCCCGCTCCAGTAGCCTGGGCCTGGCCACCAGCCCTCCCACAGCACAGCTCAGGAGGCGTGGACGCCGTGTGGGTAGGCAACCCATTGTGCGGCGGAGAGTTCACCGGTGCAGACACCGCAGGCGCTGGCCTGGCATGGCACACGCGTACCCACGTCCTCACGCAAGCACTCGACAAAATTGTCAAATAGATTTGAAAAATAAAAATGAAACTTAAGATTCTATTGATTAAAACGCAAAAAGATAAAAATAGCAGAAAGTGGTCGAAATCGCAATTACGTTTCCATTGGGGCCGGTCGCTGAACGTCGGAGACTGAATGGACCGCGTGCCGGCATTCCAGGCCAAAGACTGCAGAGGCCGCAAGCCCCCAATCACGCAGTTTTATTCCGAAAACAATGAATACATAAAGCGGGGGAGGGAGGCGCAGCGGCAGCAGCGGCAGCAGCAGTGGCGCCTTCGGGCCCTTCATCAAACAAGAACACAAAAGAATTCCCGCCGCAGTCAGCGAAAGCATTTCGGCCGCGAGGCGGCGGGGTACTCGGCTCCGGAGCCTTAATTAAACATTCACAGACAATGAGGCCCCCCCTCTCTCTCCCGGCTGCACTGCGGATCAATGAAGTCCCCCCCCCCTCCCACTTTCTCTCCCCCCCCCCTCTCTCTCTCTCTCTCTCTCCCTTTCCCTTCGCGACGCCTCGCCATTGGCCGGCGCCGCGGCAACGCAATTACATTTCTAATTAAGCCAGAGGGAAAGGGAGGCTAGCAGGGGAAGGGGGAAAGGGGACGCCGAGCACCAGGATTGGTCTGCGGGCAGGGCGACCTTCGCTTTTAATTACAAACCGCGCGCCGCCATTGGCCGCGGCGCCGAGCGCGGGGCTTGACACGCCGGAAGGGCGGCGGGGGGGGGGGGGGGGCTCCGGGAGAGGGGGCCACGGCCGCCGGGGCTTGGCAAGGGGCCCCACCACTCGACTTCAGCAGGGCCGACTCACAGAAGAAATCGAAACAACACCGCATCTCCACGTGAGAGGTGGCAGGAAAGGAAACAGCTACTCGACATAATCACTTTTTGGTGGTAGGAAGGTTCTGGCCGGTACCGCTGCCCGAGAACACGGGAATAGTAGAAATAAGCCATGACGAGAGAGGGGGTGCGGACCGGTGCGGACAGCCCGGTAACAACGGAGGTCAGGAGGGGAGGGGGAGGGGAGGGGGTTTAATTAAAATACGTGCGGAGTTAGCACTGCGCGGGAGGGAGGGGGGGGGGGCTCTGGCCAATGAGCGACCGGGACAAGTTGAGATTAAAAAATAGGAGAGAGCGAGAGAGAGGGAGAGAGAGAGAGAGAGAGAGAGAGAGAGAGAGAGAGAGAGAGAGAGAGAGAGAGAGAGAGAGAGAGAGAGAGAGAGAGAGAGGAAGGACAGAAAGGGGAGGTGGGGCGATGAAGGGCTGTGCTGTGTGCGCGCGCGCGCACGCGGGAGACAGAGAGAGACGGTCGCAGAGCGAAAACTAATTTGGCCGCCCCTTTTTGTGACCCTTTCTCTCCCCCGCCCCCTTCCGCCCCTCGCTTCTAATTTTCTTCGCGCGCCCTTTGTGGCTCGTAGCGCTTTTGCAGCACAAAGCCGCGTGGCGGTAGCGGGGTGGGAGGGGGGGGGGGGCGAGGCCGGGCTGCTACCAGCAGAATTAAATATGATTTAGGCCCGGGATAACAATTGCGGCAGTAATTAGGCTGGCGCGGGGCCAGCTCCGGCATGGCGCCCCCTGCAGACCGCTCCGGGGCCCCGCCAGCGCAAGCGGCAGCCATCATGGCGCCCCAGCCCGGCGTGATTGCGGGGGAGGGTGGGAGGTAGAGCAGAGAGCCCGGCAGAGCTCGGCTCCAAACCCCACTGCAGAGGGATCACAATCATCGCCAACACCTCTCCGCCCAGGTTAATGCCGCGAGCACAAACAGCGCCCGCTGGGTAGGCAACCACGACTGCTGCATGCACGCGAGTCGTGCGGGATGGCCTACCCTGGCATTCGCAGGCGCTCGGCGTCGTCGCCGTTCGCGGTCGGACGCCGTAGTTAAATGGTCGAAGTGAAATGTAACAGCATTTTGGGTGCGGCGAAGAGTTGAACCCGCGGCCAGAAGCGCGGGTAACTTTTACCGCGCAGCTACGTCACCCAATTTATTTTCTCCGAATGAAAAAAAAGGTCTCATCCCCACTGCCATCAGCGAACCGCCCCGTTGTGAGCGGGAGAAGGGCTAAAGTGCTCAACACACCTGTACTCTGCACGGCCGTGCGTGACGTGAGTGCTCAATGACAGACGCGCGCGCGCGCGCACACACACACACACACACACACACACACACACACACACACACACACACACGGCCTCATTTTCCTCGGCACCCCCGTGTGCCACACCGCACCCCGTGTGCACTTCTCCGCGTCCCTCTCCCATCAGCTCTCATTTTCGCAGTGTGCGGGAGAAGTGGACGATTGCGCGCAATTTCCTGCCCGTTCTTTCTTTTATTTTCCCCACGCCTTCTGTCTGTCCGTCTTTCTCTGTCTCTCCTCCTGCTCCTCTTTCCTCGCGCTCTCTGTCCCTCCCTGAGGGGCTCTATAAGATTTGCCGGTGCGAGCGGCGAGACGAGAGCCGTCAGCAGCTATAGCGAGTACGTAGTGGTGCAGTGCCTGCCGATGAGCTGGTCGATTGGTCCCAGGAGGGGCGGGGCGGGGGCGGGGCGGGGACGGGACGGGCCTAAGTGCCGAGGGCTCCGGCTCCAGCCGATGAGGCGGACCGATACTGTGCATGCACAGCAGTGCACAGCAGTGCACAGCAGTAGTCCTGCACCCCGACCATTTCCCCGGCTGCTGCACTCTGTGCTGAATGCGGAGAGGTATTTCCGAGGGCCGGCATCGTGTGGGCGTCATCAACGGGGCGGGGCGGGCGGGGCGGGCGGGGCGGGCGGGGCGGGGGGGCCGGCGGGGCGGGCGGGGCGGGCGGGGCCGGCGGGGCGGGCCGCTGCCAGGGTCCCCTCTGGTCCCCTCCATAAGCCCTTGACGCCGCGCAGCCGGGGCTCAAGGCTCAAGCCCATCGACCGGCCGGCCGCCATGCTGTGTGCGGCGCCAGTAATTAAAGCAGCCAGTCATTGTGCCGCACGTCGCGGCCATGTTGTGCGCGGCGCCATAGCGACCATAGTCTGCAGGGCCCCAGGCAGCGCAAACCAGGCAACGAACCCCACTCATTCCCTGGTGGAACAAGGCAGAACAGGGTTGGAACAAGGCAGAACAGGGCTGGAACAAGGCAGAACAGGGCTGGAACAAGGCAGAACAGGGTTGGAACAAGGCAGAAAAAGGTAGCATAGGGTGGAGTCAGGCAGAACAAGGTGGGATAAAGCAGAAGCAAGGCGGAACAAGGTAAGAAAAATGTAGGGCAGAATGAGTCAAGAAAAGAGGTAGTACGGGGCAGAACAAGGTTACAACAAGGCTGAACAATATAGAACAAGAAACTATTTTCACATTGACACGATGCCTAGAGGCTCATCCAAATGAAAATATGGATGCTGTATTCATTTTCTGTCCTCGCAATTTCTCTCTGTCTCTCTCTATCCTCCATATTCACATGAAATTAGCGAGTCTGGTGGCGTGGAGGCGCACGACTGTCTCTCTCTCTCTCTCTCTCGCACTGGCAGGGAGGACGGCGGCGGGGATCACTTCAGCTCCGCTGGTCCGAAACCTCAAAGGGCCGAGCGGCGTACAAAAAAAGTACAAATATAAGGCTCTCATCTTTTATTTATTTGTTCCAAGTTTTGAGTGAAAGAGTACAAAGACCCCATTAGGGCCACGAGGACGCCGCGGGTTTTTCGTACCGCGGGGCGGGCAGCGCCGGCAGCGTCTTCTCTGCGCCGGCGGAGCTCCGCGAGGCGAGCAGTAAAATGTAAAATGCATTACACGAGAGCCCGGGACACATTAGCGAGGAAAACAGAGAAGGGAAAAGGGAGAGAGAGAGAGAGAGAGAGAGAGAGAGAGAGAGAGAGAGAGAGAGAGAGAGAGAGAGAGAGAGAGAGAGAGAGAGAGAGAGAGAGAGAGAGAGAGAGAGAGAGGATGGAATTAGGACTGCGACATTAAGGAGCGCCATGCACGGCGCGGCGATAAGGATTAGGGGTCCTGCCGGGTCCTGCTGGCGCTCCGGAGGGCCTTCGGCTCCTTATCAGAACGATGCGGCAAACGAACTGCTCCGCCTCGAGCGCCCCCTTCCGATTGAGTTGGATTTTCTCTTCTCTCTCTCTCTCTCTCTCTCTCTCTCTCTCTCTCTCTCTCTCTCTCTCTCTCTCTCTCTCTCTCTCTCTCTCTCTCTCTCTCTCTCTCCTAAAACAAATTTGCAGGGAGGCGAAGATGAGTCGGCGGCAGAGCCGCTGGAAAAGAGAACGAGAGAGACTCCTTGTCGCGTCGGCCGGGCAGGTGCCGGGTCTGTTGGGGGGTCAGGCGTCAGGCCCCCGCGGCCCGCTCCGCTTCTTGAGCCGCGAGCCGCGCGGATTTGAAACCTATTTCGTTAATTTCGACGAAAATGCGAGCTCCGCTGAACTAGGATTTGGAGAGAACGCCTCCGGCGGCCCCCCGGCACCGAGGCGCCGTCTCTGCTGCTGCTGCGGCGGCGGTGCGGTGGCGGCGGTGGTGCCGCCGAGTGCTTTGAGCGGCTGGACGACAATTTGAGAGGGGCACGACACGGGCGGCACGGCTACGGCCCCGGCCTGCTGCAAAAGGAAAGGAAAGGGGAGTAATGAAGCAAAGAAATGAAAAGATGGTATAAATTAAGCACGAGGCAGGAAAGGGAAGGCGAGGGAAAAGAGGAGGTGGATGAAGGCCGGAAAAATAAACACAACTCTCAATTACCGTTTCTCCTCATTTTCTTATTCGCGTTTTGCAGCGCGGGCGTTCTTAATGCTCCGCGCATTCCGCAGCATCCCGATCCCGCACATCGCCTTCCCCAAACCTTGCCCCTTTCCCTACATTCGCGAGTCCTCTCTCTCTCTCTCTCTCTCTCTCTCTCTCTCTCTCTCTCTCTCTCTCTCTCTCTCTCTCTCTCTCTCTCTCTCTCTCTCTCTCTCTCTCTCTCTCTCTCTCGTGCACATTTTTTCTGCGGACCCCCTCCTTGTCGCACATTGTCTCGCAGTCTGTGAGAGTAAATTAGATTCCTTTTCTCATTATGGCCCCTATTTCTCTCCTCCTCCCTCTCCACCTCCTTCTTCCGTCTTTCCTAGCAGCCCCTCGCCCTGCCCGCTGCTCCGCGCGCTGCAAGCTTTAATTTGCATTTTCCCTCATTTTTCTTCCAGTGCTCCGTAAAGCTATGCAAATTCTCGGCATATATTTGCGAGCGCGTAGAAGAGGACACTCACTCCGCGCGGCGACGACGCCTCTGCCGCGCCGCCCCCGGCCGCCCCCTCCGCCCCCGGCCTCGCTGCCATTGGCGGTGAGGGAATGAGTCAAGGCTCTGCTTACTTATCGCGGAGCAGGGACTTCAATCAATTGCGTAAACATATTTTAAATCCTGCCCTTCTATCTCTCCGCCGAGGCACTGGCCGAGGCGCCAGGCCTGTCGCAGGAGCCCCCTGGCCAAACCCGCTCCGGTTCCTTTTCACATAAATGAGCTCGTTTCGGGCGGGGAGAGCGCCGGGGGTGCTCTGAGGCCCCGGTGTCCAAGTTAACGATTAGTTCCGAACGGGGGGAGGGCGGGGTTCTGAGCCCCCCACAGTCAGTGTATCCCGTGGCGGTCTCGTCACCCCAGTGAGGACTCTTCCTAAGCCCTTCTGATTGCGTCGACCGTCGACGTCCTTGAGGGCGACCGCGAAACCATTTTGCTCAAGTAATTAAGCTAGGGCGTCCGGGACCAAGGGCCGCGAAGCGGAGAGCAAGGGACCCCGCCCCCGTGGTCGTGCCGCGGCGTGTCCGCGCCGTGCCCAGCGCGGCATGGCGGCGCCGGCGCCCGGGTCCCCGCCGCTATCCGCGCCATTTTGCTCGAGTAATTAAGCGCGAGCCGCTCATCAAGAGATGGGGGTGGGGGTGTGCGAGCAGGCCGGGCCGCCCATTGGCGGAGAGCGGCACCCTTCACCCTCGGCCGCCCCCAGCCGCCCCCGGCCGCCCCCGACGTCGCCGCTGTTGTGTTTGTCCCCGCCACCTCGCCCCCTTTCTCTCACTGGCAGAGAGAGAGAGAGAGTGAGAGAGAGTGTGGAGACGGGCGCGGCGCGGAACGGCCGGGCGAATGGCGGATGGCCTCGGACAGGGGAAGCGAACGGAAGGGGAGACTTGTGCACAGCAGAGCCTACAGAGCTGCCATGTCTGCGACACACGCCGCCGCGCAAAGCAGCAATGATGAGATCGTGGTTGGGGGGTTCATCGAACTGCGCCGTGCGTGCCGACAGTGTAGTCCGAGACACAGCCCGGCCCGGGGTGTGTCCTTGGCGTCGGCGTCCGGGCTCGAGTGCCGCCGCTATGACGGGCCGCACTTCTTCATCCGGCCCACGACGTTTCATTCGTCTCTGTGAATTATTTGCCGCCTTCGCATGGTCCGAGAATATCTCCTTGTCCTCGCAGCGCACGGCCTCTTGGCACGGGCTGGACACTGAGCTGCCGGCCCCAGCCCACACGGCTGATGTATTAAAACACAGCCACTCGCCAGCCGCACCCTTAATTCTTCATTAAACTTTCAAACTCGGACGCATTATATTCGCGCAGCGCGGCGCGAAACCTGCCGAATTATACGATAGGGACGCGGCAGCAGCGCCGCAGAAGCCAACTCCAGAAGCACCCCCAACCCCCCGCGCGCCGCTAACTTGCTCCCCTCCCGCGCTCATATGTGCGCTCCCTCCCCTCCCTACGGCCCAGTGTGTTTTCGCAGTTTGCGCCAAGATGGAAGTCAGCAGGTACAGCCGAGCACAGCTGTCTCCCCATTCCATTATTATTTTTTAATCTGGCGCCCGCAGCAGCCCGCAGCCCGCAGGAGTAGCCCTCGGGCCGGGGCTTGGCAGGGACGGGACGGGACGGGACGGGACGGGACGGGACGAGACCTTGTGTTGGCTTTTGGCTGGGGGCGGTACGGTGCGGGGAGTTTACCTTTAGCCTGCAGTCACCGCCACCCATCGCCGCCACCCCCAGCTAAGGACGCCCACGCGGCCCCGCCGCCCCCGCCGCCCCCGCAGCCCCCGCCGCCCCCGCAGCCCCCGCAGCCCCCGCACCTCTCGGAGCACCTCACCTCTAATCCCCAGCCCGTCCCGGTCACCCTCCTCCTCCTCGCTCATCCCACCCTGTAACCCCTTTCTTCTCTCCCTCTCTCTCTCACTCTTCCGTCCTACTCTGTTTCGCTCTCTCTCTCTCTCTCTCTCTCTCTCTCTTGCACGCAATCTCACCTTTTCTTTCACCTTCTCTTCTTTCGCGTTCATAAAACTCCTTCCCATCTAATCTAACTGCGAAAAATTATCATACTAGCAGAACCTAAGCAGAATAAGGGAAAAGCGAATTTATATTTTGCGTGTCCCACCCACCCACTTTCAACAAGTAAGGTCGAGTGAAGTTGTCGAAAGGTATTGCCTCCACGGGGCTGGTTCGCCGCCTAAATATCTACTGCAAACCGACTACCTCTCCTTTCCCAGTTTACTGATTCTCTTTCACTCATTCCCCCCTCTTCCTTTTTCTCAATTTTTTTTTCCTTTTTCACAGGCAGCGTTGCCAACAGTTGCCCATTAAAAACGATCGATAATTCGCCATCGATCTATCAGCAAAGAGTTACACGATCGGTCGGGAGCAGCGAGGCGTTCGCCGCTGCGGGGCTGGCGGGTGAGGGGGGTGAGGCCGTCAGGGAGAGGAGGAGGGGGGTCTCCTAGAGCGCGCGCCGCGACCCTCAACTTCAGACGGATCTTATAACGCGCGCACCCTTTTTTTGTGACAGGGGTCGACTCACGGTTTGAGAGATGAGGGGAGGGGAGGGGTGGGGGTGCAGGACGCGGCGGGACGGAGGGGTAGCTTGGGGGAAAAACATTATTTCACAGAACAGCGCTGCGCTCTGTGCTCGCGAAAAAGCTGCATCAGTGTTGGTTTGCGTTCCTATATGCCAGCAGCAGAGGCAGAGGAGTCGCAGAAACCGCAGGAGCCGCAGGAGCCGCAGGAGCCGCAGGAGCTGCAGGAGCTGCAGGAGCTGCAGGAGCCGCAGGAGCTGCAGGAGCTGCAGGAGCTGCAGGAGCCGCAGGAGCCGCAGGAGCCGCAGGAGCTGCAGGAGCTGCAGGAGCCGCAGGAGCCGCAGGAGCCGCAGGAGCCGCAGGAGCCGCAGAAGCTGCAGGAGCCGCAGGAACCGCAGGAGCTGCAGGAGCCTCAGAAACCGCGCGCGCATCGCGAAATTTTTAAGAATTGCACCGCCGCCGCCGCCTTACTTGCAGAAAGCGGCGCTGCCAAATCTGGGTGCGGAGTGGACTGGAGGGTGGAACAGTGCGCTACATCTATCAAGCGTCTTTCCATCCGACTCGTTCTCGCGTCATTTCCTTGCGGTTGCGATGTCAGGAATTAGACAACTTGCGCGGCAGCACTGATGAGAGTTACCGATTTTGTTTGCAGATAACGACGGGAATACGTAAAATGAGACGAGGAGCGGCGCAAGCACGGCGGCCGGGTCTGCGGTACGACTCGGTGTGCACAAACCTGGAGCGATACACAATACGATCTCCAGACATTTCCCGCGGCATTATTCTCTGCACGCCAGCAGCCCAGCCCAGGCCAGGCTGCCCAGGCGGTGCATAGCGCATGGCTGCCGCGCCGCCGCGCCTGCTCCGGCCGTGTCAAGTTTCAGGGAGACCAAATCGGCAAAGTCGGCGAATAAAAAGTTAGCCATCGCGAAAGGCTTGGCGTGGCGTTGGCGTGGCGGCGTGCGGCGCCAGGGCTGAGCAGAGCCCGGCAGAGCCCTCGCCGAGGCGATACCGTCGCTTCTAATGTGTTTCAAAATACTTTCCCATCCCGTCCCTCCCTTTGCGCCGCTATCCGTCCTTTCCGCCCTTCCTTTTCTTCCTCCTTCTTCACCCTTTCCAGCCTCACATGCCCCCCCCCCCCTTCTCGTGCTCTCTCTCGCACACACATGCACGGTCCATGCGCGCGCATGCTCGCACTCGCTCGCACACACGCGCGCTCGGCGCAGTGTACTTTTTTACTTCATCAAAACCCAAATCCAATCGGGTCCCCTGATCCGGCGCTGCCACCCACCCGCCCCGCCGCCCGCCCCCGCCTGCTCAAGTCCACCCCCCCCCCCCCGGACTACCCCTCCCTGCCTCCGCGTCCCTTCTCCTTCACTCGACTATAAACGAAGCCTCCATCCCAGCCTCGAGGCGTCAACTCTGCGGCTCTGATCAATATTCGATTTTTGAAATAAGCCTTAACTATATCTATATATGTACACGTGTCTCCCTCGCGCGCCGAGAAGACCATATATCTCTCCCTCGCACCTCTTTTCTTCTTTCTCTCCTCTCCGTCCCTCTCGCGCGCGAGCTCATATGCGCCCTTCTCTTTCCTTTCGAGTAAGGACGGAGTCGGAAGGGGAGGGGGATATCTCGCGCGCGACCCCGAAAGCGGAGGGGAGGAGGGGGCGGGGGGATGAGGTAAAAGAAGGAGTAGGTGTGTGTGTGTGTGTGTGTGTGTGGCGGAGGTGGAGGAATTAGGATGGGGTGGGATGGGTGTGTGGGAGTACAGAGTGCTGGCGCCCCCTCCGCCAGCCTGAGGCCCACCCGGCCCACCCCTTCCAGCCTAGCTAGCCCGCCTCGCCTCGCCTCTTTCGCGACTCATGTGTGTACGGTATTCATATTTTACGGCGCAAAATTGCTATCTTATTCCTGGAAGCGAGGCAAGGCGAGCGCGCCGAGCGAAGCAAGGCAAGCGTTTGGGGCTCGGCTCGGCTCGGCTCGGCTCCACTCGGCTCGGCTCCGCTTGGCCCGGCTCAGCACTCGGCTCGGCGGCAACGCGGCGCGGCGAGATACGCGGCCGGAACAAAGGCAAGCTCCGGGGCGCATTTGTTCCGATCGCAGCTGTTTGTGAGAGGCGCGTAGCTGCGCGTGGCCGGGCAGTTATCTGTGTGCACGTGTGCGTGCGTGCGTGTGTGTGTGTGCGTGTGTGTACCGCCAGGCTTGGCTTGTGCCGGGCACGCCTCGTACATGTGAGCATCGCCTACCTGGCAGGGGCCTCGTAGGCAGCCCGCTCGGCCGCGGCGTCCGCCTTCAGTCAGATGTTGCCTACCCGCCCAGGGGCTCGGGCAGGAGCGCCATGGGAGTTGGGGAGGTCAGCTGTTGGGTCCCCAGGGGACGCCACGACCACGCCGGCCGATGCGGTCTAGAACATGGCTGTGCGGACACCGGTGTCGTGATTAGCTCTGTTAAAATGCGAACAGGGCCAGGAATAGGTCCGGGCGGACAGCCTCACAAGGCACAGAGGCCAGCAGCTTTGAGGCGCTGATTTCCCAATGCTGCGGAAGTCACAGGGAGGGTATGAAACAAATGAAACAAAGAGTCGAAGCTGGTGGGGGAGGAGGAGGAATCGGGCAGAAATGAGAAAGGGGAAAGACACAGTCCGTCTGAGCGCGCGCTGGAGGGCCGGGACGAGGCCGGGACCGCCAGGAGGGTTCGCGAGTCCGCCGCCGCGCGGCAGCACCGACTAGCCCCCGCAGGGAAATAAAAGGGGAAAAAAAGTCGGGGGAAGATAAAAAGAGTCTAATAAGAGAGTATAAGGGGAGGCGGGCGACAGCGTCTAGCAGGGGATGGCTTGCAAGCGCCACCTCCGGCAGTTAGCAACGAATGGGTAAAGCAACTGTGGCAGTGCGTCGTTTTCCGATCATGAAAAAACAAAATTAGAAAAAGTTACTGGTTTCGTGATTAATTTTTTTCCCGGTTCGTTGACCGCTGCTATTCTGTTTTCCGCCTTTGTTTTTCCTTTCCGAGCCTCTTATTCTTCCAACTTGTCTGAAGCACGTACGGAGCAAAGGGTTGAAGTCCCCCCCCCCCCCCCGCCTCCCTTACCCGGCCCCTCACTACTACTTGGAGTGCCGGAAATAAATTTGGGGCGTCGCGCAGTGCGTCAGGAGCAGTTTGGCTGAGCCGCACCACGCCGTGTGCCGGGCACCGGAGACATGTCACAGCCACTGAGTGTTGCTGCTGATCTCATTGCCCTGGAAAAGTAAAGAGCGAGGCCTCGTCTTCCACTCCATGCCACGGCCGCACCGCGTCAAGGGGGGGTCGTCCAGCAACGCCTTGATGGCGGAGCAGCGCGAAATACACGGGACACTCTGGGCGTGCGCACAAGTCAATGCAGCAGCCTGGACCACTACACCAGCAGACGCAGCAGCCGCAGCAGCCCGCACAGAACGGACGAGGTCGGCCAGCTGGTGGCAGGTAGAAATGAGGGGAGGCGGAATTAAGATTAACATTTAGGCAAAGTCACTGCAGGTGTCCCATTTTAACATGGAAAAATAAAAAATATCCGACGAGGTCGCTGGAGGGCTGGGCTGCGCCGGGGTCCATGCCCGGGGCCTCGCTCTGCCCGCCCGGCCCGGCTCTGCGCCCCTCGAGGAAACGAGCTCATCCACTCCCCGACACCTCTAAGGCCACTGCCGCCGCCCCGCCCCGCCCCGCCCCGCCCGCCTCGACTCGCTACGCTACGCGGCGCCTTCATTTGAATTTTTAATGAGTTAATTAGCGTCCGTAATCAATCCCGCTGCCGCTGTGCCGTGAGCAGGGCGGGGAAGGGAGGCGGGGACGGGAGGGAGTGAGAGAGACAGAGCGGCGCGGCGGTGGGAGTGGGGCGGGGATGCTGGAACGCCATCTTCCTATTGATTGGTCCAGAGCAGGCCGAGAGGGGAGGGACCAGGCCACGCCCACACCCGCACCGCACCGCGCCACCCCCACAGCGACCCCCCGCTCGCTCCTTCTCTCTCCATCGCTCTCTCTCTCGCTCTTTCTCTTTCTCTCTCTCTCTTTCTCTCTCTCGCTCTCCCTTTCTCGTCAGCGCCGGGCCAACGTCTTTGAAGTACCTCTCCGATATTTTAATAATCAAGCCCACTTTCCTCTCCTTCGTCCGCCTTATATTTCCTTTTTGTTCTTGTTGGCCGTACATTTCTCCACCGTACGTGGCCCATACTCACGTATTGATAGTGACTCCGGGCCCGGGCTCATATCAAACTTGTCTGCAATAATAATGGCCAGTGTGTGGGGCCGGGCCCACTGCCGGCTTGGGGTGCACAACACGAACCCTCCGATCTGGGAACCCGCGTTAGCCTATCCTTCCCTGTGGATGTTCATCGGCGCAATTTTTCATACGTTCAATGAATCGAAACCGCACCGGAAACCTCACAGGCCGTGCAGGCAGGACACTAACGGAGGCTCCGATGAGCCGCTGGCGGTGTGCTTCGTGGGGGGTCCGCGATGGTGGAGCTGCGAGAGTCCGGCCGAGGCCCTCAGCAGCGGCGGCCCTGGCTAATGGACGGCCCCCGCGCCGCCCCTGCCCACCCCTACCCGCCCCCGCGTCGCCCCCGCCGCTATACGCAAACGCGCGGGACTAGAGCGCCACACCGCACACCCCCCGCCGCGGCCCTGCTCCTGAGAAGTTGAACCCATCCTCCTCCCCCCGCCGCCCCCCGCCGCCTCCCCCGACCCGGCCCGCTCCGGCCCTCCCTCCTCGAGACACATATGAGGGCCACACACGCGCGAGTGAGAGAGAAGCAGAGCCGCGCCGCGGCCGCGGCCGCCACCGCCGCTCTGCGAGCGCGCGCGCGAGCAAGATAAAAAAAAATTGCAAAACAAGATGAGAAAGGAGAGAAGAAGGGAAAAGAAAGAGGAGAGGGAGCGAGACGAGAGTCGTGCGACACTCACATTAGTATACAGGGGGCGAGAGAGACGGAGCAAGGGCGGGCGGGGCGGGGCGGAGCCCAGCAGCCCCGCGATATGGAGGTAGAAGAGAAGAGGAGTGTGCGTGTGTGCGTGTGTGTGTGTGTGTATGTGTATGTGTGTGTGTGTGTGTGTGTGTGTGTGTGTGTGTGTGTGTGTGTGTGCGCGCGCGCGCGAGACTAGGGCTGTGCGAAGCGAAGCGGATCGATAGGAAATAGCCGAGAGCAATCTGCAGGACAGGCGGGCCGTGGGGCAGGCGGCAGGCAGAGCGGAGCGTAGCGCGGCAGAGCGCCAGCCGCCAGCCGTGCCAGCCGTGGGCCGTGGCCAACCGGAGCCGAGCCGAGCCGAGCCGAGCCGAGCCGAGCCGGTGTGTCGCGCCGGCGGCGGGCGCCACATTCAAAACACGCAGGTGTCAGAGACGTTTGGGGTCGGAACCACAGCCTACAGAGGGAAGTTACAGTTTCATCAATGGAACCTTTTCGATCGAAGTGTCCGTTCTCCACTCCGCTATTTTTGTTTAGTTTTCTTCTTCTTTTTTTTTTTGTGCCGAGGTAACAGCTTCTTTTCCAGGTACTTGGGTGAGGAACCGAAGAAGAGTCGCGCCCTTCCGCGCAGATTTTAGCGGAGTCACAGCGGGACGCAGAATCCAAGTTAGCGACGCTCTAACGGAGTGACCCCCTCTGCGTGGGCCTTGGAGCCTGGAGCCTGGATCCCGGAGGATGGAGCCTGGAGCCTTGGTCCCGGGACGGACTTAATCCCCGACAAGTGTTGTACGCCAAGGCCCCGGCCCGACAGGCCCGGCCCGGGGGGAGGAGGGGGGGGGGAGAGATGAGGAGCGGCGGCGGCAGCGAAAGGGACCGGAAATGGTTAAGTAGGACACCCCCGGAATGCTAATCAGGGGGCTGAGGGCTATCGCCGGGGCGGGAGCCGCGCTGCAGCTAGGCCCTCTGTGAGGCCCTCTGTGAGGCCCTCTGGCAGTGACGACTGCCCCAGACTCACGAGCCTGCCATTTGCGCCGTGCGTTGGAAGTACCCCGTCGTCATCTTCAGTTTGCACCCCACTTTCAGCAAACCATACCCTTGTTACTCCATAACGCTTCCAAGCGCCCCCCCCCCCCCCACACACACTTACTGACTCACTTCCCCTCCAGCCCTCAGCCTTTACACCAAGCAACTCAAAATTATGAAATTGTCGTCAAAATTCAAAACAACTCGCAAACTTACCCAAAAAAAAAGGTAAAAAAATGTAAACCAACGTGACCCAAATTCAGAATCGTCTCCTACACAGCCTCGGCCTCTGCTCAGACCACTCCGCGCTGCCGGGCTACAGCCACTGATTATTATACTGCCCCAGTGCAGCGATGCGAGTGGTCAAAGGGAGGCACGCCTGGGCACGCCTGGGCACGCCTGGGCACGCCTGGGCACGCCAACGCCTCCGGAGACTGTCGGATGGCACACGGCGGCCCTATCTCACAAACAATCCTCTACACGCCTCCTGCCACGCGTGAAATTAATTGCAATCAGCACGCGCCCGAGCTGCCGAGGCCGAGGGTTCCCGGGGAACGAGATTTCAATAAGTGCGGCCCGGGCAGCGGGGGCACGGCGCGAAGGGTCTATTCGCAATCAACGACGGTTCTGCGCGCCACAAATCGATGCTGATGACCTTGGAAACCACAGCTGGTCCACGGGAGGTCCTTCCGGGACAGCCAGGTCAGCGTGCGGCTGCCGCCCCTGCAAAGGAGCCGGGCAGAGGCAGGCGGACAGCTCGGCAGAAATCCGCGAGGACTAAAGACGGCGGACGATGCCAGGACGGTTTAAGGATTAAAAAACATGACGAGCCCCTCCAGACTTTTTTTATTTCTTTTTTTTCTGTTTTTCCTTTTCCGGAGCACCGTTGCTGGAGCTTTGGCGAGTTGTTCGGACGTCCACTCGACTCGCCTACGCCACTGCGGCTGGGCTGGACCGGGGGAGGCGAGCGTACCATAGCGCGTATAGCGGCGAGCAGCAGGGTGGCAGCGGCGTAGCGCGCGCGCCGAGGTGCGGCGGCGGTGCGTCGGTGATCTCAGGTGTGGACCAGCTGGGCCGCGCGGCGCGTGCTCGTTTGCATGTCACCGTAAATCGAGTTAGGCCCTTGCCGCTCCCCCGCAGCCTCCCTCTACCACCCCCCTGGCTGGATACCCCCTCCCTCCCTCTGAAGTGCGCGCTACTCTGGGGGGACCAGACGACGACACCCGGCTGTTGGTGGCCACACGGGAGAGGGAGATGGAGAGAGAGAGAGAGAGAGAGAGAAAGAGAGAGAAAGAGAAAGAGAAAGAGAGATAGATAGAGAGAAAGAGAGAGAGAGAGAGAGAGAGAGAGAGAGAGAGAGAGAGAGAGAGAGAGAGAGAGAGAGAGAGAGAGAGAAGTGAGAGAAAGAGAGAGAGAGAAGGACATAGAGAAACAAGTATAGGAGATAGAGAGAGAGAGAGAGAGAGAGAGAGAGAGAGAGAGAGAGAGAGAGAGAGAGAGGGGGGGGGGGGAGAGTGAGAGAGAAAAGCTATAAATTTTCAACAAGCCTCACCTTGGATAGACTCCGAAAAGGGTCACGAAAGACGGGCGGTACAGACGTGCGCTTAAAACCCGCGCGCACACTATCGGGAGGTTATTTGTGTTGACCAATTTTATTTTTCTCATTTTGTTATTAATTTATCGGCAGCCGAGATTTTGAATTTGTGTGCGGACCACAGCACTACAGCCACACGGTGCTTGATTAGTGGTGCGCCGTGCCGTGCCCTGTCCTGCCGAGGGAAGCCCGGTGATGGTGACGCCGGCCTCGGCCCTGGCCTCAGCCCCGGGGGTGGTCACTGGTCACGTGGTTGGGCTCCCCCGTCCCGTCCCGTCCCGTCCCGTCCTCTCATCACCAGCCAGAACACATTTACAGAAAAGGGGGAAAAAAGCAGCGCGCGAGCAGCGCGGCGGGGCGGGGCGGGGCGGGGCGGGGCGGGGCGGGGCGGGGCGAACGGGGGAAAAAAAGATAAAAAGCTTTCTCGGGAGGGTGAGCCGAGCGAGACTGGAGTCCAGGCCAGGGGATATGCGGTGATCATTCATCAAATGACATCATACGATATGAGATCATGTGGATATCAGAGTGGGGGGAGGGGGGGGACAGGGGGACGAGGAGTGGGCGGGGAGTGGCTACACGACGGAATGATTTCCAGAGCCCTGGTCGGGTCGGGACCGCGGGCAGTAGCAGCAGCAGCAGCAGCAGCATCCAAGTACGGCTTACCATTACCTGATCAGGGGGAAGCGGGGGAGCAACATTAAAATCCTGCGGGAATAAAAACGATACCCCGCGCGCGAAAAGTTTTCTCATGAAAACAACAACGCGGGCAGAGACCAACCACATTCGCATGAATCCCGCAAACTTTTTCATTCCTAATAATTGGAAGGGCCGCTGCCGCTGCCGCCGCCGCTGCTGCCGCTGCTGCCGCCGCTGCTGCCGCTGCTGCCGCCGCTGCTGCCGCTGCTGCCGCCGCTGGCGCTGCCGCCGCTGCCGCCGCCCCTGCTTGCGCGGGGCGGCCGCGGCACGGCCAAACGAACAGGTCAGTTTGTTGGTAATGACGTCGCCAGGACCGAGGAAAGAAAGGGAAGGACGAAAAAAGGGACGCCAGCGCCACTTCCTTCCCGTCTCCTCCCTTTCCCTTTTCCCTCCCCCTCAGCCTCTCGACTTTTTTCCTGCCACCAGTCTCCTCCAGTCTTGAGGCTTTTGCTCACGCTTAGCCCCCGCAACATTAGCTTTAAGGGCTTATAGTTTAAGAGGTGGGGTGGGGGAGCGGAGCGGGACGGGGCGGGGGCGGCGGGGGCGGCGCCGCCAGGAGATGGGGGCCGCCGAGGGAGAAGGAGAGGTTGGTGGACGGTGGACTAAGCCCATATAGTCTTTTAGACACCAACCCTCTCTCCTCGTCTCCCTCCCTTCCCCTCTTCCATCTCTCTCTCTTTTTCTCTGTCTCTCTCTCTCTTTCTCCAGCGCTGGAAGCGGAGCCCAAGCTAAATAACGCATTTTTATGACAGAACTCACCCCTCCCCCCGCCCCCTCCCTCTCCGCGCGCCGACCACCCTCACATCCTCCACCCCAGCGCGATTTTTTTCCTTTGTTCCTTAGCCTTATTTTTTATTTCGTTCTCTCGCTCACTCTCTGTCTATTTCTACCCCCCACACCCCCACTCTTCTCTCCGTCGGTTTCTCTCTCTCTCTCTCTCTCTCTCTCTCTCTCTCTCTCTCTCTCTCTCTCTCTCTCTCTCTCTCTCTCGCTCTCTCTCGCTCTCATCCACTAACTATAATTCCTCTTCATTTTGATCGAGAGAGAGAGAGAGAGAGAGAGAGAGGGGGGGGGGGAGGCGATGTAGAGAGACGGAGACAGAGAGATAGAGGTAGGGGGAGAGGGGGTTCCGCAGATTACTGGGTGGCCTCAGCTGGGTCGTTTTGCCACCCATACGCGTTTTGTTCGTAGAGGACGCGGGCCCAGCCCAGCCCAGCACGCCGAGGTGGCGCCGGCGCTCCCAGGGCGGACAGGATAGGACGGTGGTAAAAAATAATATATCGACCGGTCGGGGCGGCTAACTGCCAAATCATCATCGCGAAAGTGCCTGTCTCCTTTTGTCTCCTGATTCTTACTATTATTGTATTTTCTCCGTATTTGTTTTGGTATTCACTTCTTGGCTGTAGGTCATTGTCATTCTCTTCGGTGATTATAAACGGCTGTACGAAAGTCTGTGTGTGTGGCAGGGATACGATTCCTCCCAGCGAGTAGTGCGCCTGTGGGAATGGCGCATTTGCATGGACAGGCAGACACATTCGCCGAGCGAGGCTCACCGTCAGGACGAAAGGACGCAAAGGCAAAAGGGGAGAGAGAGAGAGAGAGGGAGAGAGAGAGACCGATTGTCCGTCCTTCTAAGGAGTGCGTGGAGGGGCGGGGAGGAGAGGGGAGGGGGGCGGTTTGCGGGGAGGAGATCCACAACGCCACCGCCGCGCCGAAGCCGCCGCCGCCGCCCGCTCCACCCCGCGCCGCTGGCCGTCCGCGCAGGGCTGAGGGGTGCAGCAGTGGCAGCAGTGGCAGCAGCGAAGAAGGGAAAAAACGGAATGGATCTTTTTAGTACGCGGTCCGGGCGGGGCGGTGCGGGGCGGGGCGGGGCGGTGCGGGGGGACTGGAGGGCCACAGCCGCGGAGCCCGACGGCCCAGCGGACCGCACGCTGCCCGGCCACATTAATCAAACTAATTACGGCGCAACGCATTTATCTCGCGGCCGGGGGGCGTCGCCACGACGGCACCGCGACGGCCGGCCGGACAGGCACTCCCCTCCCTCACAAGTCCCGAAATCACGCAGCCAAAAAATTAGAAGACGGGCTTGAAGGCACCCCCTCTTCTAGAGCCGGGACTGTCGCGCCCTAGAGAATCTTTCACATGACCTA
This sequence comes from Odontothrips loti, assembly GCA_038380765.1. NCBI lineage: Eukaryota > Metazoa > Arthropoda > Insecta > Thysanoptera > Thripidae > Odontothrips > Odontothrips loti. Next base: position 10,410,551 of record CM076245.1, read on the forward strand.
ACCTAACCTTTTTTCCCCAACGTGGCCTCAGCTGCAGTGTGTGTCTCGCAGCGGTGCTTCGTTACGAATACGTTATGCCCCATGTGACGAGGAATCGCCGGCGTTTCCGTGCTCGTTCCTCTCAGCGCCCGCGGTCCTACCCCTTCACTTTCGCCTTGTTTCCAAGTTTCCACGACGTCCCATAGAAAACAAAGTTTCTCCGTCCTTCTCGCTCGCCCTTCGGTCCCGGGCCCAAACACCCCACCGTCTCTCTCGCTCCGTCGCACTCACGCACGCGCGCATTCATTTCCTCTCTGCCTTCCTCTCTTATACGGTCCTCGACACTCCGCAAGTCTCCCTTTCTCCACCCCCTCACTCCCTCACCCCCCCCCTCCCCTTTTCTCTCAATAAGTTAACATTCCGGCGTCGTTATGGAGTTGCTGTGTGTAATCCTACGGCTATAAACATCCACTTCGCCTCTCCAAACTTCCCTGGCGCTGTGATTTTTGCATCTCGGCCGGACGCAATGAAGGGGAAGCGAAGCACAAGGCGCTGCCCGGAGGGGGGGGGGGGCACGCCGCCATTGTTCCTGCCGCACCGCCAAAGTTGTCTCTCCCGTCTTAGAACCGCTTCATTTGACGTGAACATCAGCGCCGCCATCACGACCAACTTCCCGGCCAACTCGATCGGTGTTTGTTTGACTTTTAATGACGAACATCGGCGAATGGGGAGAGAATAAGGTGCGTCGATACAGCGGCGGTGCTGACGGGCCAAAACAGAGCAAAAGAATGTTGACAATGAGTGCAAAAAACGACTCGGATCAGAAAAAAAAAACGCGCCAGCTCCAGAGCTGGCATTCGAGCTCAGGATACGGGCATCTCCCCTGAGCCTACAAAGTCAAGGGTTCAAATACCAGCTCTGAGGTAAGTCGATGTTTCTTCCCTCGATCGTGCCTGACCCGACCGTATTCGACCAACCACCGTGTGTTGTAAACACAACACGTCAACAATATTTCTGCCAGCCATTGTGCGGCCAAGTCGTGCTCTCAGAACCCCATGACGGCCTGTCTCGGTCTGCACTGACGCCCTTCCCGTCGTCTGCTGTGCGACTCTAACGTTGTTGATTGAGTGCAATAATTAATGTCACGTTATTGTATTTGCCGCCCGCCTGAAAGGGGGCCCTTAGTACTTATCTTGTGTTCGCGCGCGCGCGCGTGTGTGTGTGTGTGTGTGTGTGTGTGTGTGTGGCTAACGACGCGACGTGAGATAACGAACCACGCAGCGTATTGCACACCGCAGACCGCACCCTCACACGCACACCCACACACACGCGTCCGTTCATTCACACACACGTACGACACATAGCAAACACTTTTCCCCACCCCGCTTCTTTATTTTATCTTCTTTTTTTGTCGCCTGCTTTTTTGCTCTCTCTCTCTCTCTCTCTCTCTCTCTCTCTCTCTCTCTCTCTCTCTCTCTCTCTCTCTCTCTCTCTCTCTCTCTCTCTCTCTCTCTCTCTCCTCACACACCCACGGCCCAGCGGAGCCTAGCCCGGCTGTGGCGCCACGCGGCAACACGCCGCCGCCACCCCCGTACGACTAGAGAGCCATTTTTCTGCTGTGCAC
>CM076245.1:10414653-10457153 GCA_038380765.1 Odontothrips loti
GCTGCCGAGCCCATGTTTTACCGATATTTTCGCTGTTTGCCCCAGCCTGTCTTGGGCCCGAGAAGCTTTAATTATATCACAAAGGTGGACGGTCACCCAATTTAGATTCCCCGAATTCAAACGGGACTTCTTCTCTTTGTTTATTTATCGCTTTTATTTATTTCTCTTTCGGTCCGCGGGGTATGATATCGTTCTACTTATATTCCCAACCTCGCAACTCCAGCAGCTCCAGCAGGATTCCTCCGGGTGCCTCTCTCCTTCCAGGAAGCCGCTGCCGAGTGTCCGAGGCCTGGACGGAACCGGACCGGACTTTTTCCGCATACACTTTCCATCAGCGGGGCGCGGCCAGGCGCGGCTCCAAGGGGACGTGGGCTGAGGGCGCGGGCTGCGGGCTGCGGGGCGGGGCGGGGCGGGGCGGGGCGGGCGGGCGGGCGGGCGGGGGTGTCGGTGTCGGGGTGGAGCGGAGAGCTGCTTTGCAAAACTCCGCCGCCCATGGCCGGGCCGAGCCGGGCCGGGCCACGCCGGGCCAGCGCCGGATCCGCGCTGGCAGGAATACTCGTTAAAGCTGCTGATACGAGGGGCGAGGCGGGGCGCGGCGGGCGGGACGGGGCGCGGGGTGGCGCTGGGGCCTCGCTCCCTCCCCCACACATGTGGACATGCGCAAAAGGCTTGCCTCACATGAGAAGAGGGGGAGTTAGCGACACGAAGCGCGAGAGAAGAAAGGAAGAGGAGGAGGAGGTAGAGGAAGACGGAGAGAGCGAGGCCAGGGGGGGAGAGAGAGTGAGCGAGAGGAGGCGAGCGCGCGCAGAAATTAGTGGGGAGATGGAAAATTGTAGAGCTCCCACACATGTGCCGAGCGAGGGAGGGGGTAGCGAGTGGTGGGAGACAAGGCGAAATAGCCATCAACAAAGGTGGGTGGTGGGGGAAGGGCGTAACTAAGGGGAGGGGCGTTGGCGGCGTGGTGGGGGCGGCCAGCGAGAGCCACCTCGGCCCTGCTCGGGGGTGGTGGACCTCACTTCCACATATCTCCACATATCCTTCCTCCCTCATCTCTCTCTTTCTCATTCTCCGCGCGAGGCCTCCGCACCTCCCCCCTTCTGCCTGTCTCTCTCCTTCTCTCTCCCCTCCCCACAGCGTCAAGGTAGAGAGAGAGAGAGAGAGAGAGAGAGAGAGAGAGAGAGAGAGAGAGAGAGAGAGAGAGAGAGAGAGAGAGAGAGAGAGAGGACGGGCCGAGCGGATTCGAAAAGACATGCAGAGCGCGAGGAAGGAAACGTTCGTTCTTTCGTTCGCTGTGCGCGCAGTTGGACTCGGCAGTGGCGGAGAGGAGAGGGGGGGGGGGTGTCACCGCCCCTGGCCGGCCCCACCGCCCCACACACGGCCCCGCACACACATGCGGCACTCGGGGACCGGGCGCAAGCGACAGCATGTTAAGAGGGCGCTATACAGACGAAAAGTTCCACCAGCTCCATCCAGCCCGGATCGGCACGGAGAAGACATACGTTCGGGAGGTTTTGGAGGCCTGGGTCTGGAGGGTGTGTGGGGGCGACGAGCAGTGCAAGTCGCACTGCACGCTGCGTTAGTAAATGAATGGGAGGTCATTGCCTTGTTTGCCGAGGCTGCTGCGGCTGCCGTCCGGAGGCAGGACGCCTGTGCCTCCTCTGCGAGATTCCGGCCACTCCGGGCCAAACCGACACATTTTTACCGGTCAAAATTGGACTAGAGACGCAGTTCGAAATTTTTTTCCATGTCCCAGACAACGACTAAGACAATGGACAACATCTCAAATTTACTAAATTTCAATTTAAGTTTTTGGTGTACTCCTACACACCTTCAAACACCGCCCATTCCGAAGGGTCGTTTATTGTCTATGCATCACCGGCAGGCGGGTGTGTCTTTGCCTCCCGCAGTGCTTCGAGGGACCAGATGACGGCGAGTGGGATGGGAGGAGCAAGGACTGTTGACATGGTCAAGACAACGTGGTGTTGAAGATTGACGAATATTAGAGTCTGTCCATGAGCACGGTTGTTTTCAGAAAGGCGGAAAAGAACTTTGAAAGGCGTCTCTAGCCCAATTTCGACCGGTAAAAGTATGTCGGCTACATCGCTCAACAAAACGGGAAAAACCAAGAAACGCCTGTATCCGGGCACAGCATTGTCGCACAGACTCCGTTCTTAGATCACTGAACTCGGAATTTCAGCGCGAATAAAATAAGCGCAATCGTTAGGAGATACTCGAATTTTAATTTGCACGCCGAAAAGGAAGGCCATAAATTCGGCGACCCCTGTCATCCGTGCGCCGAGCTCCGGACCTGGGACAATAGACCCCAATAGACATCTGTAGCCGGGCGAGGGAGTGCGCCGGAATCTTCGGAGGCCCACACACATCCACGCAACTCATTCGAGGCCCAGACCATGCCCGGACGGGCCTCGAGGAGATTTAGTGAAATAGTCCTCTGATTTCCAATCTGTAGGCCACAATTTTCAAGATATCAGATCCGCGATAAATGGATGTTGTAGACAAAGGTTCAAATTTGTTCGCTATAGAAGGTTATTTCAGGTTAGTGATCTATGCGGCCTGTTATACACAGTTAAAAGAGGGCAAAAATGAGGGTTTTCATGCATCCAAATTTAATATTTTGAGGTGAAAATTTAAGTTTTTTTTCTCTATAGCGAACAAATGCAAACCTTTCCCTGCACTAAGAAGTAAACCCGGTCGCGATATCTTCAAAAATGCGGCCTACAGATTGGAAATTGGAGAACCCTGCAAGCGGGGTCCACATCGTCTGTATAGCGCCCTCTTAATGATGATTCGCTCGGGCAGGCCTCGCCTTGGCCTCGCCGGGGCCCCGTGTGGGTAGGCCAGCCCGCCGGACAGGTGTGTTCTCACGTTGCCTACCCTGCTCTTGGCAGGCGCTGGGACCGGGGCCGGGGACTGGACCGGGGTCCACTGGCCGCCACTGGCCTTTCCTTTTCATCGCCGTCGTTGCATCGATTTCTTTTTTCCGTCGCGTGCGGATTACCTCCCGGGGCATTTTGAGGAATTCAAACCAAATTGTCTCGGAGCCTGCCCCTCCTCCCGTCAGCCTGGGCCGGCGCGGGCGGGCGGCGCCACCCCTCTCCCGCACTCCTTGCGCTGTTCGCCGAGAGGAGGACTCTCGCATATTAGCATTTTCTCATATGTACGCGCGAAATCCCATTTCCCCGATACGGAGCGCCGTACGGCCGGGACCCGCGCGGTGCTCCCAGCTCCGGCCGAGGCTGCCCGTCATGCTTAGTACCCCTTAGTACCCGCGCCGTGCGCCGCCTCGCCCCTAATATTATTCCATTGGACTCGAAAACGTTCCGCAGAGGTTCCGATAGCGCTCAGCTGGGCTGGGCTGCTGCTGTGTTTCGAGGTGTGCGGCACGGGGCGGGGCGAGGCGGGGAGATGCGGAGCCAGGTGCGCAGAGGCGGCAGAGGCCGGCAGGACGCGGGGCGACAGGGCAGCACAGCAGGCAGCAGGGCGCTGAGGGCAGGCGGTCGTCGATCACAGCGCCGGCCGGCGCTGCTGGCAGTGACTGGTACTCGAACCCGCGGCCCCAGGGCCCAGCCAGGGCCCCCTAGTGGGCCGGCCGCCTCTCCTCGGCCGCATTAAAGAGCTAATTTACAGCGCCAATCTGAGCCGGGGCCAGGCCCGTGGCGGCCGCTGCAGCACCCAGCGGACGTGCCCTTATTAAATTTCTCTTCCGGCTAATAAGTTTCTCTGGTGCCGAGGCACCCGCCCCCGCCGCCCCCCCCCCCCCCCCGCCCCCGCCCCCACCGCGCCGGCCCCGCCCCCCACCGGCTGGCCTGGTAATGTTCCGAGACGCAGTGTGGCGCTTCCTCGTTTTTCTTTCCGGCCGTGGAGCAGCAAAGGTTTCCATGCCCGGCGAGATTCCCGGCTCCTCCAGATCTTTTCGCTCTCATTTTTTTCCCCCTCCCTTTCTCTTGGCTAATTAATTTGATCCGACACCTCCTAATGAATGCGTGGGGTGAGGTTATTTTCTTTTGGAATATCTTACACTCGACTTTTTTCCCTCTCTCCTCCCGCTCGCGTCGTCTGGTGTCCGTCTCTGTCTCTCCCTTGTGAGCCTCGCTCGCTCTCTCTCGCTCGGTGCGCCCTTGGTTCCAGCCGCCGCTACGCCGCTACGCCCGGGCATAAAAAGAGTCGTTAAGGAAAGGAAAGCTCGTCGGGTGGCAAAGAGGAGGATTAAGAAATATCAGGCGGAGTAATCACTGCTTAAGTGACTTGTATAAGATTAATGGACAAGTCGGCGTGGCGCCAGTGGGCGCGCCATGTCCCGGCCCGGGCACCGCTGGCGCCAATATTGCCGCAGCCTCCTCTCGTTAGGAGCGACTTTGGATTTTAAAAGAGATATAAAAAAACTTTTTTTCTGTGACGACAGAACGCGCTAAACCGGTTCACCTGCAGCAAACGTTGTCGCATTCAGTACGATTTCCCATGCATTCGTCATGGAGGGTGACTATCGCGTGTCGCTCGCGTGCGCTGCCGACCCGCCCCGGTCACTTGTCGCGGCGGCACACGTTTTTCTTCTTCTTTTTTTTTCCTTCTTCCCTTTCCAGCCGGGCTCCCCTTCTTCCGACATCAAGCAGAGGACGCAAAGGGCAGCTCCTATGCAAATGAGCACAAATGAGGATGAAATTCGTCATGTTGTCGGGATGGGGCCGGGGGCGGGCCGGGCCGGGACTTTTAGCCTTGCGGAGCGCATCCAGTGTAGCCAGGTGATGTCGTGACGGAGTTTAATCTCCGAGCCGAGCCGAGCCCGCCGCGGCCCGTTGCGGACCGCCGTGTCGCTAACGAAGCGACGAGGGGGAAGAGAAAAATCGGCCACCATTAGAAGAGGGAAGCGGCTGCTGCGACATACCGACTGAGAGGAGCACGAAGACGGAAACCCCGAAAGAAGGAAAATGAGAAAACGGATTCACACAAATACAGGGGGTGGGGAGGGAAATACAGATAAAAACGGGGAGAAAAACAGGCAGATGGAATCTTCGCGCATGCACATATGTCCAAACGTCTCCAGGTTCGCTAGTTGTCCAAGCCATGCGGAACCGTCCCGCGAAGCCATCAGATGCATTTGGCGGGCTTCAAGTCCGCCCGCGGCGAGGGGAAAGTAGAGGAAAGAAGAAAGCGAAAAAAAAAAACTTTGTTGGTTGCACAGTGCGCTCCTGTGTGCGGATTACTTGCCCGCCAGTTATTACCAATAACTACCGCGGAAACGTGACTTTTTCCTTCTCTCTCCCACCCCACCCGCGCTCTCTCCTCTCGCTCATTCTCCCTTCCTTCTTGCTAGCGCCACCTCCCGCTTCTCATCCCCTACCCGCTTCTGATTCCTTTTAGTTTTCTCCGCGTTTTTTTTTTTCCTCTCTGCTTTCATTCTTTCCCGTCCGTGCGGCATTATTTCTGCTATTGATTTTATCAGAATTATATGAGAGCCGGGCGAAGGTGGGGAAAATGTGCGATGTGGCCGCTGTGCCTGGGCTGTGCCTGGGCTGTGCCTGGGCTGTGCCTGGGCTGTGCCTCCCCTCCCCTCCCCGCAGACGGGGCCGCCCCGGAGCCCCGCTCTAATGTGTTCGTGTGTGTGCGCGCCCGAAACCCCAGCAGCGCGCCACGGCGTCGTGGTGTGACGGAGCACCGGACTTTTTCTTTCACAGTCGACTTCACCCAATCAATTCGTTAATTTCTCTCCCTCTCCGCCTCTCCCTCTTTTTATATTCTTACAGAGTCAGGAAGTCCTGTCGATCTTATGCCAGGGCCGACAACTGTAGTAGTGGCGCACTTGAGAGAAGGGGTGGGGCGGGGGAAAAGAAGTGACGTCAGCACTCCAATTAGCAACAAGGCACACAACAGAGTCGCATGCGAGAGGTGGCCACGCCGGCCAGCATCCAGCCTCTGGACCGGACCGCGGCTCGCCTCGGCTCGGCTTGACTCGCGGAGCTAAAGCAGGCGCAGAGAGAGTGCGCGCGCGCGAGCGAGAGAGAGAGAGAGAGAGAGAGAGAGAGAGAGAGAGCATAAAAAACGCGTGGCCACCCCCAAACCACCCCTCTACACCCCGCACCGTACCCCTCCCCGCTCCGTGGCCTCACCCTCAGTTGCCTCCACCCTCGGGAAGGACCCCCCCCCCCCCTTCGCCTTCCCCTCCCCCCCCCCACACACAACGCAGCAACCCCTCGTGCTTTTTATGTTTTAAGATTAAACACGCTCTCTGTCGCACTGCACTCCTCTGCATATACCCCGTCCTTTTCCTGCACCGCGCCGCGCCACGAGGGTGAGCGGCCCGGAGCGGAGCCCAGCCCAGCCCGGAGGCCCGGCCCGACCTATCCTCCTACTTGCACCAGCGCTGCCAAATCTCGTTGTGGCTGTATTGATGTTTGTGCTTGACGTCATATACCTCTGTGTTCCTACCTCCCTCCCACCTCACCCCTTCGGCAACCCCCCCCCCCCCCATCCCCTCCCCACCCTTCCCTTTGCGCGCGACTCTTGCAAATAGTGTACAGCGGCAAACTCGCACGCGTGCAATTTTTTTTCTCTCTCTAAGAGAGAAAAGCCAGCGGCGCGTTGGGTGAGCCTAGTAGAAGTAATATAGGGTGTTTCTCGCGGACCCTTCCTTTTTTAACCCTCGCCCGCACCGGGTGACCCTACGGTACACGGCGGCGAGGAGCGCGGCGGAGCAGGAGTTCTGCTGCACGCCACTAGAGATGAGGGAAACACGGGGAGGGTGCGCCGCGCTTCTTTTGCCTAAAATCGAATTTTTGTCGCAGCGACGGTCGTCGCCAGCCGTCGCGGGCAAAAGTATACGTTTGATAAGGTTACGACGCGAGTCGGAAAAACAGTTACGGGCGCAACGGTTTAATCCCATTCGGCCCGGCCAGAAAATACTGCTTCCTTCCTCTAGCAAACCCCCCCCCCCCCCCCCTGGCCAGCGCCGACGGTGCGGGCGGCAGGTGGTCACCAGAGACCCCCACCCCACCCCCTCACCCGCCAGCAACCCCCGCGCCCCGCCTACCCCTACCCTTGACCTTGAACACATGTTTTTGTTTGGCAGCGCGGGGTGCGTTGCGGCAGCGGCGCGGTCCTCGGCGCAGGCGCTGGTATTTGAACCCCGGACAGCCGGTACGGACGTGCGTCTGCTCAACATGCAGCTCAGCCAGGGCTTATCTGATCCAGGTCTTGGCGGGTTTCTTTTAAGTTTCCAGCCCTCGTTGTTCCCGTTTTGACGTTGCTCTGACCCAATAGTCAACTCCTAATTAACGTACCGTGAACACTTTGGGGATACGAATGTCATTCCGACGAGAATATATCCGGAAACATAATCCGAGGGCGCACCACGGCCTGCTTGATCCACCCTGGGTCCGAGTAAAATCGAGAGCCACATGATGCAGGTCGCCGCCGGCGTCGCATCCCCGCGGCGCCCGGCCACCGCCCAGACGGTGCACGGGACGGAACGGGACGGCCAGGGACGGCTGCTTGACCGCCCTCCGCGACCGCGGCCATTCCAAGTTGGAAGTGATGACCAAGTTTCGCTCCCCCCATTTAGCTGCATTAACATGGATGAGTCCATCCCTCTTTCCCGCTCTCTTTCAAAGTCAAAGCGCATCGGACTTCTTGCTGCTGCCTTTCGCCCGCAATGGCCGAAACGCTGGTCGCTTGTGTTGGTGGAGAGCAAGTTATATTCCGGCCCAGGCCGGCACCACCCGCTCGCCCCTGCAGCCCCCTCATCACGCATCCCACAAATCCAAAACGAAATTCGGCGCGTGTGTACCGAGTTAACAGGTGCGGAGGTTCGAATCGGCTGCCCTCCCATCCCTGAGCCGCAGCGCGATCCCCTCTCTGCAAGGTGGATGTCTTTAAGGCGTTGTACCAACACGGCGGGCCGGACAGCCGCCGTCCAGCTGTTTTTCCCTCCTCCGCTCCTTTAATCCCCCATATCTCTCTCTCTCTCTCTCTCTCTCTCTCTCTCTCTCTCTCTCTCTCTCTCTCTCTCTCTCTCTCTCTCTCTCTCTCTCTCTCTCTCTCTCCGTTTTTTCTTTTTCGTTCTGACCGGCGGCGGCGGCTTCGGCGGCGGTCTCTCGTTGCGGTGGCATCGCGTGGAGGTGGGTTGGTGCGGGGCGGCTGGGGTGGGAAAGTGGGCCGAGGTGCGGGGAGAGACGGAGAGGGAGAGAGACAGACAGAGTGGGCAGCGCTCGCCCTCGCCGTGTAATCCCCGTGTGGAACAACGCGCGTATAATGGGCCTGTGGGCAGTGTCAGCCTGTGGCGGCCTGTGGCGGCCTGTGGCTATCACAAGTGACCAACGTCCGACACCCCTGCCTGCCCCTGCCACACGCCCTCTCCCAGGAAATGACCCCTCCGGCACCCCCATCTCCTTTCTGTCCTTAGTCCTCTCTGCTCCGCGCTCTCCTTATCGGATTCGGTCAGCAGCAGCAGCAGCAGCAGAGCGGGCGCAGAGACCAAAAGGAGAGGGGAGAAACAGAGCAAGGAAGAGGGGGCCGCGCCGTGACGGGCTGTGCGGGGGCGGTGGCGGGGGCGGGGTGGGGCGGACGCCGGCCCGGCCGCGTCGTAATCCACACCTATGAGTTAATTCCACTTGGCCGTGCTAATCCGATCCGATAGCCTGAGCGCCCGGAAACAAGAATTACCGGACCGTGCGGCGGCGGCGGTGGCGGCGGTGACATCGCATACCGCGCCTCATGGATTTTTTTCCCTCTTCTGTTATCCATTTTTTAGCCGAAGCAAAGTTGCTGGAAAGATGAAAATTACAACCAATCAGAGCACTGCCTGTTGCGTAGTACAGCCGCAACGAAAAACGAAAACTGCTGCGTTTGAAAAGTTGATATATCAAGCTTGGGGTGGCCGGCCAACAATGCGGCAAAGGGTACAGACTTTCAAACGTAGCCGTCGTGAGTCGACTGTACTTCCCTCCCGTCCCGAATTTTTCATCCAACACCATGACGACGGGTGGGTAAACAAAACATTTGAGGACACCGACGTCGGTTTCAGCGGTTTTGAGTTGTGCGGGAAAGTTTTGATTGTGGTTGTGACGTGCAGAAATTGGATGATGAAGGTTCTTCAAGGAACAGCTTATCAATACCATGGAGTGTTTAAAAATGCTGGGAAGCAATGCTGTGCAATGAGTGTGGTAGCTTTATGTCATACTCTTCAAAAATTTCCAACCAAGTGAACCAGCCAAGATGTTGACGAGTGTTTGAAAGTAAGGTTTATCAATTTACAAAATCTACAAAATCTCGGTAATATCGTCTGACTTGTCTGTCCTCTGCTGGCGTCGCGGAGATGAGGGGTGCGATAATTACATGTACACCAACCGCGTGGTGTGCGTAACGCATCGCGATGATGAAATACGAGCCCGCCCTCCGGTTTTACCTGGAGTACACTAATAATAACGCCCCGACATTTTTTTCTTATTTTTTTTCCCCTTTTTCTTTTTTATTTTCAATTTACTCCCGCCGCACAGCAGCAGGTTAGCATAGTTTCGAGTTTCCCTCGCGAGTTTCACACCTTGTTTACGTGCGACGGATCGGCAGCGCCTGTCGTTGAGTTGGCAGCACTGCAGTAGTTAAGCCCTGCGGGTCCTTGTGCTGCTCGCGCAGTGCGGCCAACCTACGCGACGCCACGTCCCCGCAGCGCGCAATGAGACGCCGCGCGGCGAGGATAAGGGCGGAATCCGGGAATGGGACTGCTTCCCTAACGATGTCATTTTTTGGTTTTGGCAGCTAAAGACTCGAGTCGGGGGTCGACCGGCACCGCCTAGCCCTGGGGTGGCCGCGGCGCCGCAGAGCTGCTGCAGCGGGCAGAGACGGCAGAGACGGCAGAGCAGTCCTGGCCGGGACTCGCCCACCACCACCACCACCACCACCACCACCACCACCACCACCACCAACCCCCACGTCGGCCAACTTGAGCCGGGGGCTTTAATATTTAACGGCACGTGACCCCCACTCCGTACTCCGTGTGGTCGGGGCGTCCCTTGGACGTTGAACCGCATGGCGCGGACGGTGACGACGAAGCCCCTCCCCGCCGCTGCCGCCGCTGCCGCCGCCACCGCCGCCACCGCCGTCCTCCTGGAAATGATGCCAAAAGTTGACTAACGGAATCAGCGGCCCTGAGCGAGCAAGAGCGGCTCCAGCCCGGGATAAGATTGGGGCAATAAATTACGGGATGCGTCGAGCCGCTATGAGAAATTTGGACGACTCATTAGCATTTTCGGCCGAGTTTGCCGTGGCGGCCTGAGAGCCAACGCCAACAGGGGGAGAGAGACGGCCCTTCCACTCCACTCCCCTCCCGCCGCGTCCACAAGAGAGGACCGTTCCATATAAGACCTGCTGCTTCAATGCCGTTAGTTTTTGGCGACACAAGAGTTGCCATCCACGTCTGGAAAGAAGAATCACCTGCTAGGGGGTAGGTCTGGGGGACGTCGCAGAATAAAGGAGAAAATAACAACGATAACAACAACAACAAGGGCAGAAGCCCCTTACGCCGCTTTTGTCCGCCGCAAATTGGTTTTTATCTCGTCTCCTCCTGATTGGTTGGCACAACAAGTAAATGAATGAGCCGGGCGTATTGGGAAGCAATCACTCGAAATAAGGCCGTGGAACACGACAAAGGACGCCGTCGGGCCAGCATGACTCAGCTCGGCCCCGTGAGGGCTGTCGGCTGTGCCCCGTACCGTGTGAGGGACACAGGCTGTATGATTGGTCAACGATAATGGAGGACACTGTCAGGGACACACGCGGTGGGCTGTACACCAACCTGACACCCCTCCTTGGGCTGGTGGTGGTGTCCTCGGCCTAGGGTCTGCGGTTCGATTCCCGGTGACGCGTGCAACTGTTCTTTGGTCTCACCTACAATAGAGGTTTCCAACGAGGCTCAGAGGCGGAAGCTGAAGAACAAAAACACTCCCAGCCCGGAAGCTCTCGAGAGCAAGTTTGAGAAATTTTGATGCAGAGGAGCGGCGCCAAGTATGGCAGATAACCTCCAAATTCACTCAAAACGCCATTCAAGTTTTTCATACCTGCCCTCCAGAGTTTCCGGTCTGGAAGAGTTCTTGTTCTTCAACTTCCGTTTCCAAGTCTCATTGGAAACCTTTATTTACAGACGAGCCCCGGTCGTCATTTAATGACAGCGTTTCTGTAACCCTGAGAGGTATGCAGTCCGCCACGGGCCTGGTGGCGCCTCGCGGCCGCGGCTGCCATACTGCCATTGTGCGCGCACTTCCACCTTCCACCAACGCCGCCCGGGTCAATAGTTTTCGAGTCCGCCCTGGGATGTGCATACGGCACGGGCAGGGACAGGGCCGGGCAGGGCTCGGCACGGCTCGGGACGGCTCGGCTCGCCGGCGGCGGGGTGGGAAGGGAAGGGGTGCGGGCAGACCCGATGCCGCCGTGACTTATATCTCAATCAGATCACGTTCTCACTTTTAAGGAGGCCCCCTTATACGGCCCCTGCAGCCATGGCAGCCATCACGGCGGTGCCGCTGCCGGCGGCGGCGGCGGGCGAAGAGCGGAGCAGCGACAGCGCGCCCGGCGGCAGCGCGCCTGGCGGCGGCGGCACCGCGTCTGCACCCCCGCCCGCGCCCGCCGTCCGTGGTGATATCCCACGACAATGGGGAGAACTTAAGCGGCGGCGATTCGGTGCCCCCGACGACGTCCGAAAGGGGGGGGGGGGAAGAAATTCCTAGCCCTCAATGAAGGGGACATTTGGAGACAGAGAGACTACACCCCCACCTCCCAAGCCGCGAGCCGGTTTCGGGAAGCGCTTTTCTTTCCTCAACTTTTGCCGCCCCCGCCGCCCCCGCCACCCCCGCCGCCGGGTGATGAGAGACCGTGAGGGACTCGGCGCCCTGCGCTGGCCGAGGTAAGGAAGGCCCCCGGCGGCACCGCATTCCGCACCCCGCCGTCCTGGATGAGAAATCACTCGGGCGAGGAGAGCAGAGCGGGGCGGGGCGGGGCGGCCAAGGCGCCGAGCACTGGGAGACGACGCGACGCCCCTCACAAAGAAATCTCTAAATACTCGAGGAAATAACAACGCCGCGGGCACAGCTCGCACAGCTCGGGCTTAGGGGGACGGCGCCATGACGACGCCGACAGTGGTGGCGGATTTCTCACGCGGCGAGGGCGAAAAACTCTTGGAAATGTACACAACGGAATAAATTGTGTGACTCCACGGGGCGCGGCAGCGACCGGGAAGTGGGTGAAGCTCAATGCCCGGCTGCCCGGCCGATGGGGGGATGTTCACCGTGAGCCGCGGGCAGACCAAGTGAGAGGGCACGAGAACTCGAGCTCCTTAATTTTTGACAAGCCGAATGAGCCCAGGACACGGCCACCGCCCAGCGCCGAGCCGCCATCATTCCATTTCATAAACAGTTGGCGGAATTCACTCCCCGAGCGGAAGACGCTCCCTCCCCCTTTGCCCTCCCCCCCCCCCTCCCCCGCCCCCTTCGGCCTTAAAACACGATAGGCGACCGCGCCTATAGTGGGGTACTCGAACCCGAACCTGAGGGTCGCCACGGCGGCCGCCGAAGTCACCTGTGCTGCACTCGGGGCCTGCTCTGCCTGCTCTGCTAGCTCTGCTATACGGCCGCATGGCCACGCATGCCGCACGGCAACGCCCCTTCCGCAGTACCGCAGCCCACAGGGGCAAAGGCACCGTCAAGAGGGCCCTGGTCGGCCTGGCCCCGGCCCGGAGTGTGACGGGTTGTGCCCCCCTCCCCCCCCCCCCCCCCCTCGAGAGCGCACACAGCAGGGAGGGACAAACACGTAATGCTCGATACGACCCAAATTTTACGCCCGCTGGTACATAAATCACCGCCACAGAGGAGAAGAAGGAGGAGGGAGAGAGAAACACAAGGAAGCCGAAGGAGTGGGAGTGGGAGAGTGGGAGGTCGGTGGAGGACTGAGCCGGGCGCTGCTGTCTCACGGTGCCCTTGCGATACCCTCGGTCTCTGTACCCGCACCCGCGGACATGGTGTTCAATACCTGCCTGCGTACGTGAGTTTCGACCGGGAGTCAGCCGACGGTCATTTTCAGAACCTATTTTCCGAAAACCGTCGATATGACTTCGGCGCTGGGTGTCCCTTAACCCTGCAAATCTATGGACGGTTAGCCGCAGGGACGGAAAATGCCGAGGACAGACCGGACATTTGGGAAACGTTTCGCGGGTTGCCTACCGTTCAGGAGCCCTTTCGGGCGCCGTCTGGACTCCACGGCGGGAACGATCGCTCCATCCCCCCCCCCGCCCCCACCCCCCTGGATCCGCGCCTGACAACGCCACGCCAAGCCGCCGGGCTGCTTGATTCGGCAGGTTGATGCTCACATCAAGACGCGGGTGCGCTTCATAGCGGGATGGAAATCCGAATCCCCCTCTCCTCCCCTCCCCTCCCCGGAGAGATATGACAGGGCAGGGGGTTACATTTGGCCCCGACCCGACCCCGCATCCACCGCCTTGAAACAATCCGACACGGGGAACAGAGACATCTTCCCGTCACCGTGCCGCTGCCGCTGCCACCGCCGCTGCCGCCGCCGCTGCCGCCGCTGCCGCCGCCGCTGCCGCCGCCGCCGAGTGACGGTGATTTGACTCGGGTTGTCACAGCGGCCGCACACCTTGCGCAGCCTGTGCTGCGACCCCCCGGCCCGGCAGACCTCAAAACCCGCGCCGACGAAACGGACAAGCAGCGCCCTCCGGCGGAGGGTGGTGGCAACTATCGCCCCCATCGCGGAGTAGCGACGGAGCGTTACCGCCACGCGGAGCTGGGGTATTGCAAGACGAAAATATTCAGGCAATATCTTCTAGACGACATCATTCATTCGCGGAGCGCTATTACCGGCCGAAATATTTTTTGTCCGTTCGTCACCGGCTGGTGCCCCCTTCCCCTGCCGTGGAGTCAGCCCATAAGGTCAGCCTGAGGGACAGCCTGCGTGGCCAACCCGAGGGACAGCCCGAGGCACACGGCGGCACACGGTCCCCGGGGTTGGTATGTTGCTGGAGGGTAGGCAAGCCCGCCACGCTAGCATACACAATTGGATTGCCTATCCAACGCCGACGGGGAGCGCAAAATCTCTGGGTTGAAGTTATGGCAACTCGACTAGATTTCTTGAGGTGGCTCCTGGCATCATTACCAGTCGCTGCATGAAGTTTGATACAGTTGCCACTACTTGGTCGGGTTCTTTTAAGAAAGGTGAAAGGTACTCCCGATGGGTACTAGGCGGTACAATTTAAACAACGGGGATAAAGTTATGGCAACTCGTCCATAATAGCTCCCAATAAGGTGGTCGACATGGGGGGGGGGGGCACACATTCCCCGTGGATGGTATGCCCCCCATAAGGCAGTCAGCAGGGGGCACACAGTCCCCGTGGCTGGTGTGCCCTAAATAGGGCGGTCGGCAATAGGGGGGCACGCAGTCCCCGGGGCTGGTGTGCCCCTGGAGGGTAGGCAAGCCCACCACGCTAGCATACACAACCGAGAACGGATTGCCTAACCAACGGGCGCGCCGGGTTGGATTTGGCCACGCCGGCTCTACCCATCCCCGACGCGGGGTATCGACGCCGAGGCCGCGCGGCTTGTCCGCCCCCACCTTGACCAGGGATCGTTCGCGGCTTTCACATCCACTTCCCACATACGTCACACTTCACTTATAGGGGGGAGTGGCAGTGGCGTCCGTGTCATAGGTTAGGTTGGCCCCGTGACAACCCGGGGGGTGGGGTAAAAATATTGGCCAAAAAAGCGTGACGTCATACGTGAACAGCCCCTTTAACTCCCTACTCGCGAGCCGCTAGAGTTCCCACCACAGTTATATGGGTGAAAGCCAAGCTGTCGGCTGCAGCACCTGAGATTCTGCTTCTCACATTTTTCCAAGGCTCAACTCAACGCCGTTGCGCCCATCCTGAGTAGGACTTGAGTAGGTGTCGAAAATGTTCCACTCACCGCCAACAGTGTAGCACAAGGCTTTCACCGGCTTTCACCACCAGATGGCGCTGCAGCTACACTACCAGCACTACGGCCACGGGTGCAAGCGGGATTTTCGAAACATCTAAACCTCCGCAAACGAATTTGACGGATGATTTTTAGAGACTGTTATTATGTTGAAAAACTCTTCGTTCATCAGCTGTGGAAACTCACAGCCGATTTTGCACGAACCGCGCTCCATCACGGGGGCAGCATCTATTCCTACTGCTCCCGTGTGCTTCTCCGGTTGTGTTTACAGTTATTTTTTTTTTTAAACGGAAAGGAGAAGGTTACGTACGTTGTGCCTGTGACTCCGCCTCGCTGACTCGCTCCGGAACCACAAGCTCCGAGAACGACCTTTGCCCCATTATGAGAACTAGAACCTCTCTCTCTCTCTCACACACCCATCATGAGACCGACCGTGACGATGCACAGTGCTTCTGCTATGTAAGAAGACAAAAGATACAGATCAGAACCGCAGGTTATGGGCATATGCAGACTTTGCCACTCATGGCACCCGCCAGGACTTAGTCGGTTGGAATTAATTCCTTATCGGGCGGAAGTGTTATCAGTCCAAGGGTATCGGGACGAGACGCATTGAAGCCGGATGGTCTATCGTTCATGCGATTCAAACAGGTTACCCTGCTGTGTATTGGTCAATATGCTATGGTGCTTTGATGCTTTATTAGTAATAACCACAGTTATTTCTTCCCCTGTGCTGGCAGCTCCCTTCTCACTTCAGAAACTGTTGCATTCTGTTGTGACTTAGAGGAAGAACAATGTTGAAGACAGTCAAAACTGATCTGGGGCCTGTCCTGGGTCATGAAATCAAATCGGAAGTGACAAAGTCCAAATTCATAAGCTTTCAAGGAATTCCATATGCAAAACCACCAATTGGACCTCTACGATTTAAGGTAAGAGTTGTATTGGGGGAGATTTTTTTTCATGTTTCTAGGGAGAAAAATCTTGCGGGTTGTGCATTTTTTTTTCTTTACTATGGGTTGCCCATCTGCAGTCATGTGGTCACTTTTTTTATTTATCCTTTTGCATTGTCATTCACCATAGCCTCCACAACCAGCAGAGCCATGGACCGGTGTAAGAGACTGCCGACAGGAAGCAGATGTCTGTATGCAGTACCATATGTATTTGCGGGACTTACGAGGCAGCGAAGATTGCTTATATCTTAATGTTTACACACCCCAGGTAATTGTAGGGGAATGGTATCAATTTACTATTTACTAAGTAAATTTAAATTATTGCTATGTCCATTTTCTCTCTTTTTGTTTTTTGTCAGCTTGACATTTGGGGTGTGCCCAGGTTGCCTGTGATGGTGAGAATACATGGTGGTGGATTTACTACTGGCAGTGGTAATTCTGAAATGAGTGGACCAGACTTCATAGTCAAAGAAAGAGTTGTTTTGGTTACACTTAACTATCGTCTCAACATGTTTGGTGAGTGGCAACACATAATTCCTTAATATGTTAGCCATTGATGTCAAATTTTATTTTCTTACTTGATGTGTACAGGCTTCTTATCTCTTGGAGAACCTGGTGATGCTCAAGGTAATATGGGTCTAAAAGACCAAGTTGCTGCATTGCAGTGGGTGCAGAGAAATATATCAAACTTTGGAGGGGATCCAAAAATGGTCACCATTGCAGGAGAAAGTGCAGGAGGTGCTAGTGTTCACCTTCACATGATGTCTCCAATGTCTCATGGTAATTGATTTTCAACTAACCAAAAAATTTAATCAATTTTGTAGTGTACTTTTACCTTAAATTTTCCAATTATGTTGTATCCTTTCAGGTCTTTTTTCGTCCGCTATATCTGAAAGTGGTGTGGCAACGAACCCTTGGGCTTTTACCAAAGATGGGCGCGCCCGAGCCTTTCGCCTTGGAGAGAGTTTAGGTTGTAAGACCAATAATGCGGAAGAACTGATTGAGTTTCTGAGGACTGTTCCTGCAGAAAATCTTGTCAAAGCTTCAAATCGGGCCTTTTCAAAAGAGGTAAAGGAAGGAGGAAGGTGCGGTTTTAATTTGTTGAAAATTTCATTGACCTATCACTGTGAGTAAATGTGGAAATATTCTTTCCTCCTAGGATAAAGAATATTTATGTGTTACTGGCCCTTTTCCATTTGTACCAACTATAGAAGTTTCAAATGGCTCTGTTGAACCATTTTTGTCAGAAGACCCAAATAAAATCCTTAATGAAGGCAGATTCTTTAGGGGTCCATTCCTAGCTGGAGTCAACAACAGAGAAAGCATGCTTCTCTTGGCAGGTAGAAGAATTCATCACAGTTAAATTTCTCACCTTCATGTTATTGCGCACCTGTCATTTTTGAATATATGTCATTACAATTCTTTCAGCTATACTTGGGAAAGATAGAAATGAGATGATCAAAAAATTTGATGCCAGGATTTCATACCTGGTTCCTGGAGATTTATCATTGCCTCGAGGGTCAGGCGAAGAAAAGAAAGTAGCAGATTTGTTACGCTCATTCTATATGAAGAATAAACCGGCTGCTGAAGAAACACTGGTTGATTATTTTAATGTAGGCATGGATGTTTTTTTTTTTTGGAATGCCAGTATTAACATATTATCATACTGCATTTATCATATCATTTGCATTACATTTCCAGCTGACAAGCGACTTAATGTTTGTGTATGGATTTCACTGTGCTATGAAATATCATAGCAAGTACAGTGCTCCATACTTATATGAGTTCTGTTATGAAGGTGCCTTAAATGTCTTCAAAAATATTCTTGGAGAGGATCATATTCCTGGCGCTTGTCATGCAGATGAGTTGGGGTATCTGTTTAAAATGGATCTTTTACCCTCCGATTTGCCATCTGACTCCCATGCATTGGTTATGAGAGACAAATTTGTTAAGTTGTGGACAAACTTTGTTAAATACGGGTAAGTCATTAATAAGTATTGAGTAATTTAGTACTGCTTTAGATACCCTGCAATGGAATGAACTTTCTTTTCCCAATTTTTAAGGAACCCCACACCCAAAACTGCCAAATGTTTGGGAATTACATGGCAGCCAGCTAAAGAAAACAAAATGAATTATTTAGAAATTGGACCAGAACTCAGGAACAAAACAGGGGCCATATCTGAGGAACGTATGCGATTCTGGGATGAGATCTACAAAGAAAAAATGAAGTTGAAAACCAAACTTTAAATTGTTTCTTCAATAAGCTATTCTCATAGTGTGGCCTTTGTGATAGGATTCTTTTGGGGCACAAATGAGATGTTCCCATCACAAACACACATTACTATGTAGATTGCTCAAATTTGTGATTTGCAAGTCTGTAGTACGGGTGCTATTGTATGATTTACCATAAGTCTGGTGAAGGCCAATTTGTTGTATTCTCTTTTATACTATAGAAATTATATACAGACCTTATCATGTTTCTTTTTTCTATGTTAATGTCTCTTACTTAACTTTAATGGTTCTCTTTTTATCGTAGAAATTTTGTATGTTATTTTATCTGTTTTTTTACAATGTTTATCTTTATGGCTGTGAGACTTCTGCAAAGGCTATTATTCTCTAATAATTAAAGAAATTTTATTTTCTTTAGAACTCTCTCCTTTTTAAGCCTAACATAGCCTCCCTAATATCGCCTAGATATATTTCTGGAAAAGACCAATGTTTTGCAGTTTCATGTTATGGGTTACTGGGATAACAGCTTGTCAACACATTTTTAAATTATCAGTCATTTTTATGAAAGGAATGTTGTGCAACAATTTTCTGCAGAAATTTTCTTTGGCAGAAACTTTGAGAATATTTTTCAAATGTTTAAATGTATGTCCTTTAACTACTAGAGAGCTTTCTTTGTGACTACAAGGATTTGGGGTACTACTGTCAGTGGTAGACATGTCAAGTTCAAATGTTTCTTAAGTTTAAGAAGAGGTACAAAAGAGTTTCTGGAAGCATACAGTACACAGGTCTCACACGTCAACATCACGAGCCCGGCCGCCACCTGCACCACCGTCCTGCTTGCGATTTTTCTGTCGCCGCTGGCGCTGCTGCTGCTGCTGGTGCTGATGCTGATGCTTTCTGTTGCCGTCGCCATTCTCCTTGCGTTGTTTCCTGGCTCGTTCCCGTTCCCGTTGCTGCTGCCGTTTTCTGCCCCCGCCCCCTCCTCTGCCGCCCCCGCTTCTCTTGCGGGGCCGCTCTGCGCGCAGCGGCGGGGCGGGCGTGGGGGCGAGCTCGGGGGTGGTGGTGGGCTCCGGCGTGGTGGTGGTGGTGCAGGCCAGCGGGGCGGGGGTGGGCGGCGGCGGGCTCTCGCTACTGATGATGACGGCGTCCGTCTCGTTGAACATGGTGGTCACCTCGTAGATCGTGCCGTCGTACGCGAACGTGCTGCGGTGGTTGTAGATGTAGATGCGTCGCCCGTGCCGCCGCGTCGTCGTCACCGACGTCTGCCGGCGGGCCACGTTGTCTGGACACTGCTTCTCGTCTTCGCCGTCGCGGCAGTCCCGGACCGCGTCACAGCGCGCGCTCCGCGCCTTGCAGGCGCCGTCGCACCACAGGCCGCCCGAAGCCAGGCACGGCGACCGCTGCTGGCTCTGGCAGTCCTCCTCGTCGACGCCGTCCTCGCAGTCCTCGGTGCCGTCGCACAGGCCCGTCTCGGCGGGGGCCTGGGTCGTGGCGTTGAAGCACGAGCCCCAGCGGTCGGCGCACGCGGACACGCGCCGCACGCAGCGCCCCCCGCAGAGCACGGCCCCGCCCTGACACGCGGCGCAGTTGGCCTCGTCCGCCCGGTTGGCGCAGTCGTAGGCACCGTCGCACACGAACTTGGTGTCGATGCACCTGCGGAGCGGTCAGGTAAAATAAAATCAGTCTTGATTCATGAAGCCGGTTCATCGGGAAGGGTCAGTAGCCGAGGACGTACCTGTTGCGGTCCTCCGTCATGTCGGGCACGGTGGAGCAGTCGAAGCGGCCGAGCCCGCAGACGACGGGGTGGCCGAACGTGGTGTTGAAGCGCAGGTGGTCCCGGCAGCCGCGCTCGTCCGCGCCGTCCTTGCAGTCCAGGTAGCCGTCGCAGCGGCGGGACGCCATGACGCAGCGGCCGTCGCACAGCACCGCGCCGTCGTAGCACTGCTCGCAGCCGTCCTCGTCCTCGCCGCTGGGGCAGTCGGCCGTGCCGTCGCACCGCGTCGACTCGTGACGGGTAGTGCCGTCGTAGCAGCGAATGAGGCGCGGCGGCGGCGGGCAGTCCACGGGCTGGCCGCCCTGGGGGACAAGGACAACACGATTGTGTCACAAACCTAATTTGGCCAGACCCAGCATCAATGGCGCCTGCTGGGTAGGCAACCACGACTGCTGCATGCACGCGTGTCGTGCGGGCTGGCCTACCCTAGCATTCGCGGGCGCTGAGTCCGCTTGTCTCACCTCGAAGTAGGCGAAACCGGTGCGGTTGTCGCGGCAGTACACCTGCACGGCGGGCGGCTCAGACGGGCAGGAGAACTCGTCGGCGCCGTCGCTGCAGTCGGCCTGGCCGTCGCACCACTTGTGCGCGGGCAGCGGGCCCGGGTGCGTGCCGTCGAGGCACCAGAACACCCTGGGCGGACCGCGGCACTCGGCCTCCTGCTCGTCCGCGGCGGCGTCGCAGTGCGGGTGGGAGTCGCACCGCCACTTGGTGCGGCCGCAGCGGTAGGGCTTGGTGCAGGGGATGCCCTGCGGGTCAGGACAGCAGAGTGACTCACGGCCTCACTGAGCCTCGCCGCCCCTAGCTAGGCGCTGGACTCACCCCCGCCGAGCACGAGGTCGCCACACACTTGGGCCCGCCGCCCTGGGAGCAGATGGGGGCGAAGCAGCGCCGCTCGTCGCTGCCGTTGCCGCAGTCGTCCACGCCGTCGCACTTGACCTTGGGGGACACGCAGCGGCCGTTGCCGCAGACGAAACAGTCCGGGGTCACCACCTCGGACCTGCGGAGAGCGCATGTGAGAGTCCGGGCCGGCGGGGGAGGGGGGCCCCGGCAGCCGCCGCCGCCTCTTACCTCTTGATGTGGGCGATGGAGCGCATGAAGGTGGGGCAGCCGACCTCATCGCTGCCGTCCTCGCAGTGGCGGACGCCGTCGCATCGCCGCGACTCGCGGACGCAGCGGCCGTCGCAGAAGAAGGAGCCCGGCCTGCAGTCGGCGGGGTCGCCGCAGCCACGCTCGTCCCGCCCGCCGGGACAGTCCGCCACGCCGTCGCAGGTCACGTTGGCGCCGGCCGCTCCGCCCGCGAACCCGCAGGCGGCCGGCCCGGTGCACTTGACGCCTGCGGGTCGGCAGTGGCTGCAGGAGGGAGACCAGAGCACGCCAGTGTGTAAAATCGACTAAACCCCACTGTGAAAAAAAATCGTAAAGCATGGTAAAAGATTTAGAAACGAATTAAGGTCAGAAAAACTAAAAGAGAGGTCAAAGCACAATCAAATAAAAGTCTGAAAAAGAGGTAAGTTTCGTCTGGTAAAATTTATTAATTTTTTAAAATTGTGTTTCTTTAAGTTGTAGGAAGGAGCGAGCTAAGTTGACAGCGCGACACGATTCTCCATACTGGCCCTCAATACCAGGACCAGGGGCTCAGGTGGTGTTGCGGCCAACGGGGGGCACGTGCGGGAGAAGGGGGGGGGAAGAGGGGGGGGAGGAGTGAGGCAGGCCCAGATCGACCTGCAGCATCCCTCTCTCTCGCTCTCCCTGTCCCTCACCGGGGCCGGGCCGGTGGTCTCTGTCCTGGACCGGGGGTGGCCGCCACTGGGACAGGCAGGGTGGCGTTTTACGCTCTCGTTTGACAGCTGCTTGGTGCTGCGGACACCAACTGAACTGTGTGAGGACTTGGTTGTCTGTGTTGGGGCAGGACCGGTAGGGGCAGGCCGCCAGGCCTCGTACCTGTAGGCCGGGTCGCAGGCGAGCTCCAGGCGGCGACAGACGCCGTCGCAGGGGAAGGCCTTGAGGTCGCACTGGACGCAGTTGCCGGGGTCCTCGTCACTGCCGTCCTCGCAGTCGGGCACGCCGTCGCAGAGGTAGGCGCGGTGCAGGCAGGTGGCGGCGGCCTCGACACAGCGCCGGGAGCACGCCTCGCCGTCGCTCTCCTCCTCATGCCGCAGGCACCGGCCGGCGTCGCAGCGGTGGTGCGACCAGAAGGGGCACGTCGGCGGCGCCTCCACGGCCTTGCTCATCATGACCTCGATCTCCAACATGGGCTCGGCGTCCTCGCCGTCACCGGCGCCGCCCTCGCAGGCGCCGCCCTCGAGGAGGAACAGCAGGAGTGACAGCAGCACGTAGGGGCGCATCGCGGCCGTGGCCTGGGCGTGCGCGGGGCGTACACGGCGGCGCCTGGCAGGCACGCGTACGCTGCGTGCGCGCGGGGCGGTGGCGGCGGATAGGCAGGCCCCAGCAGACTGGTACGGCGTGCGTAGGCCATGCCGGTCCGGGCCGTGCCGGGCCGTGCCGGGCGTTGCACTCGCAGCCGGGCTGGGCCGGGCCGGGCCGAGCCAGGGCCTACTTGCTCCCCGGTGATCGATTCCACCTCCCTTGCGGCCTCCGCCTCGCCGCGCCGGGCCGGGCCGGGCCGCCCAGCCCCAGGAGGCTCCCCAGCAGCCCTACCCCACCGAGCACAGTAGCCCTCCCCGCTCCGTCGTGACCCTTCTCCAGTCACCGAGCGGCTCCTGGAGAACGTCCACAAACCACGTGACCTTCTTCGTATGCCCGCCCGCAGTTGGCAGGGGTGGTGGGTAGTGTGAGGGGGTGAACTGTCGCTGGGGCGGGGCATGTCTGCCTCTGTGGGTTCGATTCCCACGGGCGGTCCCGAGCACTTCCCGCGGCCCCAGTCACATTTAAATTAATTGTGGTTCACGACCTGGTTGCGAAGTTAGCTTGTGAACGGCGCCCAGCGCTCGCAGCTCGCATCGCGCTGGACATCGGCGGACGCGCGACGCGGCCGGTTCTGGTGGGCACTCTACTCCACTCCACGCGTTCCACGCGCACAGCATGAAAACGCCGGTAAAGTGGCCGAAATTGACTGGAACCGCAGGAAGATAGTCATGGAGTGTGGCGGGTTGTGCCGGCAATACCCCGTGTCCACGCGCCCCGCACGCTCCGCACCGACCGAGCCGCCGAGGCCGGTGGGACCCCCCCGTCGTGGTGCCCCGCTCGACCGCCAGGGGCCACCGCGGTAGCGTTGCTACCAACTCAACACGGTCAAGACGACGCTAGTCGGCTCTTCGGAGATGGGAAAGGATCACGTGCTCTTCCCGAAATCGCGGAAATACGGCTGAAAGAGACTCTGATATCTCCGATTTTCGCGCGCGCCGGTCATGTCCTTCCCTCTCTCTAAAAGTGGGGCGACAGAGGTGCAACTTGCTCGTTGAGACTTTTCTTGGAGCACAGCTTGCGAGGCCGTAGTTTACTGACTTTCCACGTGCTTTCGCTCAGCGCTAGTTGTATCGCTCGCCTGACACCGACGGGGACGGGAGCTCAATTTGTTTACCTGGTGCGTGAAGTTGTAATGTGCGATGCAGTGTTCGTGTCGGATAAGACGTTTTGAGGATTATATTTTGCGTGTGATGTGAATGGAAACGTACCGGATTTGAGGTAAATTTCGTCCTGTGAAGTGCGGAATGTCGTCTGCTGGATTTGTCTTGCATGAAGTGAGGAGCTGCAGGAGGATTCTCATTTCCCATTGACTAAAGTGGTCTAGAAGGATATAAGTGAGAGAAGAGCTTCTTGAATTTTGATGCTGAGTGCACACATTTAGAGCCCATGGCTAAATTGTGTAGAGTGCGGGTTTGTGATTTTTAGTGCTATTTTGTGTTAGCCGCTACCCATTTTAGTGTAATGAATCTCAGCTGATTTGGTGAATCACAGATTTAGGTTATGTGAATCCACAGGATCAATGAAACTTATTTCCTGGAGATTTTGTGATATCATTTTAAGCTTTGGCTTATGCAGCAACATTTACGGTCAGAGGCCAAGCTGTGCCGTTCCCATAAAGTAGCGTAAAAGGCGTAGAGGGATTGAAGTGGGCAAAAACTTGACAGTTAACACCCTTTTTTTAAAAACCACTGGAGTTAGTTAAGACAATCTATTAAAATTGGTGATACTGGGGTCTGGAAAAATAGTTTTTAAGAGTTGGTTGCATTGTCCTGTGTCTACCTCGCCACTACTTTTCAGCCAGACCGGTTAATGTAAATAAAACAACTATTGTCTGTTTAAAAATTATTACTGTATTGTTTAGTGCAAGCCTTCCTAAAAATTAAAACTAAAAGTCAAATGAAGGAAAAGAGGGATAGTTAATTATCCTTGATCCCCACTATTTATTGTCACTTTGGAATTTTAATTTGTTTTTGCATACCTTGGTAAAATAAATGAATAAATAACTAAACGAAGATTAACCATAGATAAATTAAAAATTAACACAAGAAATAGCTGTTATCAGTAAATGGGCCGTGCTGCTATTCTTATATGCACCGACGGTTTTCCTTTTTCTCGGGTACCTCCTAGACACCCATCTCCCCCCGCCCCTTTTGCTGTCCTCCAAACTCGGGAGAGCGGGGAGAAGAAGGATCCCCGCAGTGCATGCGCGTCGCAGCAGCCCGCTGGTCGCTGCTGTTGGTGATCCCATGATTTGTCTTCCAGAATCCAACGCCCCGCCGCGCCCCGTCCCGTCCCGTCGCGTCGGTGACCGTGGGCGTCTCTGGTACGGCGTCGCGTGGAACAGAACAGAACAGAACGGCAGGCCCGCTGGAAGGGCCAGGGCAGGCCAGGCCCGCAGCGTCTCGGCTGGTGACAGGTAAGCCCGGGGGACAACATATTCTTCATTCTCACTCCTCCCGGCCCGTCCCGGCCCTACCCCCGGCCCCCCGGCCCCCCGCCCCCGCCAGACTCGACTCCGACTCGGAGAGCGCGACTTGATTCCCGTGCGAAACGTAGCGCCTGTCTGCTGCGAGAGGGAAATCCACTGCGCGGGAAAACAAGTAGTAGAGAGCGAGAGAGGGAGGGAGGGAGGGAGGGAGGGAGGGAGGGAGGGAGGGAGGGAGGGAGGGAGGGAGGGAGGGAGGGAGAGAGAGAGAGAGAGAGAGAGAGAGAGAGAGAGAGAGAGAGAGAGAGAGAGAGAGAGAGAGAGAGAGAGAGAGAGGTGCACAGTTTGGCGAAGGTTACACCGCGCGCCTCTCCCCACCATCGCTGCCCTACTCGTTTCCTTTCTGCTGCCAGCCCGTTTAATAAACGCAAAGAAAGCGGAAAAAAGAGTTTAAAAATATGTGTCGCCGTGGGTACTTGAACCTGCGTCCGGCGGGCTAAACACTTCCTGCTGTCCGCGCCAATCCCCCCGTTTTGCTACTGTTGGTGGCGCTGCGTTAATCCTGCCGATTGTTGGACTCTTATTGGGGCTTAAGGGAGGGCGCCCTCCGCTGTGGCCGGCGGGCTCGGCGGGGGGGCGGGTGGACGAGGGGTTCCTGGGGCCGGTGCTCGAACCCTACCGCTCTTCAGTTCGGGGAAGTACCGCGGGTTCAAATACCGACCCGCGCATGGCCCGACCGACCCCGACCGATGGATGAGCAGCCGCCGCTGCAATGGCCGCTGCGCACCGTTATCAGTGTGATTGGACGCGTTCTGCGAGTTGTTGCTTTGTGACAACGTCTGCTGACTGCGGACCGCCGAGAGACCCTCTCTTCCCCTCCGCAGGCGCGCGCGCGCGCGCGCACACACACACACACACACACACACACACACACACACACACAACACACGCACGCACGCGCGCGCCGTGTAGGTGAGCCTCTCCGTGTCCTGCCAGGAGCCGCCCCCAACCCGCCTTGGGCCGGTACAGTTCAGTTGGTCCGTTTGCCTACATATCGATTTTTCTCCAGTGTAGCGGTGGCATTTGAGTCGCTGCTCCGCTCCGCCCCCTGCCTCGGGCTGTCTCTGTGCAGTAGGGCTGCCTGGCTCCGCCTAGGCCCGCCGAGCTCTCGGCGCTCACAAAGGGCTCTGAAAGGGTTTTGGCAGGGTTTCGGTGGCGGCGGGGTTCGGCCTGCCCGGCGAAGGGAAGGACGGACCCGGCATAGGAAGTCATGGGAAAGCTAGTGAGAATTTACAGCTACAGATCCGTAAGCGGAGAATATGTGTTCGCGTTTGTGTTTTCCCCTGTTTGTTGCTTGCAAATTTAACAGTGCATGCAGCCAAACAAAATTAGAATTTTTGAACTGTCTCGTTTTGGGACCTGTCATTGCGGTATTTTTCAAATTTTGTTCGGTAATATCACAAAAATAAAAATGTTGTATTGGGTAAATATTTCGGGGAGCCTGTGAGCAGTATAAGGTTCGGCTCGACTCCTGGCGGCAGGAGGGGAACAGAACGGCGGCCGTCGTCTTGTCTTCTCGCCGCGCCGCTTCTCAAGGGCTGTCGAGGTGTCTTAGTGCTGCGCCACCCCGTCCTCTCCCTCCTGCCGCCTCTGCCGCCTCCGGCCGGCCGTCCCCGGCCGCCCCCAGCCGCCCCCAGCACACGGCGGTATGTCCTCGCCGCCCCCACCCCCCGCCTCCACCCACACCCACACCCACCCTCGTCCGCGCCTCTCCGTTCTCCACCACCCCCACCCTGTTACCTCAAAGCCGCGGGAGGATTTGTTTCTCGCACTGTGCGTGAAGAGCGAAGGGGGAAAAATAATATTAATGAAAATTATTTTTAAAATGGTCAAAGAAATTCGCGTGATCCAAATTTATGTGGAAACAAATTGGATTGGACGTGGGTGAGTTTGGTGGGGTGCGCATGCGACGTCCCGGATGATTGCGGGGGTACGAGGAAAGGGGGCATACTTCGCATATTTTAACTGAGCTATGCGCGGTTGGGGATTTTTTTTTAATTTTTTTTTATTTTTTTTTTTGGGGGGGGGGGGTTATAGTGGAGCTGTGGCTGCAGTTATAAGGCGACCAGTGGGTTATGGGTTTTAACGGCGCAGCGCGGGATCTTTTGTTACCATAGGACAGTGACAGAAAGCCTCTCAGATTGCTCCGGCCGAGAATATCGCATCTTTGTCTGCCCAGGGGGAGGAGGAGAGGAGAAATGGAAGGGGAGAGAGGGGATGAAGGAGGGAGAAGGAGAGAGAGAGGGGGGATGAAGAGGGGAGAGAGAGAGAGGAGAGAGAGAGAGGGGGAGAGAGAGAGAGAGAGAGAGAGAGAGAGAGAGAGAGAGAGAGAGAGAGAGAGAGAGAGAGAGAGAGAGAGAGAGAGAGAGAGAGAGAGAGAGAGAGAGAGAGAGAGAGAGAGAGAGAGAGAGAGAGAGAGAGAGAGAGAGAGAGAGAGAGAAAGTGAGGAGAGATTTAGAATTACCTTTCTTTTTGCAAGGGGCAAAAAAAAGGGGGGGGGGCTGCTGTCACATCCGCGAAATTTATGTCCTCCTCACCTCTGATCTCGCTAGGACCTTCCTCTCTTTGCAAGGCGGAGCGGCGGATGCACGGGGGTTGCCCGGCGGTGTCCGGGGATGCCCGGGGGTGTCCGGGTGTGCCCAGGGGTGCCCGGGGGCCCTGTGCTCCCATATCTACCTCATGCCGATGTCCGCCGGGACCGACGCGCGATATGTGCGCGCGACCCGGGAGAGCGGAAATGCGAATCAGGAGGAATGTGTTTGGCCGGTTTGTTTCCGTCTCGTTTCCCCACACGGGCCGGCGAGGGGACGGGGCGGGGCGGGCGGGAACGCCGATTCGCGTGGCCGTCTATTATTCCTCTTTTACTCCTGGCCGGTCCGCTGCTGGCGGTGGTGGCGTGGCGGTAGTAATTAGCGGTCGGGTTGGAAATCACCTGTTAGCCGGGGCGGCGGGGGCAGCGGCTAGCCGCCTGCTATTGACAGGAGGGTTCCGCGGCACAGCCCGGCACAGCCCGGCACAGCCCGGCACAGCCAGCAGCCGGGGCAGGGAGACAGACACCCCCGCAAGGTACCATACCTCTGGACCGAGGTATTAACTTCGCGGCCGCGACGAGTCGGCCGGCGACGACGGCTTGCTCTGCAGGGGGCGGCGGCCGGAGGGCCCCCGAGGGGCCTCGGAGGGGCCGCGGAGGGGGCGGGGCGGGAGGTAATAAATCCCATGCAAAAGGCCCTTCGACGGCGCCCCTCCCGCCCGCATGCTTCTCACGTCCCCACAATGTGTCTGATAGTTTGCCCCCCCCCCTCCCCCGCCCCACCATGACGGCCGAGAGTACGGCCGTAGCCGCGCGACCTTTTAACGCGCTCGCGAAATATGTGCTTTGGGGTGGCGAGGGGCTTATCTCGTAGCCCGCCGTGGACTCGCTGCGAAGAACGCGCGCAGTGAGGAGGGCAGGGCGTGTTCGACAAGTTTAGAAGTTGGAGTCGCCGTCGGCGGCACGGCGGCGGCGGCGGCCGTAAGGATTGGAAACCGCGCCGACAAGTTGAGCGGCACAAGTACCGCGCGGTGCTCGCCGCGTGATAACAGCACTCGGTACAGCTGCCGCGGGTGTTAGCAAAGGCAGCGACATGTCCGGCGGCGCCGCCATGCAATGTGTGTGTGAGAGAGAGAGAGAGAGAGAGAGAGAGAGAGAGAGAGAGAGAGAGAGAGAGAGAGAGAGAGAGAGAGAGAGAGAGAGAGAGAGACTCACAGCACAGAGCACAGCCACCCGGCCTGAAAATTTCATTCTTTTCGCGCTCTCTCCTCCTCCTCCTTCGCCGGCCGCCGTATTTCGCTAATAGTAAGTCTGGCATCGACAGCTCGTTGTCCTAGTTTGCATGGAGATCGTCCCCGGCCCGCCAAAACCCTCCACTTAATATTCATTCCCCAACTGCAAAGTTTGGCTCCCCCGCCCCTCCCTCTGCATTCCTCTTCTTTGGAAATGGTTCCTTTTCGGCTCCCCCACGCCGGCCCCGCACCTGCTGGAGTCCGTTTGCCTCGTGACGGCCAACTTCTGGCGTCGCGTTCTGACTGAAATGAGAATCATTGCTGGGAGCGCACCGCACCGCACCGCAGCGCGCCGCGCATTTTCATTACGGTGAGTGGGACGGGATTACTTTTCCGGCAGGTGATGAGCACACGGCCCGCTCCCGGAGCAGACGCATGGACCACCGAAGTCGGGGGACTAGGCACTAGGTTTGGGTCAGGCCGACGAGCTTGAGTCAGTCAGGTACACTTACGGCATTGTCGCATGCCGCCTGATGGGTAGGCAACCATGGCTTCCTCATGCGCGCGTGTCGTGCGGGCTGGCCTACCCTGGCACTCGCAGGCGCTTGGCGTAGCCGTTCGCACTGGAAGGTACGAGGGAATTCGGACACACGTCGCCGTTCTGGCGTGTTTTATGCGTGCGGCTCTTCGTCACTTGTGACGGTCACGATCTCTACCGATCTCTCCTGCTCGACGCTTTGTTTGGAGACGGCAGGAAACGCGTGGAGGGGCGGGCGGCAGCCGGCCAGGACTGGATATCGGTGGAAATGTCGTGTATGGCTCGGCTCGGCGGCTCCGATCGGGTTCAATCCGCCGCGTGTAACGCCGACGCTATCCAGCCCCTACCCTTCCAAGGCTAAGCAGCCGTCGTTCGCGCCACTCGTTTCCCACGGCAAAACCGGCAGAGGTGATACTGTCTGAAATTTGTGTTGGACCTTGACATAGAAAGCTTTCTATAACCAAAGTTAAACGGCTGATATTTACTTATCTTAGTCGGTTTGATTTAAATTCTTCTTAGTTTTTATCAAAAAGCGATTTTATTCCATTATTTTCTTTTTGTGGAGGAAATGAAAATTATGAACTGGATGAACGTCGATGTAGAGATTATTTTTTTTTACTGAATAACCCCCCCCCCCCTCCCTTTTTTCAAGGGGGGGGGGATTTGTGGGTTTGTGCTGCGGATCGACGCGCCACTCGACCGCCGCTCCACTCCCACCGCCATGATCCACCCTCCAAGAGGCAGCCGCCCGCCGACACACGGCCGGCCGTGAAAACGGTTGTTTGTTGTTGCCGTTATTCGGCCATGTTTTCATCCCTCTTAATTTGTTCCAAGTTCTTGTGTCTGCAACTTTTTTGTTTTGCCCTGGTGCTGTGTGGCGTGTCCTGTGGGACTCGGGGGAACAGTTTAAAGGCGGGTATGGTGGTGCGGAGCACAAACGGCCCTGCCTGCTGCTCGCGGCTGCCCGCCCTGCTGGCCCTGCTGCCCCCCTCCCCCCACCCCCTCCCCCTCCCCCCTGCGCCCTCTGAGACTCTGAGCCCTTTGGCCGTAAGTACTATGCCACCATGCCTGCGTGTTTTTCGCGAAACATGGGAGGTACTGGCGACGAGTTTTACCGCTCGCGCGGCTTCGTTTAAGGGCGGGAGCGGATTTTCTTTTTGTTTTAATACCCCTCTGCAATTTTTCCTCTATATAGCGGCGTGTGCTCGACGGGGGGCGGTGAACAGGAGTTGTGTTTTCATTTTATGGACACTTTCTATATATTTTTCCCGCGTGTGCAGCTACGTTCGACCGCTCGCTCTCTCCCCGTTTTGGGGGTAGCAGTGTCCGCAGGGCCGCAGGGCCGCAGGGCCGCAGCCCGGCCAAAACGCGCGCACGGCCTTTTTCATAATGTACGAGGCTGATCTGAGTGGCCGTGGTGGGGCCGGAGCCGGCCGGACCGCACCGGACCTGCCCTCCCGCCCCGCCTGCCCCGCCCGCCCCGCCCGCCCCGCCCCGGCTGGGGTGTCATGGAATTCCAAAGCGCGCCGGAGCCCGGAGCCGCCGTGCGCCCCGGAGCCGGCCGGAAACCACTCAACTCTCATTGGTACCCGGCGCAGGTGGCGGGGCCGCGGCCGGGCTGGGGTCGAGCCGAGCCGTGTGTGTTTGGGGCGGCCAGCGTCGAACTGCGCGCGGCGGCTCGCCAGCGGACGCTTGCTTACTCACTCTAGCTCACGCAGACCCCCCCCCCCCCCCCCCCCCCCGTTCCCGTTGTGCTCGCACTCCCTCGCTCACACTCACTCACACACTCGTACTCACCCACTTTGTAGCTCAATCGCTCCGTTCAACTGTTCAATGTATATGAGGACACATGTCCGCCCTCTGCCTCGCGCGCTAGCCGCAACTTGACGACACCACCGACGTTGGGAAAGAAGAAGGAAAAGAAGAATAAGAGAGAAACGAAAAAAAACGCGTAGTTTTGTTCGCACCGTGCCGAAGCCCTATCATCACGGCGCTCGCGTCGTTCCCTTCGCGCAAACGATCCGGGGCCATTATGTGTGGGACGTGCACGCGTTGCGGCGCGGGGAGGGGCTGATTGAAAAAGGCCAAGGAGCGCGGCGTGTTGCCTACCTACCCGGAGGGCGGGCGGCGGATTAATTCAAGTGCGCCGGGGATGGGATGCCGACCCGACACCCGCCGGCATACTCACCAAGGCGACGCCGGCCGGCTGGCCGGGTAGGTGGGTGGGTGGGTACCGACGCAGTGTACCGTCTCCATCCCCGTTCCGGGAATGACCGCGTGCTTGCCGGGACGGAGCCGGCGGGGCGTGTGCACAACCTCTTCCCGCCCGCCAGCTCGCTGCGGGGCCTTCGGCGGGGCCCTTCCGGACGCCTTTTCATTTACACGGAGAAAAAAGACTAGTAGTGTCGCAACTCATTTTTAAGTTAATTTTTCAGACAAGCAGTAAATTTTTGTTCGGAGAGGTAAAATTTTGTTGGGGGAACTAAATTTTAGTTGCATCAACGGAACGTTAGTTGCTCCAACGAAGAGGTTCGTCGCGGGCACTAAACAAATTTTTTTCTGCTTTTTACTCCTTTAGCGAACCTCTGCGTTGGAGCAAAATTTAGTTTCCCCAACAAAATTTTTGATCTCCGAACAAAAATTTACTGCTTGTCTGAAAACCAACTTGAAAATTAGTTGTGACAACTAATTAATCTTCTTTCTCCGTGATTGACGGCATCGCGAGAATGATCGGTGTGTGCTGCCCGCCCCGGCCGGCGGCTCCGCGCGTCTGGATTCGGAATCTCGCTGAGTACGCTCGGAGCGAGGGGACCCTCACTTCGAGCAGTCATTGTGCAAACCCCAAAAATTCAAAATAAAATTCAAAACCAAGTCAAAAATTCAAAGCCAAGTCAAAAATTCAAAAAAATTCATGAAGTCACAAAAGTCACGAAAAGTCAAGAAAAGTCACAAAAATTCAGGGAAATTCAAGGAAAAAATCACAACAAGTCACGAAAATTCAAGGAAAAGTTGCAAAAGTCACGCCAGTCAGTGAGAAATCACGAAAGTCACAACAGTTATCCATTTAAACTAAACTCAAAATTGTAAAAACTCCACTTCAAATAAAAATGTTTTGTCAAGAAAGTCACTAAAATTAGTCGGAAAATAACGAAAAAGTCAACGCAGTCCGAAAAATAATCAAAATTCACCACCATAGTAAAAAACAATCAAAAAAAGTCACAAGTCAACGAATAAGTCATTGCAAGTCACTGCAGTCACGCAACTCAAAACTAATCAATTGATTTGAAGTCATTGTACACACAGAGTTCGAGTGAGGGACCCCTCGGCTCGGAGTGAGTTAAAGCCCGATTAGAGGGCGTGGTCGTTGCAGCGCTCCGGCCGAGGCTCCGGCCCGCGCTGCGTCGGCCGGCACTTGTTAATGAAGGTCGACAGGCCGCTGATGACGCGGACGTGGCCGGACTACTGAGCGCACCCAGCCGGAGCCCCCTAGCCGAGCCCAGCCCAGCCGTGCCAGCCGCCGGCCAATATTCGGGAACTGTGTTTCGCCGCCGCACCCCAGCTGCAAAGGGTTGTAGGGGCCTCGCGGCTGGCCGCATTAGTGGAGCCCAAAAGAAACTCCCGCATCGCGCGCTGCGACAGTAATGTTGTAGTTGAGAATGAGCAGAAATTAACCCGCCTGGAAATTCTAGTTATAGGGTTGTGGTGGAGCCAGCACTGGAATGGTGGTTTGATCGCCGGAGGCTTAAAGCCAAGTTGTTGTTTTTATTCCCCTTCTCCAGCGGGGGAGGTTCTCTGCGGCTGAAGTCGAGTGATCATCGCCGCAATTGGCGATAATTTATAGGCCGCAATTAATTGGGGAAATCCGGGACCCTAATTTGTACCCCGGTCTGTGGTTTATGCACCTCCGGGGGAGTTCCTTCCCTTTTCTCTCCGGACGCCTGGCCGTGACTATTGGATTTCCGGCGCGTCCGCTCGCGAGTGCCTCGAGAGCCTCTGGCACATGTGCAAGTTGCAGGAGGAGCCGTAAAAAGGGGGCTTAAATGCCTTCTTCTCCGACTCTATCGAGGGAAGACTTTGTCGTATAAAGCGGCCCTGCCCTGCGCTCGCTGCAGGCGGGCCTCTCGCCCGGCCCCACCCCCGTAGCTCCGTCGGCGTGAGTGCCGTATAAAAGAGGATGGAGGATTTTCGCTCGCCATGTTGTTGTTTTGACAAATTTCCCTCTTCGGAGGGGGACCGGGCCAGCCGCCGCTTAGACCTGCCAGCCTCATTTTTCCTCCCGCGCCGGCAGGACTAGACTAGACGCGGGAAGGCGGTCCATTCGTCGTATCGACAGCGGTGCGGTATCCGTCCCGTCCCGTCCCGTCCCGTCCCGCCTCAGTGCGACGTGTCGCCCGGCCGGCCGCTGGCACTGCACTGCCAAGGCACTGCCACAGAACCGTGACGGCAGATTTCGCATTACGATCCCCGGCCGAGGTCAAGCACCTGTGTACGGCACGCCACAGGGCACCGCAGGGTGTTCGGGCGGGGACCGGGGACGACGGCTGCCCTGGAAAAGGTGAATGAGAATAAAACGGGGAGGAAGGAACGGAGGGTGGAGTTTTTTGGAAAGGGGGAGGGGGGATAAAGTTGGAATAAAGGGTAGGAAGACGAGGTGCGGAAGGTGCCGGGGAGAGAGGGGGCGCGGTCTGGGGTGGAATGGCGGGGGTGAAGGGCAGGGGTTCTGGCCGTGACATCCCGGGGAGCCTGGTAGGGCGCGGGCAGGCGGGGGCCCGCCGGTCTGCGTGGCCCCGCGCGGCCTTGCATTTATTTCAAAGCGATCCTAATGTGATAAGTTTCTTGTGATGAAATAAGACTGGGCCGGGCTCTGCTCGGCTCTGCCCCCGGCCCTGCCCCCGGCCCTGCCCCCGGCCCTGCCCCCGGCCCTGCCCCCGGCCCTGCCCCCGGCTGTGCCCCCCGCCTGTCGCACGCACGTCCTGCGCCGCTCCATCTGACAAGCCCCCTGAGGTCCTCGCGGGGGGTCGCCGTCGTGGGGGTGCGTCGGGGCCGTGACGTCCCGTGCCATCATCGCTCTGCGGGGAACAAAACTCTCTCCACGCCGGCCGATGCAGCAGAGTGCCGTGGGGGCGGCGGCGGCGGCAGCGCCGGGGCAGGACGAAATGTTGCCTCGACGCCACCGCGGATTTTTCTTTTGCTCGCGAAGAGCGGCCGGGGCGAGGCTTGCTTGCGGTTTTGTGAAAAGGCGGACATTCTGGCTCGCCTTAAGTTTGTATTATTTTCGGCTCTGCGGCGAGCGGACGCAGCCACGGCGCCTGCCTCCCCCGGCTTCCACCCGACTAGGCCGTGGGCAGCCCCGGCCAGCCCCGGCCAGCCCCGGCCCCGCTTCTGCTCTGACTTGCATTGTGAGCGGCAGCATTGCAGTTGACGTCCGTTTCTGTGCGAGTTAAAAGGGAGCGTGGGCTGCGGTGGCAGCGCCACTCTCAGCGGCCCTTCATGCTCGCTGTCGGCCGGGCTGTGCACATATTACGTCACACTTACAGGGGGGAGGAGGGCAAGTCAAGTGTCACAGCCCTGTCTCATGCGTGCGGAAAGGTTAGATTAGCCCTGCGACCAAGTGGGGTAAAAATATTGGCCAAAATAGTGTGACGTAATATGGGAACAGCACCCTATCCTCCGGGCTGCCTACCCTCCGGGCTTCCTACCATCCGGGCTGCCTACTCTCCGTGCTGCCTACACTCCGGGCTGCCTACCCTCCGGGCTGCCTACCATCCGGGCTGCCTACACTCCGGGCTGCCTACACTCCGGGCTGCCTACCATCCGGGCTGCCTACTCTCCGTGCTGCCTACACTCCGGGCTGCCTACCCTCCGGGCTGCCTACCATCCGGGCTGCCTACACTCCGGGCTGCCTACACTCCGGGCTGCCTACCCTCGAGGCTGGTGGCGTCTCCTCGCGGCTGCATGGCGCTGCATGGCGCTGCATGGCGCTGCATGGGCACAAATCTGCCGGGGCCGCTTTCCCAGCTCCCCGCTTCAGCCGCCAGCGGCTCCCACTGCTCTGCATTTTCCGCCCGGCTTCCTATACACATTGCGCCGGTGGCTGCGGCCGTGGAGCTTCCCGGAGCGCTTCCCCGTACCGCTCTCACCTCTCCGCGCCCGCTTTGGCCACCATGATAAGCGGTTTGCCTACCCTGCGGGCGGACGGAGAAGAGAGATAGAGAGAGAGAGAGGGAGAGAGAGAGAGAGAGAGAGAGAGAGAGAGAGAGAGAGAGAGAGAGAGAGAGAGAGAGAGAGAGAGAGAGAGAGAGAGAGAGAGAGAGAGAGAGAGAGAGAGAGAGAGAGAGAGAGAGAGAGAGAGAGAGAGAGGGAGGGAGGGAGAGAGAGGGAGAGAGAGAGAGTTGGCATGTATCGTGCGGCATAGCGCCGTGTTTGTGGAGATAGCGCAGCCAACTCCTCCGGGGATGGAGTCTGGACCAGGGGCCCCTCCTCTCGCCAACTCCCCCTGCAGGGTGCAGAGGGCCGCCCCGTGGCGCAGCGCAAACGAGAAGCGAGTTATTCGTGACCCCGTGCCGCGGTGTGTGTGTGTGTGTGTGTGTGTGTGTGTGTGTGTGTGTGTGTGTGTGTGTGTGTGTGTGTGTGTGTGTGTGTGTGCACGCCTATCTCTTGGAGGCGCATGGCCCGGTTTGCTGCGGTGCCGGCGCATGTGGGTAGAAAGAACAAGGTCCTCTGACAGTACACCCAAGAGTCGGTGTCTGCACATCCCAGCCCATCCCCGGAGGCCCCCGGAGGCCCCCGGGCCCAGTCGGTAACAGTCCACTTATTTTGAGGAGATGACACTCATTTCCCGCGGGAGGCTTGCTGCTGGAGGGGACTAATGCGATGGCGCAATTACCCTGCTAATTTCTTTTCTTTTAGAAAATAAAACGGGTGGAAAAAGCCACACAAAAAAGGAGAGCTGGCTGGAGGTCTCGGCTTAATCAAGAAGTCAGCTGGCGACCGCGAAATTTTTCCAACGACGCTGCCGGTCTCGCTCTTCTTCTTTTTTCAGCCCTGAGCGCGCGCACGCGTCTTTATTCTCTTTTGCCTCTCCGCCGTCGCTCTCTCTCTTAAGTGACACTTTGCTCGTTGATCTCATTACAAGTTCCCGCAGCCTCAGTCACACGACACGGACAACGGCTGTAGTAAATAATAAACACTCGCACCGCGTATTCTCTGCGTGCTCCACGCTCTTTTCTTCACTTCCGCACATTACGCTTTTCTCGTTTCCTCCCTTTTTTCCCGAATTATTTTTATTCCGGTGACTTCCCGCCCACCCCCTCCCGCGCCAACTGCCCCTTCTCCTCGGCCGGGGTTGGTCCCTCGGTGGTTTTCGGGACCCTATCATTGCATTCCAGGAAACAGAGTGTATATAACAAGTTCCCTGCCTCCAGGCCGGAGGCTCCAGAGAGCCCGCAGCCACAGCCCGCTTCCATTCAGTGAACTGGCGGAGTGTGTCACCATGCCATCCTTCCAGACCACTTTGAGTAACGCCCCATGCCAGCCTCTAGGCTCCAGGACACTCTTGCAGGCCACTGCAACACACTTACCAGACAAGGCTGGAGCAGGCTCCAGGGCGCGCGTGCCGCGAAGGTTCTAGTCCGGCAATAGAGTGCTCCCATTACAACAGCTCGCGTCGTTGTGATTGGCTGGCGGCAGTTCGAGGCCGAGGTGTCAGTCATGGCGGATATTGGCGCAGAGTGTCCCGCCGGACGATGCGGCAGCGGTGGTGGCGGCGGCGGCAGCGGCAGCCCGACGAGGGGAGGGCAGGGCGGCTCTCCAAGTATTCCCAAAACGGATTCCCCGCGAGACAGCCGCCTCCCGGTGCAGCTGCCGCGGGCCTGCCATGCCGCTGCCGGGGCCTGCCGGGTGCCAGGGCCCTGACATGACTTCCAGGGCTCTTTCAAGGGCTCTGCGCGCCGCCGCGTTGCCAACGGGGAGGTGGTGGGGAAGGGCGGCGGCGGCGGGCTCGGATCGCACCGGTAAACTTTTTAATTTGATCTTGCCACGATGGGGCTCGTGGGTCCCATGGGACAGAGCACAGCACACCACACCACTCCCGCACACGGGCCGGCACGCACCGCCACTCTCCGAAATAGTTACGTAATAGGTATAGACGCCCCCCCCCCCCCCCAACTCATTCATATTCCGACTGTCTGTTCCTTTTGTGCGCGTGCACTCTGGTCTCATGCCCGCGAAAGGATGTGAAAATATTTGATTTTGTATCACCCGGGGAATATTTAAACGATCCCCCCCCGGACGCCGAATAACCCTGGCGAGGCGGGGCCGGGGCCGGGCTGGACCGCTCGCTCGGCGCCGAATCGGAAATTGTGTTTAAGTTATCTTTTGGTCGTGGCGCGGGCAGTGCGCGGGCGGGGGGATGGGGGTGCCACGATCCCTCCAGCACCCCGCCAGCACCTCGCTAGGACCCCGCTGCGCCCCGGCGGCCACTTAATGCAAACTGTACGCCGGGGTTAAGCGGCCGGAGACGGTCCTGGCCAGCCCAAAACCCTGTCGGGCTCCTGCAGAGGGCTCCCGTGAGGGTCCCGTGGGGCTCCCGTGGGGCCTGGGTACGGCCCGGTGCGGAGGGCAGGCGGGCTCGAGGGGCCAGCCGGGGCTAATCTGGTACTCGGGGCGCGTGCGTCGGCGGGGGCCGCGGGGTCAGGGCGGCCGCTGGGCCGTCCCTAAGCACTGCAACACCATCGGGCGGCGCTGTCAGCGGCACGTCGTTGATGAACAAACCCCCCGGCCCCCGGCATTGTCTCACAGCACGCGCCGCACTTGTAATGGTAAGACAGACAATCGCGGAGCTGCGGGGGGTCTGATTTGAATTTTTTAACCATTCCGCTCCAGTGATGTGCGCGGACCGTTGTCGGTCCCCGTGGTCCCAGCCCGGGCCGCCCTCTCTCTCTCTCTCTCTCTCTCTCTCTCTCTCTCTCTCTCTCTCTCTCTCTCTCTCTCTCTCTGACTCTCTCTCTTCGATCTCAAATTAGATCAGACTCCCGATCGGGATTCGATTCGAGTCCCGCATCGCGCGCCCCTGTCTCATCACCGGCGGCGGGCTTTTTGAATTAATTTGTCGGGCCTGTTCCGCCTATGCTGGTGGCCGCGCGGTGTAGCGGCAGCCGTCGCCTGCCTCGCCGCTGTCGTCGTCGTTCGACTGGGAAAAAGTTTCAAGCCGGACCAGAGAGACCAGACTGATGGGAAGCGGAGGAAGCAACGTCATCAGCACGAATCAAAACCCACCCCACGGGCCGGGCGGGCGCCGAGCTGTACAACTCTGCGCTGCATGTGATTGAGGCGCCTCGGTATCCGCCTCGGAGGGAGAATCCCCGGTGGGATCCCCGATGGGATCCCCACAGCAGCAGTGGCAGCAGTGGCAGCAGCGGCAGCAGCCCTGCTGACGTTTGACGCCGTAATGAACGCGCATCTCTGCTCCTGCAAAAGGGAGGCGGCCCCAAGGTTTCCCCGCACCAGTTTTTCTTTCCCATTCGTGTCGTGTTTTGTCCGCGCGCCTCGGGGCGGAAGGGACACACTTTGGGCCCAGCAAGGCGGCAGCAGCGGGGCGTTTCATTTGAGCGAGATATACTTTATCCTATTCTTGCCCCGGCTCAGGGCGGGACCTAGCGGGGCCTAGCGGGGGCTTGCTCCATGCTTCGCGTGGTCCGAGGCCGGGAGCTGAGCGGAGCGCGGAGGCCGGGCCGGGCTGGGCGCCCCAGCGACGGCGGCGAGATATGGAGACTAGGGGAGTATCTGCTGGATCTGGGGAGGAGAGGAGAAGGGTGGCTGGCGGCGGGTGCTCACGGAATGGCTGTAGGGTGTAACGACAGGGATCAACTGGAGGCAGAAGTCGTTTCCATATTTCCCCCGCGCTTCGTGTGCCTCGCCAGAGGCTGGAGGCAGGAATTCATCATCCAGCTCGCGTCAGAATGGTGCTCGAAGTGTCGCAGAATGATGTCGCGGCGCCGCATGTATCCCGCTGAGGACGCCTGCGGGGGTAGGCCAGCCCGCCCGACACGCGTGCGTGTAGGAGTCGAGGTTGCCTACCTACCAGGCGCCCCACGCTGTGCAGGGGTCGGCTCTTTACTTTTCTGCATATGGAGTACGTGAATCCGAAGCACGGGCTCTGCGTGCACTTTTTATTCCGGTGCGTAACGCCAGATGACCGAGTGCAGGGTTTTCGATGTCGGCGTGTGTCGGTCGTAGGTTCCCGGTAAGGCGAGGACGGGGGGGCTTTGGCTGGGGATACACGGCGGGCGCTGAAGGGCGTTGGGATTGTGTCGTGCTGGGCTCGGCTCGGCTCCTGCCGGTGAACTGTGACAGCGCCGACCCAGCCCGGCCCAGCCCGGCGCAGCCTGCTGGTAATCCTGCTTCGGATTTGCGCGCCGCTGTGTCGCCGGGTGTGGCAGGCGGTGCGGCGCCCGGCTGCCGGGAGGGAGGGCTGGCGCTGGCGACGTGGAGAGGAACCCATCATGTCAAGCAGATCGCCAGGATCACCGAGGAGGGCACGTCCCGTCCGCCGGGCCGGGGGAGGCCGGGGAAGGCCGAAAGGCAGCCGAAGGCAGCGGGCGGGGGCGGTAGCAACGCCAGACCGCGCAGCAGGGCTTTGATATCTCTAACGATGGCTATTCTTAGACTGATTGTGAGCGGCAAAGACGGTAGTCCGGCCCCTCCGGCCCAGCCCGGCCCAGCCCGGCCCAGCCTCTGCCTCACACGCGGAGCTGACTGGGCACCACTGACATAACGCCGCCGAGAGGGATAGAGCTGAACTTTGCGGCACAAAGGTTGACATTTCCCCGAGGGAGGTCGATAGGAGGAGGAGGAGGCGGCGGGCCGCTAACTTCTCTCCTCTCCCTCCGCGGCTCTCCCCGCCCCGCCCCGCCCCGCCCCGGCCTGCCTGTCCCCCGAGCATTAATCTGCGGGCCCCGCGGCGCTGCGGCTGTGTGTGCCAATCCTGTTTCCGGATCGGCCAACTTGTCCGACGGACGCAGTACAGGCGTCGTGTGATTGCACTGCCGCAAGGGTCGCACCTCGCCGGCCGCACCTCGCCGCGCTCTCGGGGAATTTTTGTTTCGTCAGGTCGTCTGCCTGGCGGAGGATTCGCTGCCCGCATCCGTCTGATTCGCATCCTACTTACGTCGCATGTCGCGTCGTGGGCGGGGCATGAAAAATGTGGGGCGCGTTTGTGCGAGGCGGCCGGGAAAGGTCAGTCGTATAAGTGGCGGATCGGGGAAGAAAAGGTCGGTGGCGGCGCTTCGTGCGAGGAGGAGGTGGGGGACGGCGCCTAAGTGGGCATGGCTTCGAGTCAAGTCCGGGGGCCCGTCGGGCCCGCCCTGCCTTTTCCGGCCCCACTTCCTGTGTTTTGTGCGGCTTAAGTAACGCCCGACGGTTGGGTGCCCCAAAACGTAACGAGTTTCGAATATTTTGCTGTAGTGGTTGTACCCCCTGGCGGAGGGGGTGCCGATAAAGCCTGCCACGTGGTCCAGCTCACCTGTCCGCACCCCCTCCCCTCCCCCTTCCGGCTCAGCGGGGGGTTGTTGCTTGTTGCCAACTTGTATATGTCGGCTTTAGGAAAACCCAGCCGTGAGCCCACTGTGACCGCGGAGTGTGTGGCCAAACTTTGCGAAATTCCTTTCCGAGTCATGGCGTTATTTGTCGGCGATGTTGCTGCGAGGCCAATAAGAGGCAGCTGGCAGGGGATGTGTCAGGTGTATGCAGAGGCTGTGGAAGTACACGCGTGTGCATGCGCAGTGCTGTCGTGTCCAGAATGTCGCACGTCGGTGTAACGAGATCATTAATACTACGTTGTCGTGTGTGTGTGTGTGTGTGTGTGCGCGCGCGCTCGCGCTTGTTTACGTGTTTTGGTGTTCCGCACGATCACCAACCCCCACGTACGCAGCATTACGCAAACACGTTATTATTTATTCCCGGAAATTACGGGTGATCGATAAAAGCGGGCGGCACACATGTACGCGTATCATTGCACAACATACGTACACACAGACACACACTCACACACACACACACACACACACACACACACACACGAGTACAGAGGGAGGCCTTTTGTGCGCCACGTCGATGCGTAATCCGACCGCCCGCGGGAGAATTAATGAACTTGAGCCGGGCGCCGCGGTGCAATTTGTTTCCGGCGCGTGCTGCAGTCGTTCCGCCGCCCCGCCGGGGGGTTGGCGTTGGTGTGCTGCAGATGTTAAACGCCCCCTGTTCTCTGCCTTTCGCAGGTGAGGGTCTCCTGACTTGCGTGTGGCGCCGCTGACCGGGCATGTGTGACACGGGCGAAAGCGGAGGGGCGGGGCGGGGCGGGGAAGGGTGGGCTGGGGCTTTCGGCTGCTCCATTGCGCCCTTTGAAAAGCAAAACTGCGCACATCCCGACGCTTCAAAGGGCCGCTCTGCGCCGCCGCCCCCGCCGCTGCCCCCGCTGCCGCCCCCGCTGCCGCCCCCGCTGCCGCCCCCGCTGCCGCCCCCGCTGCCGCAGCAGCGGCACCGCTCTCGTGCCTTGACAAACGACATAGCCTAGCCTCAATGTAATTTCCTCGCATAGGAATTCTTGCTTCTATAGTCAAACGCTCTCGTCTCTGCGCTCTGCAAGTCCCATCCGTCCGCTCCTCCACGGCCGCTCTTGGCTCTCGCGGGCCATGAAATGAAATGTAAGCACTAGATGGGAAACCGTGCACGCGTGCAACCTTTCGTGAGTTTTTTTTCCCCGCCTCCGTCCCCCCTCCCCTCCCCCGGAGAGGGTGGGAGAAGGTTTGGAAACGGCCAGTGGTTAACCTCTATAAGTCACGCGGCTCGTAACTTTATGTACAGTCAACAAAAACTAAACTGTCGAATCAAAATGTTTCAAACAAAAGTTCGATGTTCCTGTAGCTGCTCTTTCTATAGTTTAGCGGATGGATCTGAATATAGTGCTGCACAAGTGGTACGCCTGTGGCAGACAGCACTGGCCGCACAGCCTGCAGCACATGCCGAGTCACTCGCCGCTGCGCCGACGTGTTGATCGGGTCGACGCTTCCGACAGCCTTTTCCGCGCCACCTGGACCCGATGACCTTGTTATCCGAAAATCTGAGTGTCGCCCAACTTGCAAAACCTCGCACCGCCCCCCCCCCCCCCCTACCCCTCCCCCCCGCCAGCACCAGCCCTGCCCTATTTCTCGGTCTACTCCGCAAGGGCGCGCAAGGGACGCACCTGGGCCAATTTGGACTCCAGTAGGAGGGCTTCCAGCAAGTCGTAACTCCCCCCCCCTCCCCTCAGCTTCTTCGGCCCCCTCCCCTCCGCCTTCTCTTTCCGCACCGCGCAAGAGAC
>CM076245.1:10462153-10509653 GCA_038380765.1 Odontothrips loti
CATGCTTTATCACTGGCGCGTTACTCCGAGGACGTTAGAGTGACGTGACGGGTGTGCAATTTTTCTTTGCTTCCGTCTGCGTGGTTCCTCACCGCCCCTTCTCCTCCCTCTTTGGTCCGCTTTACTTCTACTTTTTTTCTGGCGCTGTGTGTGTGTGTGTGTGTGTTGTTTTTTTTTGTCCTGCTGAGGAGGAGGTCTTTGCCAATACCGTTAGTGCAAAAACAAACCGAAGCGAGGGTTCGTGAACTGTTCGCCGGCCTGCCTCTCTGGGACTGAAACCGTGTTCCCTCCGCAACTCGAGGCGGTAAGGTCCCTGCCCCGC
The DNA here is from genome assembly GCA_038380765.1 of Odontothrips loti. Taxonomy (NCBI): domain Eukaryota; kingdom Metazoa; phylum Arthropoda; class Insecta; order Thysanoptera; family Thripidae; genus Odontothrips; species Odontothrips loti. The sequence continues at coordinate 10,462,476 of CM076245.1, forward strand.
GAGAACACTAGAAATGGCCGTACGGCTGTGGTCCCGAAATGTGAAAATAATAAGAACTTTGGGGGCCCTTTCATGTTGAGCATTATGTGCGCGCGCACATCTTGTCAGAATTGATCCGCCCTGAAGACGGCTGCTGCTGCTGTGTTCGTTGGGCGCCTTTTTGCGTGTTTTCCTGTCAGCTCGGCCGTCACGACGTCATCCCCGACTCCTTCTTTGCCCCTCTTCTTTCTCTCGTCTTGCTGCCGCTCGCTCCCCCCTTCGTTTGCTCGCTGGTTACGCACATGTGTTGAGATTTCTCGCCTCTCTCTCCCCAGATCTCCCGCGCGCGCTTCGCCCCCGCCCCCTCTCCCCCTCTCCCCCTCCCGTTTCGTGTGTTTTATTTTCTCCCCCCCCCCTCCCCTCCGCTTCTCGGCACGGTCGCCTTGAGAGAGTCCTAGCCGCCCGCGCGCTGCTGACGCTCCGTTTGAAGCGAATTGAACAATTTGGTGGCGCGCCGGCTGACCTCACATAGGACGCGGCTCCGCTTGACTCCGCACACCGGCGAAGGCAGCCGAGGCTTCTTGCCGTTAGCGGATGTGAGTGGTGCGGCCCCGCCCCCGCCCGCCCCCGCCCGCCCCCGCCTGCCCCCGCCTGCCCCCGCCTGCCCCCGCCACCCCAGACGGAGGCCTTATAGCCTATAGCTCTCACTTGCCCCTCTGCTGGAAGACCCAAACGAGGTGGGAAACGCGCGGAGGGTATATCTGCGGGGGAGGATATCATTTTCGGATTTTTTTATGTCTTAAGACGACAAATAGGGACGAAAAGGAAGTGATTTTAGTGACGACGATGTTATGGATAATTTTGTTGCACTCTTCATTGAAAAAAAATGTTTAAATCCATTATTTACATATTTTTAAAAAATTTGTGAGGTGTACTTGGAGAAGGCCGTGCGGGGACCCGGCCGCACCCCACGAAGCAGCCCCCCCCCCCCCCCCCGGTCACCATGTGCGGTGCTGCGGTGCGGGTGGAGTGCCGTTGCCAACCCTTTGCTTGCGTCTCATGATGGGGCGTCGACAAGATGAATGAGCTCCGCCAGTGTGTTAGCCTTGCGTCTCGGGCTGGTGGTCGCCTCCATGTCACATATCGTGTGTGTATGTGTGTGTGTGTGTGTGTGTGTGTGTGTGAGAGAGAGAGAGAGAGAGAGAGAGAGAGAGAGAGAGAGAGAGAGAGAGAGAGAGAGAAAGAGAGAGAGGAGGGGGGGGGGGGGGGGGCGAGTGCTCGGTGCGACCAACCCGTCTCTTATTCCCTGTTGAACGGGAAGAAGGGGGTTTCGTGTGTTGTCGGCGGGTGGGTGGCCCCGCGGGCCCCGCGACCGAATCCCTCTCTCCTTCCAGCAAGGCAACCTGATCCCCGGGCCCGCCTGCCTGCACCCCTCCGCTCCTAATGAGCTGTTCGCAGTGCGGTCGGCGTTCCGCACACAAAATGTGCTTGAAATTCGCGTCCCCGGGGATCCGGCCAGCGGTGCGGCTGAGCTGGCGTGCGCGGCCCGTGCGCGGCCCGTGCGCGCCCCGTGTCTGTGTGTGTGTGCCGCCGCTGGCCTACTTTGCCGACTGCATGTCGTGCGCGCTGCGAAGGTAATCTTGACTTGCAACGCCGATATTGGTTTGGCCCAGACCCAATATTTGACGTGGTGCGGCCGCGCTCGGCTGTCAGGTCGGCGCGGGTTGTCGGGGGTTAGTTAGTACTATCAGGGTGGTAGCCGTGTGCCCGAATAACAGGCCCGCCGTGCGGCTAGCGAGTTTGTTGGGGAAGCACAGCGGGCGGCTGTGCCGGGCTGTGCCGGGCTGTGCCGGTGTGGCAGTGATGGCATACCCCCAGGGAGGAGGTGCCCCCCGGTACACCATCCCTAGGGGCCATGTACCCCCCCCCCCCCACCAACCGACTCGGGGGTACACGATCCCTAGGGGCCATGTACCCCCCGGGGGCCACCATCCCTAGGGGCCGTGTACCCCCCACCAACCGACTCGGGGGTACACTATCCCTAGGGGCCTAGGGATGGTGTACCCACGGGGGGGGGGGGGGGTACATGGCCCCTAGGGATGGTGTAACCCCGGGGGGGGGGGGGGGGTACGTGGCCCCTAGGGATGGTGTACCCCCGGGGGGGTACATGGCCCCTAGGGATGGTGTACCCCCGAGTCGGTTGGTGGGGGGTACATGGCCCCTCCCTAGGGATAGTGTACCGGGGGGTACAGTTTCAGGGGGGGTAAGTGGTCCCTTGAGTGGGGTCAAGGATCCCTAGGGATGGCTTACCCCCCTTGAGGGGGGGTCAATGATCCCTAGGGATGGTTTACCGGGGGTATGTATCTCTAGGGATTTAGTACCGGGGGTAAGGGGGTAACCCTGCACGCTGACAACGGACACCGCGGTGGCGGCCATCGTCGGAGATTCTTCCGGAGGCATCATCCCGCACCAGGGCCGCTGTGACGAGGAGGATCTGCAGCGAGGCCGCAAGCCTCTGCGGACGTGACGTGTACATCGAGTTAGCGAGACCGGCGGGGGAAGGGGGTTAGGGATCCGTACTATGGTTCGCTAGCCCCCCCCCCCCCCCCCCCCCCCCCCCCCCCGCTGCTGAGGAATCTGTTGCCGACGTCAAACTTTAACCGCAAGACTGTGTACTCGCGGCATGGGCCTCCCCTCCTCCCCCTGACGAGCCCGACGGTGCAGTTGGCTCTTCTCTGCCACTCATTGACAGCGCTGAGATGGAGAGAGAGAGAGAGAGGGAAAGCGAGAGAGAGAGAGAGAGAGAGAGAGAGAGAGAGAGAGAGAGAGAGAGAGAGAGAGAGAGAGAGAGAGAGAGAGAGAGAGAGAGAGAGAGAAAGAGAGAGATTTCCACGAAAATGGAGCTCCAGCGATGCGACTCTCACAACAGCACTGGCGCCGTATTTTTTTTTATTTATTTGTTTTCTCTGCGAAGTTGTGCAGATTCCCAAGCTTTGGCTGTGGAGGTGCATTATGTGGGGGGTCCCGCCTGACACGCCGGGATAGTCTGAGATAGAGGGGGGAGGTTAGAGCACAGCGGCGCTGCAGCCGTGCGATTACTTACTGTTTTTGCCCGTCAGCCGTGATTCATCACGATTGATGGATGTTCGGTGTCGCCGTGTGCAACCCCTTCAGACCTCTTCCGGGCGGTCCGACCCGTCTCGGCTCCGCACCCCGCGCCACCACCGCCGCCACCACCGCCCCGCCGCCACTGCCGCTGCCACCACCACCGCTACCGTCACCACCACCGCCACCACCACCGCCACTACCGCCACCACACTCTCGCCCACATCGCTATGCGGGCCCGCGGTGGCGTGCCTAAGGCTCCCAATACCAATCGGGTCCCGTCGCGGGTCCACGGGTGGATATGCTGGGTCGGCCGACGCCTGCGGACGGTGTCGGTTCGGGGGCAGGATGGTCTCTCCCCACGGCTCTCCCCACGGCTGCCCCACGACTACCCCACGACTACCCCACGGCTCTCCCCACGGCTGCCCCACGGCTCTCCCCACGGCTGCCCCACGACTACCCCTACGGGCTACCCCGCCACCGCTGCCCCCCACGGCCCCCGTGGCAGAGCCCAGTTACTGCTACCACCTTCCTAATCGCATCGAATTCCTTTCAAGTGCCGGGGAGACGTTAAGGATATCGGATTCCCATAGCAATTCAAAGATAAACCTTCCTTCCCTGTTATTCGGTGGCGTTGCGCTCGCTCTGATCCCCGTGCCGCGGCACCCCACCGCCCTGCTGGACATTTTTACTTTACGCCTTGTTTTGTTTTTTTTGTGTGCGCGCGCGCTTGTGTGTGTGTGTGTGTGTGTGTGTGTGTGTGTGTGTGTGTGTGGGTGGGTGGGTGGGTGGGTGGGTGTGTGTGTGTGGGTGTGGGTGTGGACCGACGGCCTCTTCACAGAACCACTTGTTCTGTTCGTGCTATTCCCGAAACGGTCTGAGAAATGCTACTCCTCGGCGAACTCGGACGATGATGGCGTCATTGAGTGCTGGGGCAGCGCTACCGGCGGCGGCGGTGCGGAGTCGTGTGGGGTTGTTCGGGAGGTCATCGCGAGGTGGGAAGGCGGCGGAGGCGGTTGGGGGCGGGGGGGGGGGCGGCGGGGACGAGTGCCGCAGCCTGCGCGTGTGACAGCAGCGGGGCGCCAGCTGGCCGGACAACAGCACGGCCACTGGGTACCCCCTCTCTGCTCCACCGACTTCTTATGCGCCGTACTCACCGCAAAAAAGGGGAGTGGGAAACGGGGATAAAATCCACGGTCGCAGGGAGGGAGCTCTTTCCTTTGAATGTAACCGTGAAAATCAATGATCTCGCGACACTCACACCTCTCAGACGGAAGCGCTTGTGGCTTTACGGGCCTCCGGAGGCATGTTGATGTCGAAGAGCTCTGATTAAACTGCGATCATGCGATGCATCAATGCCTGCGGTATGTCTGCCCCCCCCCTTCTCTCTCTCTCTCTCTCTCTCTCTCTCTCTCTCTCTCTCTCTCTCTCTCTCTCTCTCTCTCTCTCTGACTCCCTTGCCCCTATGCATTGCAGAGCACTGTCCCCTATCGGCACTTTGGCTGGGTGCAGCCATAGCATGGCGTGGTATTGCTTGCGGGGGGGGGGGGGGGGGGGGGGGGGTAGAAATAGATAGAGAGAGGTGGTGAAGTGAAGGGATAGTGTCTCCCCCCGCCTCCCCCCTCCCGCTTCTCGTGTGTGTGTGTGTGTGCAGCTCTCGGCGGCAATAAAATACACGGCGGGCGTTGCATGTGTCACCCCCTCCGCAGCCACCCTACTAGCAGCCCACCCACCACATTCTGTCTGCACTGGGAACTGGACGCGACGCTGTGTCACCCCTATTTTTTTTCCGTTTTGTTTGCTATGTCATCCGCCCCCCCCCCCCCTATTCGGTCGTATAGGCTACATAGACATACCGACAGTCAGACAGTCAGATTACTGGGTCCTTATTGCTGCCTCCGCCGCCCTCTCTGTTTTGCTATCACGCCTCGTCTTTTTCTTTCGCGTCCCCGTCCCGGCAGTAAGAGAGGCATGCAAGAGTGCGCCGTTCCGCCCCGGCATACAGAGCTCAATAGCACGCTGGGCCATCCACCCGGGCCGTCTCGGGCTTGCTCGCTGCCACCGATATATCCCTTTCACGCTCCCCCTGCTCTTCCCCGTCTCGCTTCTCGAGGGCGAAGGAGCCCTCACCTGAAGCCAGCCGGTGCGGCCGGGCCAGGGGGGCGGGCCCCGTGAGAGGGAACTAATGTGGGTCACCGCCTTGGTCAACGCCGGAGCCGCGTAGGCGGGCGGGCGGCTGCGGGGGTCCTGAGAGTAGGCGGACAGGCGTGCGGCCCTGAATGAACACGTAACGCTTAAAGTTCACAGCCTCTCTGCCAGCAACATGGCGCGCACTATGTGCCGATACGGTGATAAATCTGAAAACGGAGGGCTGCAATATGCATGCAGGCTGTGTGTGTGTTCAACGGAAATACCTAGGATTGGCACGTTTATTTATGCAATATAAATGAAGGGGAAAAATGGTTGAAACATCGGTGCAGTTTCCGGAGCCCTGATCAATGCTTTTTTTTCTGCCTTTTATGCGGAAGAGAGGAAACGTAGACAATAGAAGGAAAACAAAATTCGTTAAACTTTAATGCGGGTTCGAGATTTTTTTATTAACAAACAAAAATTGGTCTGCAATTCCACTTGGGGAATGGAGATTTATGTGTCGCCGGGCAGGGAAGCCGTTTATCTTTAAACTGCACCCCCTCTGCCCGCCTGCGGCTGCGGGGAAAACTGTGCGAGTTTGTAACAGATTGAATAATTTCCTGCTTTTGGCCTCGTGGGTGGCGATCGCCATACTGCTGGCGGGCTTCATGAAGTACGTGGGGGCCGTGCTGGGCGTTGCTGGGGGCGCCCTGGGGACCTCCTTGTTGTGGCCGGGGAGGAAATGGAAACGGGTGCAGCGGCGGGGTGGAGCTGCTGCCGACGTAACGCACTTGTTGGCCTGCTAACGAGGCCCATGCTGTTTGTGTGTTTGGAGCGTTTTCCGAACGCTGCTGCGTAAACGGAACGTAAACAAATCGTGCTCGCCCCTGCGTTTCCTCTAATGCCGTTTCACCTTTAGGCTGCTTGATTGAATTCGCCGCAGTGGGGGAGTAGTGGTGTGTGGCGTGATGGCGGACAATGCCGTAGCGCGCCTCGGCGACTTCTGCAACTTTGTGAGCGCGCGCGCGCGCGCGCGTGTGTGTGTGTGTGTGTGTGTGTGTGTGTGTGTGTGTGTGTGTGTGTGTGTGTGTGTGTGTGTGTGTGTGTGACCCGTTACTGCCGCATTGATTTACATATCCCCAAGTTGGAGTCTGGGCCGCCGTGGTTCTGAGTGCCCGCAGGCCCGCAGCCCGCCGCACCTGTGGGAGTGTTCAGGTGTGTGCCGGGCCCTGACGGCCGTGGCCAGACGACGCCAGACCGGTGCGATCGCCGCGCGTGAAAAATCGCCGGCGCCGTGATGGTGCCGGGGGCCTTTGGCCCGGCCCGGCCCGGCCCGGCCCGGGGCTCTGAGGCAAGGATTGGGGAGCAGATCGAGCTATTGCCCGACGGGGGCTGTTTTTTCTAGTGCGGCGCCAGCGAGCTGCCGTAGATTTAGGAACAGGCGGGACCGTGTGGTTGGGTAGCTATATCTACCCGCGCTCCCTGCTCTCGCCCCCTGTCGTCCTCCCTCTACATCACCCCCCCCCCCTCCCTTTCCCACCTCTCCCACCTCTCTCTCTCTCTCTCTCTTTCTGTAACTCTCTCTCTCTCTCTCTCTCTCTCTCTCTCTCTCCCCTATACTACCCCTGCCGGTATATCCCCAAAGGCCGCTAGTTCGCGTGTCAGATAGAAAAAAAAGGTGCTCTAATGTGTTTTTTATAACGTTAGACTTCTTTTGCTTGCTAATGCGCTGTCCAATGTGGCCGAATTTTATCGTTCTTTTCTCCTGTTTCAGGTACGTGCTGTGGGGGAGTGAAAAAAAATTACCGAGTATGTAGGAGCTGGAATTTTGCGGTAGGTAGTCGTTTTGTCTTTGGCCCCGACACACTCCCTTGCCTCGTGTGTGTGTGAGCATAAAGATGTGCCTCGTCGTGGTGGAGGTTACAACGACGGGACGTTTTGAGAGGCAGAGAAGCGCTGCTGTGCCTCAAAAGGCTCGCGACGTGGCAAACGGGGTGTGCCGGCGGGAGCGTTGCTTCATAAATAAAGTAGCACGGCGTCCTTTTGTGCACGCTGGGGGCCCGGCCCGTGTCCCGGGCCGTGTCCCGGGCCGTATCCCGGGCCATGTCCCGGGCCGTGTCCCTAGCCGTGTCCCTAGCCGTGTCCCGTTCCGTGTCCGTTCCGTGTCCCGGTCCGTGTCTCGGGTCGGGTCTCAGGCCGTGTCCCGTTCCGTGTCCCGGGTCGTGTCCCGGTCCGTGTCCCGGGCCGTGTCCCGTTCCGTGTCCCGGGTCGTGTCCCGGTCCGTGTCCCGGTCCGTGTCCCAGGCCGTGCCCCGGTCCGTGTCCCAGGCCGTGTCCCAGGCCGTGCGGCCCGGCTGGAGGGGGCCTACGGGCCTACCCTTGCGGGCGGACGCTCGCCATTGTCCTGCGTTGCACTAGACTGCTGTGTGTGTGCGCGCGCACGCACGAGGGGTGAGGTGGGGAGGGCTGTGGTGCGTCGCGACGTCACGACGCCTCCCCTGGGAGTACACAGCGAGAATAATTTGTTTAATTAGCGCCTGTAAAGCTCGGGGGGGCACAATGTTGCACTCTGGAAGTTGCCGCTGTATTGTTCTTTTTTCGATTGTAGTGTTTTTTTGGAGCGCACTGGCGCATGCTCCACACGCTCGCGTACCGTCTAGTACTCTCTAAGCCGTGCAACAGGCGGCAGGCTCGCGCTTAAGTTGGGCCCTTAAAGTGTGGTCTGTTAAGTCTTGCTGCGGTCGCGCGGCGCAGCCCTTGACACATGCAGGGCCGGGCTGCGGTCCTATGAAGTATTAACTCATGAGCGGAAGTCCTCCTCTCCCTTTGTGCGGGGCTCCGCTGCACCACTCTGCACTCTCCGCGCAATCCATTAGCGGGCGGCCGGGGGCGGCCGAGGGCAGCCGGGGGCGGGCCGAGGTGAGCCGGGCGCACCTAATTGTCTGCTCGGCCCCGGCACGGACCCGGACTAGACGCAGCCACTCGGAGCATTGGTGCCCCGCGTAAGCGGAACGCACGGTGATCGATGACAAGGTATATGGCCAGCACGGCCGGTTCCACGAGTCACGGGTGTCAGAACGGGCGCCGCGCACTCTGAGAAAAGCCCTATGACCCTCTGATAGGGTGCGATCGATCGCGATAGAGTACTCCGCAGAGAAGCCCGAAACGGAAGTGAGAAGTAACAAAGAAGAGAACGCTGCACAAAGTATAAGAAATTGAGTGATTTTTGGAGAAAAGCGGGGCTGCGAACACGTGATTTCTCATACTTTGTCCAGCGTTCTTCTTCTTCATTAAGACTTCTTACTTCCGTCTCGGGCTTCTCCGGAGTACTCAATTCTAAACTCTCACTGGTTTTGTTCGGGAGAAAATGCTGTAAGCAAAAGAGTAGTTTCATTTTTTATTTTATGTCAGTGGACGGAATCACTATCGCGGTATGGTTCCCCTGGTGACGCTGTACCCGGCGGTAGGGCTGCAGGGCGGCAGGTGGTAGTCACGGCATGCTGAGCGATGGCCCCGCTTGGCGCACTGGCAGCTACTTTACAGGCGCTGCCCCGAACTCCGGCTGCTCCGGCTCCGGGGGCTGCCCGGGACGCAGACGGGACATAGCCTGACCGAATTAGGAGGGGGTGGGCGAGCCGATGCTTCGCCTCCTGCATAAGTTCCCACCGCGCAGACTGGTCGGGAAGATTGGACGGGCAATATATAATATATATATATATATATATATATATATATATATATATATATATATATATATATATATATATATTATATGTTGTACGCTCGTGCAAGAGACCGCTCGCAAAATTGCAACAATATCATAAATTATGCATCAATGATGCTAATTACCATAATAATAATTACTAACAAGTGAAAAAAAAAAATTGATAAAAGAAATATTAAAATTTAAAAGATTAATACTGACTGATCACTTTTGTGTGAACCATATTGTGAAGAGAACTTACAGTTGAGCATTCAAGATAAGAATAAGTACAATATTTGTTCCATAGTCTACTAGCAGTGACACAAAAGGACTTGCCATACAGACAAGTCCGATGAACAGGTATAACAAGACTAGAAGGATGTTGTCTATTTTATCGAGAACTAATGGATGATAAGTTTTCAAACATAGAATGAAGATAAGCAGGGGATGAATACTTAAAAATATTCCACATATGAACACAGAGAGAGAGAGAGAGAGAGAGAGAGAGAGAGAGAGAGAGAGAGAGAGAGAGAGAGAGAGAGAGAGAGAGAGAGAGAGGGGGGGGGAGAGGGAGAGAGATATGCGGAGCCTATATATATCCGAGGGGTTCGAAATACGGGGAGGTGAGCGGCGTGCACACAATTCCCGGGGCGTCCGCACCGCATGTCCTGTCCGTGCCACTGCTTGTTGAGCTCCCGCCGAGGCGCCGCGCTGCGGTGTGCGGCCGGCGCACAGCGGCTGGCACAGCCCAGAGAGGCTCCCGCCCACCCGCCGGGCTACAGCCGGGCTACAGCCGGGCTACAGCCGGGCTACAGCCGGGCTACAGCCGGGCTACAGCCGGGCTACAGCCGGGGCGGGGCCCTCGGGGACCTTGGAGAATTTCATCAGCAAGCAGCGCTGCTGGCCGTGCTGACCGGCGTGTGGTCCGGCAAGCAACTCTGCCAAGGATGGGTATAGCGGGTGGGCCGGGAGCAGCCGGTCAGAATGTGTCAACACGTCGCGTTGCCTGGAGCTACGGTACCGGTATACCGGCACTCCGCTACCTGTAATAACGTATACTCTTGGAAGACGGCTTAATTTTTTTTTTCTTAAAATCTTGACGGAACAACGTCGTTGGGTATAATTTAAGTCTTTCCTCTTTGTTATTGAGAATATTTTTTGGGTCTCGGAGTTTCCGTTTTTGCCTGATTCTGCGGGATCCGCTGAATGTTTGCTCACAACTTGACATGCAGCGTGACCTCAATCGAATTGCGGTCTTTGAGAGACAGAACACTTTTCAATGTAGGCTTTTCCGAGGCGTACCGCAGTGTCTTATGGGCGGCAGGAATGAAAGGCCCAGGCCGGAGAGGTAGAAAAGGCAGGAAGAGTCAAATAAAGACAGCGTTGTTCTGGGTTCGCAGTCAACGTATTGGGCCGGGCGATGAGAAATGGCGGAGGGAAAGGCCCGCTGTGAAAGGGAGGGGTAGGGGGAGGGTTTGAGCGATTGCTTCAGAGCGCGCTCCGCCTCTCCCAGAGACGTCTCGGACACTCATGCACCGACCGAGGGCTGTGGGCTGTGAGTCAGGGCCTACTGGGCCTGCCGGGCCGAAGGCCGAGAGAAAAGGGAGGGGAGGGGGGGGGGGGAGATAGCACGAGGTCAGCTCTTCACAAAACGCCGGAAAGCCCTCCTTAAGCCCGTCATGTCAATTGCGAACGTTTCGACCCCCACCCCCACCCCCCTCCATTTTGCCCACATTTCCCCCCTCGGGATGGAACGCAGCACGAAATGGGAGGAGAATGTTCTGCGCGTGAGAGTCGGGAAAGGAACTGGCGGGGAGTGGGGAGGAGAGGGGGGGGGGTGAAGGATGGGGTGGGTTGGGGTTGGTCCCCTGCGGTTCGCCAGCGCCCCACCACTCGCGCGCACCTCTCTGTCAGGTATCAGCCATCAGAACGAATTGATTCCTTGACAAAGTGGCCCCAGGGCGGGGCAGGGCGCGGGGTGGGGCGGGGCCGGGCTGCCACTCCACCGAGACGGGGGCCGTGTGCCGTGCTGGGCTGTTTGTCGCCACGGCGGGTGCCTACGTGCCGTGTGTGTCCAGGCAGGCGCGGCACCGCACCGCCACGGCACCGCCACGGCACCGCCACGGCACGCGAGCCTGAATTATTTGTCATGCACGGAGGCAGGTGTGAAGGCCTGCAGCCACACCCTGCTAGCGGCACCCAGCTCAGCGCCCTGCAGTGCGGGCCGCTCGAAATGCCTCTCGAAGCCGGCGGCGCCAGCGGGCATAGTCCACTTGACAGGGTTGCGGTCGGTAGTTGGCCTCAAGGTACGTTGACACAGGGCAAAGACAAACACAGACCCCCCCCCCCCCCCCCCCCCCTCCCCGGCTCGTTTCTATCACCGTTCTGTCCTTCAAACATTCTAGCGCCCCTCCCCCACAAAAAAATGTACTTTTCTTATGGACGCAGATATGCCAATTTACTTTAAATGACGTTATCAAAATGCACCCCACCTCGTCGCTCCCGCCGGGGTGTTGTATAGGCACAGAAGCGCCGCGCCGAGCTGCGGCGAGCGGCGGCGAGCCTTTCAGGGCGCAGTAAATGCCGAGAGTTGGGGGGCGTCGGGTCTGCGCCCCTTCCCCCCCCCCCCCCCCCCCCCCCCCCGGTTCCGCACCTGGGCAATAAACTCGCATTGATCTCAGTGTGGTGGGGCGTGTAGCTGGGCGGGGCAGTGGGCCGCCGGCGGAGACCGCAGCCGCGGGCCGTCATCGGGTACCCCGGGCCGAGCCGCAGTGCGAGCCGCAGTGCGAGCCGTGGGGAGCGGGATTGGGGGTGTAATCTTTATTATCGGCAAGCCAAAGAGGGCTCCACGACCTTATTGTCAACTCCTGGAATGAGGGGGCGAGGGTGACTTTTGCCGCTGCGTGCGCGCACGCCTACGTCTGCCGGGCCTACGGCGGTGCGGCGCCTACGGAAGGCGAGGCCCGCGGGAGCAGGGCCGGGCAGCGTTCGCTGGGCTAATTGATTGATCTGCCCGAAACCGCCCGGCCCGGTCCGGCCACGCCACGCCTCGCCTTGCACGCCCCGCTGTGACGTATACAAAGGGAAAGTGGTCCTGCCCGCCCTGGGCGTGCCGTGGCCGTGCCGTGGCCGGGCCGTGCCAGCCGAGCTGTCGGGTCCTGGCCGGGGCACGGCGAGGGCTGCGGGATCAAAAGGAGGGGGACGAATCATTCGGCAATTTGATTGGCCTGCAGCTTCCGCCGCTCGCCGTGCAGGGAAGGGCGCGGTCCTCTCGCGAAAAGGTCGGGCGCCCCTTGTCATCCGCCCTGTCTATCCCTTTGGGCGCCCCCCTGGGCTTCCCTTTGGACCTTTCTCTTCCCTCTCTCTCGCGCTGCCTCTCCCTCTAGGTGTGCCCCAGCAGCGGTCCGGCGAGGCGCGGCGTCAGGGCGACCTCCATCCGTGCACCACGTGCGCTCGCCGTCGAGTTTATTTAATCCTTGCATATTAATGGAAAGGGTTTTATACGCACGAGGACGACGTGAGGAGGAGAGGGCTAAAGAGAAGGGGAGTGAGAGAGTGAGACTGTTATGTGTGGGGAGGGAGAGAGATGAAGAGACGGAGAGAAATTGCGGCGGGGGAAAAAGGGGCCGCGCGCCGCACGTGTGAGAGGGTGGACATCGCTCGGGGCAGGTTGTGAATGTGGGCTCCATATTGAAGCGGCCGGGCCGTGGGCGGCCAAAGCCAATGCGCGTCCACAACCCCCTCCCCCTCCCCCTTCCCCCCTCGCTCCGCTGTCGGCACACAGAAGGAATCATCGCCACGGCCTCTTATTGGGATTCGATTCCCCAGTTTGTCGCGGCTGAGTGTTTCCGTCGCGTGCCGGTCCGCTTCTCCTCCTTGTACCCCACCGCTGAATGCTGTCGCCGGTCTCTCGATGCTCCAGTTTTCCTCCTTCTGTAATCGACAAATATATCCGTGCTTAAAAACGCCTGCGAGCGGGAGGGTAGGCCAGCCCGCACGACATCCGTGCATGGAGGAGTCGGGGCTGCCTATGCTCCAGGCGCTCCGTGCGCTCTGGAACGGACAGAAATCATCCCCCGCGCTGGTGAAATTCCAGACGCGCTTTTGCCGTGGAGGGTCGCCACCGTATCAATGCTCGAAAATGTCGGGGTGTGGCTATTGGCGAATCGTATCGACGAGCAAACCGACGCTTACCATTTTAGTTTTTCCTCCTTTTTTTTTGCATTGCAAAGAAATGTGTAAAAACAATAATGGAACAAAATTCGATTCGGATTTGAAGCAGCCATGGGGAAGCCCTGAAGCGCTGTCCGGCGCCCGCTCAGGGCTCCCCGTTCTGTTTTTCCCGCCATCTGGCACCGCTGGGTGGAGGCGGGCCGGGGCGTGGCGGGGCGCATCCCTACACTGGGGCTGCTATCCGATTGCGGGCAGCGTTGGCCAGGCCGGGTCAGGCCAGCGGCAGCAGCCGGCAGCTGCCCCCGGCAGACCGGCCTGGCGGATTTAATAAATGTCTCGATGGCATCGACGCGGTTCGTTCGCTGCAGACTTGCAGAGATTTAATCTTGTTCCGGAGGCCCTGGCGGTACGCCGCGGTGCCGGCGGTACGCTCCCGCCGACACACGGCAGCTCGGGTTGCGAGGGCCGATCGTGTTTCCCGCCAGGCCCACGGCGATGGATGTGTCGTGGGTTGGGAAATCTCGAGAAATCGACATTGATCCTCCGGTATACCGGGCGCAATGTATGCGGCGGGTTTTCCAACTCACTTCTCACTTCTCCAAATTGGAATCCACGTACAATGCTGCAATTTTGCTTTTATAAATTTTCCCGTCGTCGAAAAAAATAAATAAAAAATGTTGCGGTTTGAATTGAAAGAATTTATGGCAGTGTAGTTGGTGCCAGCGTCGATGCACCTGGCTCGACGACCTTGTGTCCCCCTTCTGAGAGCGCCGCAGTGGCGCTTCGTCAGGTAACTATAGAGGGCGCGGTCAAAGGGAGGATGGGGACCCTCTGGGCGCACGGGGGCCACCCTTGTCGCAAGTGACTCTGGGCCCCGCGGGGCCGCCCCGTGCTGAATGGCAGGCTTGTGGTCCCGCCGGTTCGTCAATAGGTGTGTCAGAGAGAGAGAGAGAGAGAGAGAGAGAGAGAGAGAGAGAGAGAGAGAGAGAGAGAGAGAGAGAGAGGAGAGGGAGAGGGAAGGGAGGAAGTGATGAATGAGCGACATTGTAATCGTAAGAGGCTGCCATCTATTGTTAATGCGGAGGAGACTAAGGCACGGACGGGGGGGGGGGGGGGGCTAACCTTACGTTTATTTGCGGTTCAATTTGAGCGAAAACCCCATTTGCAATTTTGTGTTCACCTACTGAGCTGGCGGGCTAGTGCCCTATTTACCCGATGTCTTGCTGACGGCGGTTTTGTTGCCGGTTTGTGCGTCTCGCTAATAATATCCCAGCTGGTTCTGGTTGTTGGTTATTCATGCGACGCTTTGCACGCCTTTTCCTACGACTCGCGCGTATATCGTAGCGTGCGTGTGTGTGTGCGTGTGTGCGAGAGAGTGAGCACGTGCCTCGCATATGCGGCCTGCCCCGGCACCAACCGCAATTTCCTGCAATCATCTCGGCTGTCTCAGCTCTCCAGAAGAGAGACGGAGAAAGCGAGAGCGAGCGAGAGATTGAGAGAGAGAGAGACAGACAGAGAGAGTGAGTGAAGGAGAGAGAGAGAGAGAGAGAGAGAGAGAGAGAGAGAGAGAGAGAGAGAGAGAGAGAGAGAGAGAGAGAGAGAGGGGGGGGGGGAGGGGTACGCAAAGGATTGCGGAGGAGAAGAACAGAGGAGAGCGGAATGAGCAGAGGGTGCCGGAAATGTGGAGACGACCGTCATAGGGCTCAGAGACGCTCACACACACAAACACACGCAGAGAGAGAGAGAGAGAGAGAGAGAGAGAGAGAGAGTCAGCAGGCAGCGTATCGCTGGTTGGCTAACAAATACTACGGCCACCAGCAGGTGGTGCGTGGCATTGCGAGCGTGAATATGACGCCGGCAGCAGCAGGCGAGGGGAATGTTGGAGACATGATGTGCGCGCATGGCACGCGCACGGCACGCGCAGATTGCACGCGCGCGGACCGTGCGCCGTAAGAGCGGAAGAGGTGACTTGGTACGGTGCTCTGAAGCGGAGGAGATGAGTGTGGCCCACGGCCCACAGGCCGGCGGGGCGGGGCGGGGCGGGGCGGCGGGCCCGAGGCCAGCTTGCGATTAAAGCGCGTTTTTGGAGCCGGTGGCGCTGACGCAGCGCGGTCCGTGGCTTGGGCCGCACTATCCGGGGTCCTCTCTCTCTTTCCACCCCTCTCTGCCTCCCTCGCTCCGTCTCTCTCCCTCCGCACGAGCCGCGCGGAGCTGCGATGGCCGATATGGTGGGAGCCTGCCTCGGGCCCTCCATCCCTCATCCCGGACTGTATTTCATAACCCTTTTCCTCTTCGCGACGACTCTCTTATAAGAAGCCCGCCGCGCCGCAGAACCATTCCGCCGGAGTTTAGTTGATGAAGAGAAAAAGAGGAGTGTGTCGCCTGGCCGCGGCCCGGCGCCTCACCTTGCCGGTCTCCCTCCCTTGTTTTTGGTGGCTCGTGGAAACATTTCGTGCCTAACGGCGTGGAAGTGCAGGGTCCTTGCCTTCAGGACTCCCTCCCTTCCCTCTCCTTCCTTCCTTCATACCCGCCCCCGTGGCCTTTCGCCCCAATCGTCTTATCATTCCGTTTGTCTTAATTTTCTCCTGCTTCCCCCACCCCCCCCCCTGCCCCCCGTATGTAGAAGGGCGGCGTTTAATTTTGTGCACATCTCGAAGCCCCCTCTGACATCCTTTTTTCGACATGTTCAATTGTCTAGAGGCGGAGCGGTCTAACAAAGGTCCAGGCGGCGGCAGGGGGTGGGGGGCTAACTGGGGATTATTAAGGGATAACTCTGGCTTTACTCTACTGGCTACAATCCCTTGGACGCGGTGCTCTCTAACATCATATATAGAGTCTCTTACTTTCGTAAAGAGTCTCACCTCTCTTCCTGTCTGGTTGGCAAAGGCAAAGGTTGGCAAAATACTGTCTTTGACCGAGAATCAAACTGTCTCTGTTCCTGGAATGTTTTTCAGGTTGTTTTGGGAAGGCGCCGGTTAGTCTGATATGGCCGTCCGTCCTTGAGTCTGCCCGTCCTTCTGAACATTAATTAAGACGCCGCTTCTGAGCCCCCGCTGCTCCTTCAACATTGTCACCCCCACAAAGGCGCGTCCTTTGAGATGACCAGCGCGCCTATTTGGCCAGTCGCCGTTTCCTCTTACGCGCCAGAAACTTCATCATCATCATCGCAAGTGCTGATCCACAACGCTGCCGTTACCGCCGATGCTTGAGAAGCCGCTTCCAAACAGTGCGGAATGAAGCAACTGTTTGCACGCAGAAGGACTCTCTTTGCCGGGTCACGCGAGCGGACAGATGTGCGCGCGGTCGGCCCCGTATCGCTTCTTTTGTCGGCGGCGCCAGACAATGCCGTGCCAAAGCCGTACAATTAACGCTGATTGTGCCGCCAGGTGGACCCAATTATTGCGCCCATTATTTCGTGTTCGGTGCTGACCCGCGAAACGCTTCATGGACTCATGGCAAATTGATATCGACGAAACAATTTTTTGGGGGTGTGTTTTTGTTTGGACTCGGTTCTCAAGATGACTGCTCTCTAAAAATGTCTATCGTCGCGCTTTACGACAAAGCCTTCGCCGCTGCTTCGTTTTTCTTTTTGTTTTCTTCTTCTTAAAAGTAATGCGTCACCTGTTTTTTTTTTTTTTGTAATGATTACAAACATCGACATAGTACAAATGAAGAACACAGGTTCGTGTTGTATCCCGATCACGCCCCGTCCGATACAAAGTGCGGCCCGCTTTTGTCACGGTATGCCGGGCAGCGCTTCGTTACCTGTCATACGGCGCGCTGGGTAGGCAACCCGCAGTAATGACCTCGGGGGCCTCTAATGGCCCGGCCAGCGGCCAGCCCGTGCCGTGCCCCGCTGTTACTGCGGCGCCGCTGACAGCACCGCGTCTCGTCTCGTTATTGCAAAGCTTTTACTGCTATCTGGTACCAAAGAAAGACGCAGCGCCTTGCTTTTTATTTTTTAGTGTTTTTTTTTCATCTTTTTTTTTTATTTGTTTATTGAGGGTGCATCCAGCGGGTGGTGACGGTGCTATCGTCTCATCTTGGAAAGTCTCGTGGCCCCGCTGGGGAGCATGCCGCTTTGCCGCTCGGTATCAAACGCGGAGGAATTCGTTTCGCGCGCTCTCTATTTTTCAGAGACGCGTAGTTGGTTTCCGGAAATGAAGACCTCTTTTCCTCCTTGCTCACGCTGCCCAGTCTCGTCGTGTTTTCTGGAAAATCCTCGAAACGTGTGAAATCGTAGCCGCGTCCGAGGACGAGTTTGTGACTAAGTCGCAGCTCGCTGCGACGGGAAAGTTGGCCCGCGCCGAAGGATGGTCAGCCAGGGAGGGCGGATAAGAACTTTTAGCAGCGTTTACCAGTTTTCGATCGCGCACGTCTAGATCAATTTGTTTTGAGCCAGACAATGCGAGAGGGAGAGAGAGAGAGAGAGAGAGAGAGAGAGAGAGAGAGAGTGAGTGAGTGAGTGAGTGAGAAGGCTGAAAGATGACGTCGCGTCCGTTGCTGGACGTGCCGTCGATATCTATTCGTATCATGGTTCTGAAGAAAGTAATCTGAAAGGAAAGCGCGATGCTCGCCGATAATGAGGGTGGGAGGGGGCACTACTGTATTGAAGGCCGGGTGCAGCGGCGCGATGGCATTTGCTGCCATCCGGATGATTAACGAGCCGGGGGCAGCCGGGGGCAGCCGGGGGCCGAGGGAGGGTCAGCACTGCAGCACACGGCGCCGGTGGAGCGGGCGTCTGGCGGCGAAAGGAGAGGGAGCGAGTGGGAGAACGGGGGCCCTAGTAGGAGAGAGAGAGAGAGAGAGAGAGAGAGAGAGAGAGAGAGAGAGAGAGAGAGAGAGAGAGAGAGAGAGAGAGAGAGAGAGAGAGAGAGAGAGAGAGTGAGAGAGAGAGAGAGAGAGAGAGAAAGAGAGAGGGAAAAGGGGGAGGGGGGAGCTTCCAGTAGCAGCAGCTCAACTCGGCCAAGTTTTTCCGCCCCGTCCCCCTTCGTGCTCTCTATGTCTCTGATCTTTCTCGCACTTTGCCTATGCTCTATTCCTCTCTCTCTCTGATGACGGCTGCAAGAAATTAGCGTATCTTCGGCGCGCGTTGTATCGAGCGGGGAGGGTTCGCCCGCTGGAGGCGTGGCCGTACACCAGGCGATAGTGCCATCATCAGAGTGGTACATCTGATTTCGCGCCCTGGAAAAAAAATACCGTCAGAGTCCCTTCTAAAACTAGGTGTTTGGGCGGCTGACTTGGGTGCGGGTGATTCAGCCAAGTCTTGCGGAGCCTCTGCCGTCGGCGATGTTGTGAGGCTCACCAGGAGGCCGAACTCGGTGGGCTTGTCGGTGGTGGTGGCGGTGGGGTGTTTGCCAAAGGTGTTGACAAAGTGAGCGATTTGGCTGCTCCAGGAGCGGACTGGCCGGGAGCAGGGCGGAGCAGGACTGCCGTGCGTTTCCCGTGTTGATGTATTGATGTACGGATGCCGCGCGGGCACCAGCAGGGGGTGGGAGTGGGACGGCGTCCTTCCGCGTCGTCTCACTCTGTCGCGTTGCGTGTGTGCGGCAGCGGCCGCCGGGAGTGCCCCAGCGGGCTCCAGCGGCCCCCAGCGGCCCCCAGCGGCCCCAGCGGGCCCCGGCCGCTACACCGGAGCTGGGTAAAATAGGGCGGTAAATTGTAATTTTTTCAATTGTACAATTGTAATTACCGTCGCGGCGCTGCTCCTTTGGGATGTGCGGCGCGTGGCGGCGCGTGGCGGCGCGTGGCCTCACCTGCGCGCGCCGTGCCGCAGCCCGCGTGGCAGCCACGGCCACTGCCGCAGCCGCCGAGTCGTTTTGGCTCGGAGTGAAGTGCGCACAGCATGCAGCCAACTTGGGGGAAAGTTTGGGCCGCACTGGACCCAACTGCGCAAACTTTGTGATGAATGTTTAGAGTGTAAATCGCATACTCTTTTATTTCATTTTCCCTCCCCCCGCGCGCGGGTTGTACAGGTGTGCCCGACTGCCAGCCGCGCTTGTTCCGGGGCGCACGACTGTGGCACGCCTCGACGCGTTTGGAGCCAATCCAAAAGCGGCCCGCTAAATCTGAAACGTGTTTCACAAGAAGTTTCTTTCGCTCTGCCTCCGCTTGACGGCCCCTGCCGTAGGGGGAAGCCGGCAGGACTTGTGGAACAGCGTGGGGAGGGGGTCGGCGCAGGTGAGGACGCGCGCTGTTTGCCGTGGATGATTGGCTGTTGTTTTCCCCTATCGTCCTTGCGGTACCGAACCCGTTTCCCATTTACAGCGCCGCTCCCGAGCAAACACCCCGCGCCCACATCTGCCCTCTCGGCCTCCTCCCCCCTCCCCTCCCCTCCCCTGCCGCACGAATCCCCCAATTTCACATTGTTGTCTAAAGACGTTTTGGGAGGCAAAGCCCCCCCTCCCCCTCTCCCCTTCCGGGCCCCCCTCGGGGCTGCCAGTCCGCGCGAGACGTTTGCCCGCCTGCCTGTGTTTGGCATGCATTTTGTCCGGGCGGGTCCGCGACCTCCGACACTGTTTGCACGACGAATCGTAACACACCTCGCATTTCCTGGTGAGAGGTATCGATTCTGCGGCACGGAGAAGGCGGCCGAGCCCCGCGGGGGACCTGGTCCGGCAGCAGGCTTCGGGGGGCATGGAAAGTGATATTAATTCGGCATTATGGTAAACTGGTAATAGATTCCGGGCGCCATGAATTGATGAGGCTGGAAATGAAAAGTGGGATGGTTCACCCCCTTCTCCGTCGTGCCCTTGGGCCGGGCCGGGGCTGGCCGGGGCGTATAATTGCTCGGCGGGCCACGAGCACGGCCTGTCCCAGGAACCTATTCCACTCCTGTCGCTCCGGCCTTCGCTACTTATACAGGAACACATTCTTGATGTTGCGCTAGCCGCTGGCATTTAAAAACAAAAAATCTCCTGGCTTCCGCTCCGGGCAGAAATTAACTTTGCTTGCAGCGAACTTTCGCGCGGCTCGTGCAGTGCGGTCGTCCGCGGCACGTGTGAGGAGCGTGCCGCACCGTGTGCCGCGCCGTGTGCCGCGCCGTGTGCCGCAGTGATGTGATATCCCGCGCTGGTTGGCTGGGGGCGGCCTGTCTAGGCCCGGCGATGCCCGGGAAAAGTAAAGATTAAAAGCGCGGAATAGGAGATATAATGGGGGCAGGCGGGCCCCTCCCCTCCCCTCCGCGGGCCCACCCTCCTGATCCCGCCACCTCCCCCCTCCCTTTCTCGACTGTCTAATTGCTGCGCTCTGCTTTGACCGGGACTTCCTCTCCCTCTCCTTCTCAATTTCAGCCCTTTGCCCCCCCCCCCCCCCCCCCACCAATTTCTCCCCTGCCCCCAATTCAGCCGCCGTGGCTGAGAAAGCTTTAGAGTGTGTATGCGCGTGAGAGAGTTTTATTTCCCTCTCATTTTGGACGTCAATACGCTACGTTGGGCTGCGGACCTAATGAACGTAATCATTTTTAAATCTAACGCTTGCGCGCCCGCTTGCCTGCCTGTGTGTGTGTGTGTGTGTGTGTGTGTGTGTTCCGAGTCCACGTTGCGCGCGGTAGAGCGGAGAGAGAGTCTTGGTGTTAATTCAGTCGACATTTTATTTTCCCGCCTTTCGTTTTGATTTGGGAGGGGTTGGCGGCCGTGGCGGTGTTACATATGTGGCGAGGCTCGGTTTGTGGGACTCGCTCGATTTAACACGGGTGGCCTCTGGGCTGCTTGGAGGGCAACCGGATCGCGGTGTCGGCGCGGCCCGTGTGTGTTGGAGGGCTGAAGGGGCTGGAGGCGGCTGGAGGCGGCTGGAGGCTCGGAACAGGATAAGAGCGGTACGGGCCTCCTGCAGGAGCGGCCTGCTAACGAACCGCTTTGGGCAAGGCGCGCGTGATGGATGAAAACCGCGCGGCGTCTTGCAAATTTCGAAGGCTTTTTCGCGGCGATAACCCGTCGTCTGCCGTGACCGCGGGCCGTTGGGCTGGATTTTGTGCGGCGGCCACGCGATGCGGCAGGCCTGGCCCGGCCTGCTGTGAGGCACCGCCAGGGCACCGCGCGCGCGTTACGGAATGAAAAGGGGCTGCGCCTCGCTGACAACGCCTGTCGCGGCCTCCTCCGGCCTCCTCCGGCCTCCTCCGGGTCAAGTCTGTGAACTGCGTTGCTGTCGCGTGGGCCGCTCACCGCGCTGCTCATTGAACTTTAATTCGAACAGAGATGCCGGATTATGGCAGCCTATTTTCGACGTTGCACGACACGGGGGCCTCACATGGATGACACGGGCGAGCCCAGGCGACTGGGGCTGGGCAGGCGGGGCCGGGGGGGCGCCCAGTGCTGTGTGCTGTCGCACGCTGAGTGGCAATGAATAATTGACAGAGCGAGTACGTTGGGTGGGATGTATCTGGCCGCAGACTCGCTGACATGGCGGCCCCCTTTCCTTCCCCCCGCTCACTGCTGTAGGCGAGGGCCCGCCCCCGGCCCGCCCCCGGCCCGCCCCGACCCACCCCTGACGGTCCCGCCCCGCCCCCTCGGCCCGGATCTGAATGATACTGCACGCCATCGATTCGGTGCGCGCGCGGGCCCACAGTGCGGGCCAGAGGGCTGTTGAGCCGGCCGGTGGCGGTGGGGCGGGGCGGCCCGGGGCCCCATGAGGACATCAACCGGACCGACAGCTAGGCCGAGCAGAGCCGACACTGTGCAGGGCGTATACAGCGTCCCCCCCCAACACTGCCGTCGTGTGCACCAGCAGAAAATCGTATACTTGTAAGGCGACGCCAACGTTTGTCTTTGCGAGTTGTGTGCAAAGTCGTTACAATGCGAAGAGTATACTGTTTGTAGTATACGGCGCTGCAGTAGCCCCTCGGAACGGCCTCGGCCCGAGCAGCCAGCTGCAGCACGTCATCAGCGACGGGAAATGAAGAGGAAGTCACCTGGCAGGACCCCCGGGGCCGTGAGAAAAAAAAGGAAAGAAAGCAACGGACAAGGCGCTTTACACGGTGCGTCAGCGCTGGGGCGTGAAAGGTGATTTTTTACGGCAGGGTGGCGTCGTTCTGACGTTGATTCGCATCCGCAAACTTTTGTAGTTATTCGGGCCAGAAACTTCAGCGACACTGCAAAGGCGCCAGGCGGCGCGCGGAGGGTCTTAGAGGGACGTGCAGTGAGGCGATGCGAGTCCATTTAGCGAAATTGATTGACGAATCGGTCCTCGGGGGCATCAATCATCGCTGACAGCTCCATCGCGTTCCAATTTAAATATGCGGGGTGGCTGCTCTTCGGCCGCGCAGCGGAGAGGGCGGTTTTCTGGAGGGAAGGAAGGGTGGTTGCCCTCCACGTCGCTGATGAAAACTGGCGAGCGAAACTGACCTGACAGGACAGGCTGTTTAAGTGGTGTAGCCACAGAGTTTTCCCCTCCTTTCCTGGCGGCTGCTGGCAGCAGCGTCCTCTCAAAAACTTGTGACCGACGCCGTCCTTCGGTCTTTCTCCCCTGACAGCGGGGCGGGCGGTGTGCGGCGCTGTGTGTGTGGAGGGAGGACGACCTGGGCTAGCTCGGGGTGACACCACCTCGCCGGGACCGGGTCCTGTCTTTGAATCGCAGACGTAAGCTGGAAACACGCGATTAAAGGCGTCGTTTCGCAGCGCGGAGGAAGGTGTCCGGGCCGCCCCTCCCCTCCCCTCCCCCGGGGCCCACCCCGCAGCCCTCGGCCCTGGGCCCTCGGCAAGCTCTGACGGCCAGGTGCCGCGGGGCCGCCGTTCGAATCCCCGTTTACGAGTGCCTCCGGCTGAGCGTTGAGCCGCCCCTCCCGCCGCGGCCGCAGTGGGCGCCTGCAGCGAATGGCGGACTGCGGCAACGACCTCAGTGTCCTGTCAGAAATTCACCCCCTGTCATCCAATCGCGGCGGTTTACTAAACGTTCCTGGGAGGGATTTGCTGGTCGGGTTCCAGCAAGCGGAGGTTAGATAGAGTTTCCGTTTCATCGCCGGCGTGGACAAACTCGTGCCTTTTCTTGCCTTCCGTCTGCCGAGCGGCGCGGATCGGACGAGTAGAGAGACTTGCAAGGGACCGAAGCCCTTTTGCATGCGTACGGGAAGACGCCGCTCAAAGGCTCCGAAAGGGTCCGGCAGGACTCGGTTCCTTCCGGCATGCACTCTTTTATGGGCCGGGAGTGGAGCTCGCTGCCGGACTTTCCTCCAATCTACCGCACTCTTTTATGGGCCCTAAAGGTCAATTTAAGAGCCAGAGGCATTCGATTCATCCCTTAGGATTCAAGATGGCGGCCATTTTCCAAAATGGCGACCAAATTTGACTTAAGCCCTTGCTCAGACGAAGCGAGGGACCCACTGAACCGATTTTGACGAAATAAAAATCGTTTCCGACTATCAAAGGCACGAGAAACACCATGGACTCGTCAGATTTCTTATATCTCATTTAGTTTTTGAAGTATATGTCAGATAATTTCAAAAAAAGTTTGCTTAAAAATTGCAGTTTTTGTTTTTACACTATAAATTTATTTCTGGAGTGGCCTATGAAGTGGATTTAATTACTGATTCACGTAGAAAACTATCACCAGCCCTTCTATTGCGACCCCTTATTTTAATCTTCAGAGTGATGCTGCACAAGGACAACCACCCTTTTACCTCTGGGATCCAGAAAGTTGTCTAGTCTACACATATATCCTTCCTATCAGGGGCATCTTCTGAAAACGTTAATATTGTCTGTAATAAATGGTTTGAGAATGGTATTTGAAATACCAAGGGGGATTCCGAATTTATGAGGTATTCAGGCTTGCTTGTTGTGGCGCCTGTTGCTGTGTCGCCGCGCTCCGCTACTTCTAACTGACGCGGTCGCTGGCCGCGGGGGTGATGCCAGTTCTGCACAAGCAGCGGGGTCTGGATCTTGTTCCTCATGTACGTCCTCCCCATCTCTACATAAACAGGTTCAGCATGGAACTAATTGTTATGCGGCTGCTAATTTTAAAAACACATTTTTAAGCACACCTTGGAACGTTTAATTGTGCGTATGTTTCTAAGCAGCACGGCCCTCTGCATCCCGTACAGCAAATGGTGCGATCAACCCATTCTTTCCAGCTCGCTGCCGGACTTTCCTCCAATCTACCGCAGCCCAAGTGTCTAGTCAGAACGCCATCTCTTACCTAGGACGGTGGGCGGGGCGGGGCCCGATCGATGCTCAAGTACGGCGGCACTTCGTGCTGTAATGACGTCGTTGGCGGCCAGAACCTATTTTTTTTTTCATCATTTCATTGTGATGAAGCTTGAACCGGAGGAAATAACAAATGACTAGCCATTTTTAATGAGCGTTCCGCTCATTCCCTTGACGTTCTAACGTTCCGTGTATTTTTTTTTTTTCGGGTAACGAAAAACGCTTTTCGTGCTGACCTTTTTTTCTGTTCTTGCGTGTTGGAAATAAGGTGCTATTGCCATACTCAACGTTCGATTGGATTGTGACGACGGCGAAGACGTTGACGGAACCGGGCGATGGCGACGATGATTTCGATGATGGCTGTGAACTGGGATGACGTCGTCGGGACGGCTCTATCGAATGCACGGCGGCTGGGTGATCGCGCCGTGTCGCGGAGAGCGCCGGGGTCTGGGCGGGGTGTGATAACACTTGAAGCAGAGTTATGGCACGGCACGGCACGGCACGGCACGGCACGGCACGGCACGGCACGGCACGGCACGGGGCGTTTTGTCAACTTGGGGAGATGTCTTTCCTCGGCAGCAAGGGAAGCGGGCGGAGGGACATTTAAGGGTGCGGCGGTGCGGCGGGCTGCGAGTGGACGAGGGTCGGCGGAGAGGTGATGGCGAAGTGATGGTCCCCGGCAGGAGCAGGACCTCCTCCGGGAACAGCCGGCTAACTATGGACGGACGTGCTGTCTTATCGTTGTCCCGCAGAGTGTCTCTCTATCTTTGCCCGCGTGCCTGTCCTTTTTGGTTGGAAAGACTGGCCTTTTATTTTGTAGTTTTTTTTTTCTTTTTTCAATATTTACAGCACTGGTAGCTGAAAATAGGCAGCGCCGCTGTAACAGTCACGCCCTGCGGAGCCGATCGCGGAAACGAAAAGAACGAAACGCGAGATAAGGTCTCTGCCGCTGCAAAATAGAAATGATCGCGTATTCATGAAGGAACCGAATTCATTCCCGATGCTAAGGTCTTGCAGATGGGCGGGGGCCGGCGGGGGCGGGCGGGGGCCGGCGAGGGCCGCAAGCACGGCATGTTGCTTTGTCCTGCGCCGAGAGGGTAGTAGCCTTTTTCACTTCGCATAGTCGACCTCGATCGGCCACCTTGAAAGGAGAACGGAACGTGAAAAAGAAAAAAATGAAAAAAATAAGGCACGTGACCTGCATTCTCCGCGTGTCTCAAGAAAATGCTAACTGGTTAAAATATTAGACTTTTTCTTCTTTTTTTTCTCTGGAAGGGGGGGGGGGGATATTTTCTCCCCGTTTTGTCGTCAAGTCTCGCGCGAGTCTCTGCATTGATGTCATGACAATCCTATGGCAGCGCGGGCTCGCCATGACAATTGTATTGTTTTCTGTGAAAGGCCGCCGACTGATTCCCTCCAATAGAGTGGCCCACCACCACCCCGCGGCTACCGCGCTCAAACGGCGTGGTTTTTTTGTTCGCGGTTTTTTTTTCTCCGACTTTCGACGTGCATCAAATTTTTTTGGCGATGTGTATCCCAATCTGAAAAACTGCGTGGAGCACTGCGAGGGGTGGCCGAAACGGACGGCCGTATGACGTCCTGTATTGTCCCCGTCGAGGACCAGTCCCCCCTCTATTCCCCTTTCTGCGCCCGGAAGCAGAGAGAAAGGGTAGTGCGTGACATCATTACCGTACGACAAGGGAAACTCGACTAGTGAGTGTCCGTGACATGCTCCTTGATTTGTTGGCCCGCCGCACCCCGCCTCCGCCCGTTGTGAGCGGCCTTGACCCGCAGCCCCCTGCTCTGGGCGCTGGCCGTCATAATTACGACGTATGGCTGCCTGAGGTTATCCTTTCCTTTTCATATTCTGCGTCCATCAATTATTATTTGTTTTCGTACCTTTTCTTCTGTCTGAGCCCGTCCGAGCCCCACATATTAAGATTATTGCGGGAAGAGGGAGAGCGAGTCAGAGAGAGAGAGAGAGAGAGAGAGAGAGAGAGAGAGAGAGAGAGAGAGAGAGAGAGAGAGAGAGAGAGAGAGAGAGAGAGAAATGAGGAGTGAAAGGTAGATGAGAGTTTAAACAGCAGCAGCAGCAGTGAGTGGTAAGGAAAGAGGCTCTGTGCTTTTGCCCCTCATGCTCTGCTCCACGTCCGGAAAGTGTTGTGTAAAATTCCCCCCCCGCGAGCCGTGTGCCGCCGTGTGGTTTCCTTGCCCCGCTGCCGGCCGCCGGCCGTCTACGTGTGCGTGTGCCCTGCCGCTCCCACGTGTGTGTGTGTGTGTGTGTGTGTGTGTGTGTGTGCGTGCGTGCGTGCGTGCGTGGGACGCTCCGGCATAAAGTACGCCGCGTAGGAATAACTTTAGCGCGGCTGCCCCGGCTGACCGGCGATGAGCGCGCCGGGAGTGTAGGCAGCGCGCGCACACGGCTGCGCCACGGGCCTGCCTACCCTCCCGGCGCTCGCAGCAGCGCAGCGGCGCAGCAGCACTCGGTCGGCTGGGTCATCGGCCGCGCCGGTATCTGGCGAGGATTTTCTGGGGAGGTGCACAAAGGGCGCGCCCTGCTTGGTAGGCATCCGAGGGGTCCCTTGCTCAAAGAGGAAAAAAAAATGATCAGAAACGTACTCATTCAAAAGATCATAAGAGGAAAATTCAGAGCAAGAAAAACAAAATGAGAAAATTCAGTAATAATTGAGGGGAGAAAAATAGAAACAAATTTTGATTTGAAACCATGGTGCGCTTGCACATCGCGGGCGTGTGTTGCAAGCTGGCCTAACCCGACCGCGTGCAGGCGGCACTTGGTAGCCCGGCGACATGCATGGACTTTACGGACGGCCGCCCTCACAATGTGTGCCACCGTGTGGCACAGTGAGAGTGGAATATTTGGAATCTCCCCGCAGACATCACGCCGCTTTTGTTTCGGCTTCCGTGGTTGTGTATTTTTTTTAGTGTGTGTGTGTGCTTGTGTGCTTGTGTGTTTTGTCGCTCCCGCGTCGTGCCGCGTTTTGTACCTGGCGCGTGATGATGATGTGTTGCATTTGCAGGGTGGCGCTCGTGGCCATAAATTGCTTATCGCGTTTGCATACTCCCCGGTGCGCTCATCCGGGCCACATGCCGGGGTCACATGCCGGTAATATTTTGCAGCGGAATGAGGTGTGTGAGAGGGAGAGAGAGAGAGAGAGAGAGAGAGAGAGAGAGAGAGAGAGAGAGAGAGAGAGAGAGAGAGAGAGAGAGAGAGAGAGAGAGAGAGAGAGAGAGAGAGAGAATTCAGGGTGCAGGTGGGAGGTAATAAAACTAGGACGACGAGTTATGGACTCGAATCATAGACCAAGATTACCGCTCCCACTTTTTCCCCCCGCGTCGCGTTTTGTATCTGACGCGCGAAATGTCCGTTTAAGGCCCCCATCTCTCGCGTAACTCCCGCGCCTCCTGGCTTTCTTCACTGCTGAAGCTTATCTCTGAGGCGGTCGGTCGGCCGGCCGTGAGGGGGGCCGTTTCCTGCCCCCTTTCTTCCTTCCGGAGGAGGGGTCACTCACATTCGGAATGATTCGGCCATCCCTTGTGTTTTATCGCCCTCCGCCCCGCCCCCTCCCGCCTTGATGACACTACTGTGATGTGACGGCCGTTGGGTGATGACGAGGTGCTGAGCTGAATCCCGATGTATGGCCGGCCGGGGCTGGGCCGGGCTGGGCTGGGCTGGGCACATGCCGGCTCTGACACACACCCTCACGATGCTTTCTGTTGTCGCCTTCCCATGTCTTTTTTTTTTTTTTTTAATACCGTGAGCTTCTCTCCGACTACCTATCTGTATGTGAACTGTTGTCCCTCTGCGGGATCTCTCCGAGTGACTCGCTAATTTTTTTCTGTTGTTTCGCTTTGCAGGTGAGACCGACCTTCTTTCCCGCGGCTCTGCGAGGTATGGAAATAATGGTGGCTTATCGACTTTCAGGAAGACTCTTCAGAGGGTCAATCCATAAAAAAGTAAAAAGCCAAAAAGAGGTCACAAAAAAGCAATGAAGCCGTTGACGCGACGCTGCTGGACAGGTGGTAAGGGGGGGTGGGATGTGGCAGGGACTGGGATAGGGGGAGGTGCACCGTCGGACAGACTCGGAAGCCTTCGGAAGATATGACGAGCGAGAGAGAGAGAGAGAGGGGGGGGGGGGGGGAGCAGACGGTAGGAGGATAGGAAAGGGAAGCGCTTCACGAATGAGCGCGCGAAAAGTGGAGCGCGCAGAGCACGGCGCGGAGGAAAAGAGCAGACGAAAATAAGGGGAAAGACCGGGGAAAGGCGCGGTACACGTGGGGAATGCGAAGTGGTTTGGCTCTGGCGCTCCGGATTTGCAAGTGCACGCTGCCCGTCTTGGTGGGGCCGCGACGCATGTGGGGCGATGCCGGGGCGATGCCGGGGCGATGCCGGGCCGGCTGGTGATGGCCGTAATCTGGCGCTGATTCCCGCCCCTTTATATTAAATCCCGCGCTGTATTTTTCTTGCTCTCGCCGCGGGGGCGTCGTCTCTTCCCTTTGATAGCGATCTCTCGCCGGCCCTTCCCCCGAAATCACTGCTGCTGCCACCGCTACCGCCACCGCTACCTCCGCCGCCGGGCGCTCCTCCAGTCATCTCTTCTGCTCGCCCTCTTTTCTCCTTTTCTCCTCCGGAGGTGGGCCGGTGGCCGCGGGGTGCGGGCGGCGAACGTTTCGTTTCTTGGAGCAACAGCAGCAGCAGCAGCAGCAGCAGCCAGCAGCGCCCCGCCCGGCGCTGGGTAGGTCTGGGTCTCTGTTTTAATCTCGATCCTCCGGTCGGAGCAGAGGGGAGGACCCGGTAGGAGCCGGGAGGACCCCATTGTGGCAGGGCAATCGCATGGACAGCCGAGCCGCTAGCGGGCAGCCCGGCCGTAATGAGGCCAGGGGCCGGCCGGGCCGGAGGGCTGCGCTGAGCGACACGCCGACACGCACTGCGCTGCTGTCCACAGCCCGCGCCAGTTTCCGTCGTCCCGTCCGGATAATGGCGGCGCTCCGAGTAGCTGGAAACGGCGGCGGGGAGGGAGCGCCTGCGAGTGTCGGGGTAGGCCGGCCCGCACGGCACGCGTGTGTTCAGCGCTTGCCTATCCTCCAGGCGCTGTGTGGTTGTGCGGATTTCTCCGCCGCGGCCGGGAAACCAGAGCGGAGCGGCGGCGGCTCCCGGGATGAGCGGCGCGACGTGATGAGCAAGTCCCTTATCTGCTTAACTCTTTGAGAGTGATTTCAAATCCAGAGCTCTGGGGTGTTTGTGTGTGTGTGTCGGTACGACACGCTCTAAGTCCTGAGCAGCTTTGGCCCTACCCGGAACCACTAATCCCGCCCCGTGTGAGATGTGCTCCAGTTCTCAGGGCGGCCCAGACTACTGGGTGCGGCGGCAGCGGCGACGGAAGCTTGATCAGAGGGTGTTAACTTAGTGCTGTGCTTTCGAACGGCCAGAGAAGGTCGGGTTGCCTAATTTTAGGGGCGCCCCTCGAGAGCAGGTAAGCAATTTTTGTCGGAAAAGTAAAATGAAACGAGCGGGTATCGAAGACCCATCCGAGAGACGAGTAGCGACGCCGCAGCCGCTTGCGCTACGGCGGGTGGTGTGAGCGATCGGGACCCGGAGCTGCCTAGTAGGCAGTCGGACGGAGAAGACTCGCAGCAGCGTGTTTGACGTGCAGACGTTGGCAACACTACTCTCGGGGGGCGCTCTCTGTCTCTCTCGCACACACGACGGAGGCGCGCCATTTGAGTGTACCCCCACTGAGCTTGATGGTACGCTGCACCCCGCGGTCGTAGGCCTCTGTTTTCTTCTCTTTCCTTCTTTAATGTCATCATATCCGTCGTACTCCACGAGCAATTCGATTATGCGCGCACCGAGTGGGATCGAGTGCATGCGGGGCCACTCCCATACCTCTCACCAGTGTGTCAGAGAGAGAGAGAGAGAGAGAGAGAGAGAGAGAGAGAGAGAGAGAGAGAGAGAGAGAGAGAGAGAGAGAGAGAGAGAGAGAGACAGAGACAAGTGTTCCAGACGGCTGACGTTTTTCCGTTGGATATTGAAATGCACTCTCTATGCACTCGCTTCTCCCTCCTCTGCCATCCCTCCCGTCTTCCACAGACGACGCGGCTGCTTGGTCGCTGTGAACAGAGCAGATAGTGTGTTCCTCCGCTTATCTACTGGAGGAGTGGTGGTAGTAGCCGCCGCCCGTAGTGCTGCCCTCTATCGACCATATCTGTGTTCACCCGCCCTTGTTAATGATCACCGACCCTACAAACACGGCTTCCGCCTCGCTGTGCCACACGACGGCGTCCCCAGTGACTCCCAGCAGCAGCAGCATTTAGCCAGGTCCGGCGCTATATAGGGCTGCGAGTACCGGCGGGGAGGGTCCAAATGAAATCCTACAGTAATTGGGGCGCGAGCAGAGAGAGAGAGAGAGAGAGAGAGAGAGAGAGAGAGAGAGAGAGAGAGAGAGAGAGAGAGAGAGAGAGAGAGAGAGAGAGAGAGAGAGAGGGGGGGAGAGACAAAGAGAGAGGGGGGGGGGCCTTAGAGAGTGAAGGAGACAGCCGCTGCTGATGCTCCCATGACAATCACCTACAGACCGGACGCTGACTGCGGCGTCACAGCGGAAATGAATGTCTGAACGGCACGATAAGTTGACCCAGCAATATGAGTCCTCACCCTCCGCGACCTGTGTCGCTGTAATCGTGATTACGATGGCGATATCTGCGCGCAGATTTACGTTGTTACCTAAGTTACGCCGGCCTCGAATAACGACAAATAATCCGGTGCCGTTGCTGTTCACACACAGACGTGTTTACCGACGCCAGGTCGGAGTGTTGGCCGCCCCGTCGTAAACGTCTCCCCTCTGATGGAGCGCTCCCGCCCGGGCGCCCCTTATAACAATATCAACCCGACGCACCTGTTCATTCGTATAATTCACCCTCAGAGCTTAATCTCGGCGGCGCGCGCTGCCTGCCCTGCGCACGGCCCTGGGCGCGGCGCGCGGCCGGCGAAGCGGCGATAGTAACTTATTTACCGTCGCACATAACCCTTTCCCCTTCAGAGGAGCCGGCGAAAAATCGGCAACGGTGGAGGGGGTTATTATCACGGTCCGATGTGCGCGCGCCAGGGGGCGTGGCGCGGAAGGGGGAGGGGAGGGGGCGCCGGGGGGGGGGGGGGGAGACCATTGTTTCCGCCCGTGCATTTTGTAATGCGAGGCGTTTCGTAGCCGCGGCGACGCGCGACGCTTTTAACAGTCGCTCCTTGCTCCCCCCCCCCCCCTAACCCCTCACCCTGACGTCTGCCGCCCCTGCCGCTCCTCCCGGAGCAGGCCAGTATGGCGCTGGGTCACGCTAGGCAACCCTTCGCCACCTCCTTCCACCCCCCCCCCTTTCCCCTGCCTGCCTCTGAATAATCTCCCCCCCCCCCTTACCTCCTCACTCCATTTTACATCGTCTTTTGCGCGGGTTCGCGCGACGTCGCCCGAGGCGCGTGGCAATTATTTGTCCGCGCTTATGTATTATCAGGTGAGTTTGAAGATTAAACGGCGCGCGGCGCATAATTCAGCAGCACACGGGGATGGAAATGAGGAAGCGCAAAGACTGTTCCTCGCTGTTCAGCAAGTCAATTTGGTGTCGCGGGGCCGCCGTGCTCCGGGGCTGTGCCGCTGTGCCGTGTGTGCTCGGCCGTGCTGCCGGCCGGAGCCCGAGCGAACAGCGCTGTATCACATTCGCTCTCTTATTCGCCTCGTCAAGAGAAGCCGCTTGCCGCCTCACACACAACTCGGCGTATCAACATCCGCATCAACATGGCCCGGCCGGCAGGACGACTGCACCACCGGCGGGGCGCGGGGGCCACGGGGGCCACGGGGGCCGCGGGGGCCGCGGGGGCCGCGGGGGCCCAAAGAAGGCTCTGAACCGGCCGGGAACTGTAGGTCCGCCAGGCGCGCTGTTCATTTGCATGCAGTGCCAGGCAAGGCCCCGCGTTTCCGGCTCGTAAAGGCGAAGGGTCTTCTTCGAAGGAAGTCTCGTTTTCGACGGTGTAGAAGCGACAGAAGAGAGCGCCGCTGGTTCCCGGAGGCTAGGCTAGGCCGGAGCTCGGGCTACCTTGTGCACATTTGAATGCGAGAGGGGAGTCTGTGACGCGTGGTGCAAGCTGAAGTTGCTCGTGAGGGAAGTGCTGGAGGACGGCGAGAATTTTTCAGACGTCTGCCAGTCTGATTTGCGACACCTTTTAGCTGGGCTGGGCAGCCGGAGCCTGACACCGGCCGTGGTGCGCGGTTAGAGTGCCTCTGCCCCTCGTGATGGCGAGTTGTGTGGATGGGACGGGGCGGGGGATGAAAAGCGACGCGAGGCGGGAAGCGGCGGGCCGGGCGACGCGACACCCTCCCGCCCGCTAACAAGGGCGCGAGCCCGAGTGACGCAGTGCAGGGCCGAAGCCCAAAAATGTTCACATTTTCACACTGGCACCAATTTGCATGTCCTTATGCAGATGGGGCGCGCGCTACGCCGCGGCAGTGGCGGCGTGTAGCGGTGGCTGTTGAGGCTGGGGGGCGGCGGGGGCCCAGCCCGCGGTGCAGCCCCCGGCGCCGCTCCCGGACCGGGCCGGACACACCGGTCTCAAGTCACGTTCTTTTACGGCACTGTTTATGTGCGCGGAAATTAGAACGCGGGTGGAGGAAGGCGGGACGTAAAATTCGATGCGAAGAGCCGAGGGGAGCAATGGTAAATGGTAGTCCCCCCGTCGTCGGAGAGTAATTGAATCCTCGGAGAAACTCTGTCGAATCGGGTGTGGCCCCGTGCAAAGAGGTATACGGGGACAGGCTCCCGACCGCGCGGCACTGCTTTGAGGTGTGTTGCAGGGGGGTCTCCTCTCGTCTTGATGGCAAGACTATTAGGCAAATGAGGGGACTAGTTGCGGAATCAACCTCACCTCACTCCCCCCCCCCTCCTCTTCTCCGACCCCTGCTCCCCGGACTCTTCTCCGCCGTCGCCCGGTTATGACACGGCCATCAGGAAAGTAGACCGCATAATTATAACAAAGCCACTGTGGGCCGGCCGGGCCAGGCCAGCAGCTTCCGCGCGGTGCTTCGACGGCCCAGCCTGCCCGTGGTCCGCCCGTGGTCCGCCCGTGGTCCGCCCAGTGGTCCGCTCCGGGGGTAGGGGGGGGGGACCCCTTCCGCACTTTATTATGGCCCTCGAAGAGCCGCTGCGTTGCGGGGCCCTCGTCGTACGGCGCGATGAATTTAGGAGAGGACCCCGCCTTCTCGGTGTTTGTTTGTGTTGTGTCGTGTCGCTGGTTATATTTGCGAGGAGCGCTCGCCGCACCGCCATTACTGCTACCGCTGCCGCGCCTCACAGCGTCGTGCGCAAGGGCTCCTTGCGAGACCAATTTTTTATATATTCTGCTTCTGGTTGAAATAAATAAGAAAAGAATATGGCGTAACGAGAACTTAAAAATGAAAATCCCGTGAATAAGTTTGGACGTGTTTGGTCGCACAGCTGCCGTGCGTTGCCAGTAGTTTCCTGCCGCCTTTCGGGCGGGCAGGCATGCAGCAGCAGCAGCAGCAGCAGCAGCAGCAGCAGCAGCAGCAGCAGCAGCAGCAGCAGCAGCAGCGGAAGCAGCAGCAGCGGAGCTACCCATTAAAATTTCATCAGCCAAAACTGTACGAACTGCGGTGCGCGGCAGCCGCGCTGCAATTGAAACGCCCTCTGCGTGCTGCTGCAGCCGCTGCTGCTACCGCCACCGCCGCTGCCACCACCACCTCACTGACCGATTTCCACGCAGTCATGCATACGTGCGGCGGTTATCTATGGAGGGTGCGCCCCGCATCTCCATACCGACCCGTGCCGACCCGTGCCGTGCCGTGCCGTGCCGTGCCGTGCCGTGCCGTGCCGTGCCGTGCCGTGCCGTGCCGTGCCGTGCCGTGCCGTGCCGGTGCCGCGGAGCCCCGTATTTATTACACATGCACGAAATGATCCACGGTCCTGACCTCCTCTGTGCCGCGGGGCGCGGGGCGCACCGCATGGCACGTGTGCGGGGCACGTCCGGCCGGGGGGACGGGGGACACTTGGCGCCGCCACCTGGGAGTGCACCGCCTTCCCTACGGGAAATCTGTGCTGCGGGTGTCGTTTGTCTCCGCACCGCCCACCGGACCCCGGCGCCACCAGTAGCCCCCGGCCACGCCCCCTGCCCCCCGGCCCCGCCCCCCCGCCCCCGCCCGCGCCCTCCCTGCCTCATAAAGTGCGAAACGACTCGCCTTGTTTACGTTACTGTCGTCAGTGGCGCGGTCCTTGCGCAGAGCACGGCCGCATCTCCGCCTCACGCCCCCTCCCCCTCCCCCCTCCCTCTCTCTCTCCCTCTCTCTCTCTCTCTCCCTCTCTCTCTCTCTCTCCCTCTCTCCCTCTCTCTCGATACCCGCGGCCGACACGCAGTAGTAGTAGTGGAGACCACGCCGAACAGCCGCCTCGCTGCTCCGCCCCGTCACTCAGGGTGTTCTCGGCCCGCTGGCACTACGTGGGGGCGGCGCGCGGACAATGTCGTCGACGCGGACGTCGAGTGTTTGCCGCTCGTCGTCTTTTAATTTGCGTGCGCCTCATTGTGCCGCGCTGCGTCGTCAGGGGGTCCTTAGCCGGCCGCCGTCGCCCGTAGCCCCGAGCTGCTGAGCCGTGCGCACGAGGAAAGGAGAGGCCAGAGGCCCTGGCCGACTTCTACGGGACAGGCCCTTCATCTCGGGTGTCTTGGCCGGCGTGCAGCCCGGCCCGGCCAGGCCCGGCCAGGCTCCGGCGGTGCTCCGAAGCACGCACCCCCATCCCCGTTCGGGTCCGCACTGCAGCACACCTTACACTAGAGACTGCAGGGTAACGCTCAGGGAGAGCGATCTTTTCCTCGATCTGATGAGGAAAATGTTTATCTTCATACATCGCCGCCGAACTAAAGGGTATTTACGGGCAATCGTGGGCGAGGAACATCTCGGCTCCCTTGTTTTGCAGTGTGTACCCAAGACAAATACCGGAACGTTTTCCATCCGTGTGAGTGTGTGTGTGTGTGTGTGTGTGTGTGTGTGTGCGCGCGCGCGCGCCAGTTCGCCATTTCCGGCGCGGTTTGCGTGTGTTTTGGGCTCGCGCGTGCGGGTCTGGCGAATGTGTGGGGCCGAACATGTGTTACAGCAGCGGCAGCGCCCTTCTGCCAGTATGATATTTCAAGTCGGAGGGTCCTGCGGGGTCCTGCGGGGTCCTGCGGCGTCCTGCGGTGGCCGGCTGGGGTGTGGGGCCTCCCTGTCGGGCCTCTTGTCGGTCCCCAGCAGCGCAGCCCCCAGCCGCAGACCCCCAGCCGACCCCCCGGCCCCGCCCAGCCCCGCCCCGCCCTGACCGTACCTCTTCTCCGCAACACAATTTCACAGGCGCCACATCCATCGCAGTTTACCTACAAACAGCCCAGCGCGCCCGACGTTCATCTGCGGTCAATTTGTGTGGCACTGTCTGCTTCCGCAGTACGCAGTACGCTGCGCCGCGCTGCGCCCGGCTGCACCCCCAGCCTGCAGCCTCACCGGGTCTGACTCATCCGGTTGTGAGCAACGGGGACGTCCCCCGGCCCTGTTATGGCGCCTCTGGACCCGACCGGTACAGAGCCGCAAAAATTGCACAGCACAGTGAAGAGGATTTCTTGTTTAATGCCGAAGAAAAAAAGGAACTTTAAAAAAAATAGGATTTTTCGAAAAAGCTTTTTCCTCTTCAGACGACATTTCGTTCCCGTGTGTTGTGGCTTCGCCACAGTGTCTATGTGTGTGTCGTGGCGCAGTGCGGTGGTCAAAGGGACGGCAGCCGTAGGCCTCACAGTGTAATCGCCAAGCCCTCTGCGCTGAGCCCATTAATTCCCTCTCGCTGAATTGAGCAAAAGGCTCGGACCAAGACCCCGGCCGGCCGGGCTGTGCCGGGTTGAGCCTGCTGGTGCTGTGAGCCCGGCTGCCGGGGCTGGGGCCGGGGCTGGGGCCGGGGCTGGGGCCGGGGCTGGGGCCGGGGCTGGGGCCGGGGCGGGGCTGCTGGTTCCGTCCACACACGAGCGGCCTCTGTCTTGTACTCTCCCAGGAACGCGCCCCGTCGCGCTTTCCGCTTCCCCCCTCGCGGTATGGGGGTTTTCGCTACGCGGTCGTGTCGCTGCCGACCGAAATATTGTCACCCCGGGTGGGAGGATTTTTGCGTAGCTCGGGGGCGGCCGCGAGGGAGTGGGCGGGCGGCCCGGGGCCCGGGGGACGGCAGGCAGGCCCTCTGTTTTGGGACGCAACGGCCGCCCTGACCCGGTTCGGGGAGGCAATGACCCTCGTCGGCCTTAGGGCTCAGCCCGTTGGAGCCTATCACACTGGAGGCCCGCTGCGCGCACTGGGGCCGCGCGCAGCCGAGTACCTCCTTCTCCCCGCCCCGTGCCATGCCATGAGGCCTCGAGTCATGAGCGGCGACGTGCCGCGGCACCCCCGACCACCCCCTAAGTGCCGCGCCGCCATAAGAATACATTTGGAGCGGACGCGTTCGGCATGAGAGACCCTCGCCATGAGTTGCGCCCCGGAGCCTGCGGAGCCTGCGGAGACCCCCAAGCCCATCAGGGCCCGGAGGGGGATTTACGGGGATGTCGTCGGGGGTGAGGGGACGGCCGCCAGCCCGGCCCCGCTACTATGTCGCTGGATGAGGCCGCCGCCGCCGCCGCCGCCCCCGCCGCCGCCCCCGCTGTCCGTCCGAAGACGCGCCGTCACCTTTGGTCAACTGATGGCTGTCCCGTTGCCAATAACCGTCAGCCCCTTTGTCGCCCCGCCGCTGCCGCTACTGCCGCTACTGCCGCTAGCCGCTGCCGCTACTGCCGCTGCCGCTACTGCCGCTATACGGCCGTTGCCGCGGCGCCCCTCCGCCCCCAGGATTAGAGGCGCCTCATCTGCCGGACGACCCATCATCCCCCACCGCCCGGCGAGCAGCGCGCCCCAAGAGGAAAAAAAATGGCTTCAAATTTACAAAACGAGTTATGGCCGCGGCGGGCAGAAGAAAGGAGGCAAAAATATGAAAGTGTCTTATTTTGCTGGAAATCTACAACACCGTCGGACGTTATTACGGGCGGCTCATTGGGTATCACTACTGAGCACCCGTCCGCCGCCTCGTCTCTGCTGCCGCTGCGATGGGAATCGAGTTTGGTGCGGTGCGGGTGGGCGGGTCGTGCGAGAGGCAGCGGGGCACGGGGGCGTTGTTGGGCCGCCCGCTCTCGGTGCGTAATCGGGCGGTACTGACGAGATTCTCCATTCGCCAATTAAACCGGGGCGGGGATGGCTGGGCCGGGCGGCGAAGGCGTCGGCCTGTATGTTGCTGCCGCCTGCCACACGCTAGGCTTGGCCGGACCGGACCAGCCGTTGGCTTGCCTCCCCTATGGGATCACGGCCAGTGGACGTGCCGGGACGGGCCCCTCGTAGTGTAGATTGCTTCCCTGTACACGATTGGGAGGGGGGTTCGGATGCGCGCGCGACAACCACTCCGAGAGCTCGAAGGGGATTACGAGGTGCCGTCGGGAGGGATCTGCGCGCCGTCACTTGGTGCTGCTCTGTGAGTGCAGTGCGTGTGCACTGTGTGTGCACTGTGTGGCGTGGGCGTGGCAGCGTGCGCGCAATCTATCGGTAGTAATTGTCCCGCCCGAAGATGGCTGCTCTGCGGTGATGAATGTGGCTGGGCGGGCCCCGGTGTGTGTGTGTGTGTGTGTGTGTGTGTGTGTGTGTGTGTGTGTGTGTGTGTGTGTGTGTGTGTGTGTGTGTGTGTGTGTGTGTGTGTGTGTGCGGCACCGTGAGCCCCCGCCGGCCGGCCCCCGCCCGTTCGCCGGATAATGGAGTGTATGCGCTGCCCGGGGTAGTTAACCCCTCGTCTCCGCGGGCCGTGAAGGCGACGCGGTCCGGCCACCCTTAAAGCCGAGCGGAAAACTTTGTTATCTGCATTGCAGCACCTCCCTCGGCGTCTTGCTGCGGGGCCGGCCGGGCCTGGACGGGACGCACACGCCCCCCACATCGCTGTCCGGCGGAGATACTTGGGGCGTTACTTTTAGAAAGTCCGCTCTGCCGCGCGGATATATATATATATTTTTTTTTTCGCAGTGTCTGCCAGACTCCGCCCTCTCCTCCCCCTGTTTGCGACAAGTGTGAGATCAAGTTTTGTACTTGCAGGCAATTGCCCCAGCCAACGGTCTCTACTTCTCTCTCAGCCCCCTTACTTCTCTCGCCCCACCCCCTTCTCTCTCTCTCTCTCTCTCTCTCTCTCTCTCTCTCTCTCTCTCTCTCTCTCTCTCTCTCTCTCTCTCTCTCTCTCTCTCTCTCTCTCTCTCTCTCTCTCTCTTGCTCACTAAGTGGCTGGGATTGCCTCCGAGGGGGCAAATTGAGCGTGTTGCCTACCGGGCCCACAACAATAAGTGGCGTGGAAATGCGCTGCTCGGCAGAGCAGTCCGAGCCGAGCATCGGGGGCGAATACCTTGCTGCCTCTCGCTGTGCCGGGCTGTGCCGGGCTGTGCCCTTCGGAGGACTCTGCCGGGCTCTGCCAAGCTCTGCGGAGTGGCCGTGTGTTGATATCACACGCACCCGTCGACCCTAGCGGTCACACACACACACACACACACACTCACACAGTGGGCGGCAGCCGCAGCTGCCACTGAGGCAGACAAACTGGAAAGAAAGTACCCTCCCACCATCCCCTCCCGCCTCGGTACCCTCCTTGTATTTGATTTTATTTTTATTTTTTTCTGAGGGGTGGAGGTGTTGGTGAGCTTTTGTGAAGAATGCGGTGAGCAGCCGCGAAACTCTGAGGCAGTGGTTACGTTTTCAGTGTTAAAGTGTAATTAGAAATCATGCGTGCGTGTGTGTGTGTGTGTGTGTGTGTGTGTGTGTGTGTGTGTGTGTGTGTGTGTGTGTGTGTGTGTGTGTGTGTGTGTGTGTTTGCTGGCGCGCGGCAGAGCGACCACGCGACAGGTCAGCAGCTGCTGGCCTGCATCAAAAGGACGGGGAGGAAAGTTTTATAAAACCGACCGCAGCCAACGACGCGAGTATGTTGCGCTCTTTGTGTGCGTGGGGGAGGGGAGCTGCACCATACCAACGCACACATGCGGGTCATATGTCGCCTCGGGAGCTGCCCACTCATCGAGTAAATAGTAATGGATTTGCGATAAACTGTACTCAAAACACCGGGGGAGTAAAACCGTCCATTTTCTGGAATGGAAAGGTTTAAGGCTGGACGACGTGAGATGGCCGTTCCGGAGTTGCAATCGTGGAGACCGTGGAGAGGGGAGGGTCAGCGCCGTGACGCGGGGCCGTGATTGTCTGGCACCTCTGGCAGACAGGGGGTGTTTTGATAACCCAAGAGACGCCGCCGCGGGGGCTGCGGGGGCTGCGGGGGCCCCGCTAGGACTTTGTTGTCCTCGTCTGCTGCTCCCCTCGGTGTCAAGTGTGCTCTGGCCGCTGTGTGTGTGTGTGTGTGTGTGTGTGTGCGCACTATCGATTAGCTCGCCACCTTAGACCTCAGGCCCCCGCGGTGCGCCACGCAGCCGGTGCAGAGCTGACAAGCTGTGCGGTTCCGCTGCTCGCCCTGCGCTGACGGAGCTAACCGCCCGTCATGACGCATACTTTTTGTACATGCTACAACGCTCTTATTTTGTACCTCCGGTCTTCAGTTGATTGGCATTTTTTGCGGGCGCCGTCAGTGGCGCTGGCCAGGCGGTGCCTTCCGTTTCGGTGCGCGCCGCGGCCCCGTTCACGTTCGGACCGTGTGTGGCAGGTACCCGCTGGTAGCAGAGGCACCATACCTCAGGTACACAGCCGTGTGTGGCAGGTACCCGCTGGTAGCAGAGGCACCATACCTCAGGTACACAGCCGTGTGTGGCAGGTACCCGCTGGTAGCAGAGGCACCATACCTCAGGTACACAGCCGGTGGGGCCCGGCGGGGCCCAGCGGGGCGCGCTGCTCGCAGAAAAGCTTCCTGACAGAACACCCGACCCGCCCTGAGGGGGACTTCACTTCCGTGTACAGTAGCGGGGGGAAAATCAAAATAAATCAGGATGAGAAAAAGTACACGAGAAAGTCAAATGTTTTCCCTCACATTCTCCACACCAAGCAGCAATGCGACCGAAAATGCCTTTCTTACATTCGTGTGCCTCTGGTGGGAACTGGCGGGGCGGAGCCCGTCGCTGTGCAGAGTACCTCGTGGCTGATCCTGGAGCAATTCATGGAGGCCGTGATCAGCGCCACGCCGTATGCGGCGCTGTCACGCACAGGTACCCGCCGATATACTAATAGATGAGGCCGTGTCGTGGTTATTACCGTTCACGGGTGCAGCCGAGTGAGAGTGCGCAGAGGTCAAGACGGATGTGTCACGGGCTGGAATGCAATTAAACGTGCATACGTATAGGACACACGCTGTGTGTACTTCTCTCTCTCTCTCTCTCTCTCTCTCTCTCTCTCTCTCTCTCTCTCTGTGGCTGGCGACGCTCGTGCGGTCGGCGCGGCTCACAATTTCCGGCCCTCGGTCCCGTCCGTTTGGGTCCGGTCCGGAGGTGCTGGCGAGCGCCGGCCGGCCCGACTGTATACGGCCGTGGTCCCGGACACGGCTGCAGATCCATCACTCCTCCGGGGAGGGCGCCGAGGCCATGGCCGAGGCCGAGGGAGCCAGGGAGGGCGGCCAGCAGTCGTGGGGACGCAGTGAGGGCGGCCTTCGTTAGCGGGCACGGGCCGGGGGCGGCCGGGGGCTGTGCGTTCTGTGCGCGCCGCAGATAATGGTAGGTGGCGACAATGAGCGTTAATGTAATTCGTGTCAGGGCACGGCGGGGCGGCGGCGGGTCAGGGGCGGGGTCAGGGGGTGAGGCGTGGCGGCGGGGGGCGGCGGGGGCGGCGGTGAGGGCGCGGCACGAGTCTCGCACAGAGGGCGGGGCGGGGCCGCCGCACGCCTGTGGCCGC
This sequence comes from Odontothrips loti, assembly GCA_038380765.1. NCBI lineage: Eukaryota > Metazoa > Arthropoda > Insecta > Thysanoptera > Thripidae > Odontothrips > Odontothrips loti. The sequence continues at coordinate 10,503,649 of CM076245.1, forward strand.
GCGCGCCAGCGTCGCTGTTGTCCGAAAACTTTGTTCCTTTTCCCGTTAAGCTCATTTTCAGCCAGCCAGAGCGGGCGTGTTCGTTGCGCGAGAGCCAACTTTGCGGACAACCACCTCGGGGATGTGCTTTGGGGGCGGGGCGGGGCAGTTCAGGACGCGCGGTGCCAGGAGTCGCCGGCCCCGAGGCCCCCGGCGGACCCCCCCCCCCCCCCTCACCCCGCGTGAGCCCATGAGCCCCCGCATCCCGTCCGACACCAGCCATGTCCGGCAGGTGCCCGAGAGAGCGGCTCTCCCCCGCAGACTTAAGCGTATCAAGTGCCGCCGCAAACGGCATGGGGTGGGATGGGGTGCGCCCAGGTTCACCGGGACCGGGAGGGACACTACGACGCGTAAGAAAGGGTTCACGAACCCACCAGGAATGATGTGGCAGATGTGGCATTTCTGCATATGGGAAACAACAACGGCGCGGCCAGAGATTACCCGGCGGCGGCATCAGCAGCTGTCACCGAATACGCCAGCGCAGCCAGCGCAGCCAGCGCAGCCAGCATTACTTTGGCCACTTTTTGTTTCCCCTCTCTTGCCTTCCGCGCATCGGGCCGGGGGGCGCTGCTGCTGAAACAACAAAGCCGGGAGGAACAGAACAGCAGCAGTGAGTGCGGGACGTTATAACCGCATCAAGTTATGAAAGCGGCGTATCGGATCACCGGAGCGTGCGGCCGGCGGGACTCACGGCGCATACGACGTCTGCACCAAATCGGGCGCGAGTAACACACTCGGAAAGTACCCCTATTTCGGGGGATTATTAGACGTGGGCCGTTCGTGGCCGCTGCTTGTTTGATGTCAACGCGGGGGCGGGGAGAGTGTCGCAGGCACTTGGCTTGGCCTTCACCCCGTCCGCCCTGCCCCGCCCGCACTCGCGCTGACTCCGCAGGGAGGGGGAATTAGGTCGTAAATAAGAGACAAGACTTTGGCGGTGAGGTCCACGGCGTCGTCCGCGGCTCTGCCGGCCTGGCCTCTCACCTCCTTCAACTTATCTGCGTCACCGCGCCGCCCCCGGCCTCAGCCTCGGCCCCAGACCCCCGCCGCCACCACCACCACCTCTCGCATCGTTCTCCAAGAAGCGCCGGCAGCAGAGGTTTATGTGGAAAGTCTCAAACGCGTCGTCTTTTACGCCCTAGGGAAGGTAAGGGGAGGGGGGGGGGGGGCAGAGAACTCTGTCGGAATTCATCGTCTGAACTCGCAGGCAAGGTGCACACACACACACACACGCGCGCGCGCGGGCGGGCGTCGACTCAGGGAAATTGCGTCAGTGGCGGTGCCCCCCCCCCCCCCTGCCGGAAAGCGATTTATGCTCTTTCCCCTGCCAAAGAGAAGTGCTTCCTTTTTACGTTTTCCTATCTGGTACAGCGTACCGTGTTTAGGGAAATAAAACGGGTATACCGCAGACGGAGGGAGGGGAGGGCGGCCTGCTCTGTTGTAGCGCGCTGAGGCCGCTATATCGCGTGGCCTCGGCTGATGGCAGAGGCAGCGACGCAGCGGGAGTCGCCACACTGCTGTTCCAGGCCGCAGGAGCGCAGGTACACGAGGCTACACACATGAGAAGAAGTCCCCCGTCGAGGTTTGAAAAAATGATGCCGCGACCGAGCGGAAAGTGGGGAAAAGTCAGGAAGCGTGCCGCCTTGGAGCGAGGCGATACGAGTGGCATTAAAATTGAACGGCGGCTTGGCCAGGGCTGGGCAGCGCGTCACGGTTTCGTTGTAGTTGTTGTCAGGTGACGGGCCGTGCCTCGCCTCCGCGTCACGTCTGTGTGACGGCCGTGGCGGGCGGGTGACGACGCGTCGTCTCATGGAAGTAAATAAATCAGGGGGAGGAGGGGGGGGGTCGTTAAGCGCTTGCTAATTGCCTGGCGCCTGGCGCCTGACACCGCCGCCGCCGCCGCCGTTGAGCCGTGCGAGTCGTCGCCGGTGATTGGTGGCGAAACAAATGACTGTTAGGCCGCGGTGCCGTGCGGTGTCGCCTCTGCACACGCGGCCGGACGTCAGCGGGGGGATGACAGCGTCGTGTGGTTCCGACTGCTAAACGGCGCTCCGGGATAGAGGACGAAGAATATTTCGCCGCGTGTCCGCGACCCTCGTTTTTTTTTTTTTTTTTCTTTTTTTGTCGGCGAATTCCGCGATTCTTTTCTCTGTTGCATAGCTGCTAATTGCGTTGCGGTGGCAGCGGCACTGTCACCGACCGCAGGGCTGGACTGGACTGGCTTGCGCAGCGCTTCCATCCCTCCTCCTCCTCCCCGTCCGGGACGATCGTCTTACTTATTGCAGGACCAGAGGGTTATGATGGCGCAGGCCGCTGGGGGAGGGGAGGCCGGCTGAGGCCGCCGCCGTGCTGGCCGCAGCGCTATCTCGGTTGTTTCTCTTTAATTTTCCGCACGTCTGCCGGCGCGGCCCCGCCAGGCCGGTACACAGTCCACCCCTCCTTTTTCTCCGGCCAAACCTCGGCCGGTGGGCTGGGACTTGGCTGTGGGCCGGGCGGGGCCGGGCTGCACTGTGGTGCTGGGCCCAAGGCGGCCCCCAAGGCTGTGCGCCGCCGCTCTGTCCGATGGATCGATCCCAGTGCGGAGGAATCATTAGTGTGTTGTTTCTTTGATGACGTGACGTAATGTGACGCGCGGCCGACCACGCCTGGACTGCGACCTCCGCGCTCGGGGTCAGAACTTAGTGCGCCCCACCCGAGGAGTACCTCATTAAAAAAATCAATGCTGACCCCCTAAAAAGAAAATCAGAGAAATGTCAGAGACTGGGAAATTTAGAAAAATTAAAGAAGCGAGTAAAAGTCAGAAAAACGTATTCCTCGTCAAGAGATAAAAACGCCTCTGGCAGGCGCACCTATTATATTTTTCAAGGCAGCATACCTGCCGACTTTTATCAAGCATTTATTTTAGAATGGCCAGTAGCGGTCCATTTTTATCCGCGCGTGCAATCCGTTGCTTCCGTCGGTCCCGCTGCGACTCCTCGCTGCCCTCTGACTCCTGTCCATCCTGGTCTTCCTGCGCGGCAGCGAGTTATTTATGATGTTTGTGCGCACCTCATGTGAGATGTGTCACCTGTGTGCGCGTGCGCGCGCCTGCAGCGTGACGCCGCGCGCTTGTTTAGCAATGAATGGGCAGCGGCACCCCCCCCCCCCCCCTCAACCTTATCACTACTGTGGAGAGGCACGCCTCGGTGCGGGCAGGGAGTGTACGCCGGGCCACGGGGCCGCCAGGGGCCACCGCTCTTTTGGGAGTCATCTTTATCTTGGCGCCGCCGATGTGTGCGGTGCCGCCGGTGCCGCGCACGGTGCGGGCAGGGACTGTACCCGACGCTGGCGCCGGCGCCCCGCTTTACGGCCGGCGTGTGTTGCTGGCGCGGACTGTACGCTGCTGGGCCCTTGCACTTCGTCGTCCCTTTACCGCCCCGGTGGGCCCCGGCAGGCCTGTAGTACGCTAGGCCCCTATTCCCTCCCCTCCCAGCGTATTGATTGCCAGCACCGCCCCCCGCCGCCCCCAGCCCCGCCCCCGGCCTCGCCCCACCCCACCCCACGTGGTGGCTGCCCTCGCCACCCCTCAGACACGCCGCACCCACTCGCCCCTCTCCGTGGCACCGGCTCGTTCTGACGGCGCTGCCAACCGTGGAGCGGGCAGCGCCGAAATCCCCCACGCTCCGCCCGCCCCGGGTTCAAATCCGGTTTCGCGCCATTTTCGCCCGTGTGTCTGTCGACTCGGGCGGCGCTCTCATTGCAGCGGCGCGATCGCGAAGGCGTGCTGTGATTGTGGCCGTCTGGTCATCGAGGATTTTGCTTTTACTGTTCTTGAGAAAACGTTTGATGTCGGGTGTCGGACTTAGGAGGACTTCAGCAAGACGGTACTCCAAGTCGGACAGGAAGTTCAAAGTCCTATCGACCACGGCCCGGCACAGAGACTGCCTTCTTTTAGTCATGAACGTCTTGTTCTGTCTCTCTCTGCTCTTTACTTTGACACGTTTTAGACTTCCAGACTTCCGTTTGCGGTAAATGGAGACACGTTCTTATCTCAGAGCGCTCAAAGCTGCTCTTTCTCTCTTCGTGCGCCTTCTCCCTCTTTCTTCCCGCGGCTTCCACTGTTCGCCCGATACCGTACCCGGCACTTGTTCTGCGTCTTGTGTTTAACGGTTTCACCGGCCAAGTCCGCGGGCGTTCGGAGGCGGCAGACAGCGTCATGGGGTAGAGCCGTGGGGGTTGGCAGTCCAGGGGCGGCAGCGGGGGCGGCGCGTTGGCGCCCCCTGGGTGGCGGAGGGCGCAACTGCCAGCGTCGGGTCGGTGGAACAGGGGCGCCGGAACTTGGCGGAGCTTGGCCTGGCTGCCGCGGGGTGGCGCCACCGCCGGCGTCTGCGGGCGTCGGCACAGGCGTCGCGGCCCCAAGCTCAGGGCCAGAGCTGAGCGCCGACAGAGGGCGCCACCAACCCGGCGCAGCGCTTCGTTCCCCCTATCCGTACCTTGCTATACGTTATCTCATGCTGGAAACACCCTCGGCGTATTATTAGGCGTCGCTTCTTTAGGACGCTCGTATTAACTCTTGCCGCGGACGGCGGCACTGCGCGCCTGCCAGCGCCAGGGTAGGCCAGCCTGCATGACGTGCACAAGTCGGGGTTGCCTACCCAGCAGGCGCTATTGCGGCAGGACGAACGAGATTTCCGCTCTATGCGACCTCGTCCCCTGAATTCATACGGGCGCCAAATATCTGGTCACGGAGCCGCCACGGCCCCGGAGCACCGCATTTATCGCGCACTGCTATTTCTGCACCCCGCTCCGAGTTCGGCCTCGTTGCAGACCCACAACAACAACAAACAGCGACGTGGCACGGAACGGAGAAAGGCTTTTTTCATTTATCTCAAATTGCAAGCCCTCTGCGCTCCCACGTAATGGCCGGGCCCAACCGTTCCACTTGTGTGAGTGAGTGTGTGTGTGTGTGTGTGTGTGTGTGTGCGCGCGCGCGTGTGTGTGTTTTGTGTTGTGTTCGTGACGCGCCACGGAGTCCTTTATCGTCGTCTCGAACAACGGACGCGTCGGAAGCCGTCATCAACTCGTAATACCCTAAATGGCAGTCGAACTGCCCCCTCCCCGCCGCCGCAGTGCGCCACCCCGCGGAGCAGGTGACCAGTGAGGCATTGAGGCTGTGCGGCTGCGGGGGTTGCGGGGGTTGCGGGGGCTGCGGGGGCTGCGGGGGCTGCGGGCGGCGGCATTTACGAGTCGGCGCGGCGTTGTCGCTCCGCCGCCCCGCTCCACGAGGCTCTATGAAGGCGGCAAAGCGAGCCCCGCTTAACTAGCCCAGAAATGAGGCCACACAGCCGGACAAGTTGGCTGTGTGGATCAAGCTTAGAGTAGGTGTAGGTAAATAAATCTCGCTGGTGAAAAATCACACGCAGGTTAACGAATCGAACGCTTACCTTAAGATGGCATTTCATTCAAATTTTTGGGGGTGCAATTTTTTTTTTTACTCACCCAAGACACATCGAGACATTTTTCGATCAAGTTCTAATCTTGGAGAGATGTAGTCCAACGGAATCAGTTTATTTTTCTGGACGCAAGTATCTCGTGAAAAAGTAGGACAAAAATGATCACAAGAATAATATCCGTTCTCCGGGTGCTCGAGGAAAATTCTCGTTGGCCGCGGCAACGACGCTGGCCCTCGTCCGGCGGGTCGGCATGGCCACGGCCACGGCCCCGGCCACGGCCCCGGCCCCGGCCACGGCCCCGGCCCCGGCCACGGCCCCGGCCACGGCCCCGGCCCCGGCCCCGGCCCCGGCGCGGTGTCAGCTGCCGCTGATGGACTTGCGTCGAGTCCGATGAAACAGCAATTACTTCCCCTCCCTGCGCAATTGCTTCTTCCTTCTCCTTCCCTTTTCGGAAGTCCTTTTTCCTCCTCTCCGGTTGCCGGCCGGTGAAACGACCAACTATTTAACTTATTGAGAAGCTCGGATGAGGGCGGCGTG